>CM056995.1:165924710-166261280 GCA_029891345.1 Dryococelus australis
ACAGAACCACGAAAAAAAAGTTTATCAGACATTTATTTTGAAATAGTACTTTTGTAATTATTACCTAATTTATTTTGAACGGTAACCAGCACTTTCTTATAACTTGTATAAGAAAATTTCATTTAATACACCTTCACGAAAATAAACTGATAATTCATGAGTAAGTGAGACACGGCACGGTAATGAGTAAGTCTGGCGCTTCAAATATCGCAATAGTTTGTAGTGTCTATGCAGGGTTACAACTTGTCCGGAAAAGCCTGCTCAAGATTCTGTTCCCAGTCTCTTACAACGCCTCGTGCAAATTAAGCTCAATAAGTCTAGGAAATTACACTACAAGCACAACGCACTATATTTGTGCGCGTTCTGTGTAATATTATTTGCATGAGAACTACTTATTACTGGGCATTACCAACATGTCTATCTCCTCTCTGTTTTTATTTATGTTTAGTTCTAGCGACCCGACCCGGCTTCGCTCGGTTACAACTGAGTTTCTCTGCCAGCCGCGCGCTCGCCTCGTACACCTTCTCTTCTTGCACCTCTCTACTACCCGCATCAACACCCCCCGCCCACGTATAGGTCCGTGCACGCCTCTCTCGATTTTAGAAATTACTTTTTTTACAAAACTTTTCATTACTTTTAAATTGTAAAATGTAAAGGCCATTTCTTTTCTACATTAAACAGTTATAAATATTAATTAATTAATTTGATAAAGATGATGTTATTTATGGTTATAAAAGACAGTGAATTTTACGTTGGTTTTCATTGCGTAAATTAAATTGTAAATACGCTTATTACTAATTATCTATTAATATTAGATATATGCTACCGCTGAAATTTTTGTAGCTCATTTAAGTTTACAAAAATTTTTCGTATATGATTTTGTTACATCTCTAAAGGATTTGACAGCGTATTCCATGAAAGCGCGCTGGCGGCAAACTTTTTTCCCGGCTTGGTTCACTAATGCCGTTAATGCCCATCTCCTATAAGTGCTAGGGCAATATTTAATACACCCAAACCTTCCTCGATAAATGCAGATCATAACCGTAAAAACAGCATCCAATTACGTTGAGTGGTTCTCGAGATTAAGAGCAGTCATACAGACAGACGCGCGCCAGGGACTTGCTTTTATACGATATAGTGGTAAATAAACTAGCCTATCATAATTTACGGATAAAATTTAACGAATATTCAGTTTAACGAAAAATGATATACGTTTACGTTCACATAAGTATAAAACGTTTGTGTTGCATGACATAGCTACTATATAGGAAACAGCTATTTTTTAATAAGTTTCCATTCTAAAAGTGTGGAGACACTGCGAGCTGTAAGTGTGTAGACCTGCATAAATTCCCGTAACTGAGCGCCATTCGTGATTTCATACTTTCAACTATACGGCGGCGTCATTAACATGGGCAGCCGGGTTGTAATAAATATTGTTTGCTCAATCTTTGAGTTTTTCTATATTGTCTAGAAGTGTCCTTGGAACAAGCTAGACAAGTTGGCTACCAATGGCAAACGTGAAAAGAACATATGTGCGAAACGGAGGGAAAGGCTACTAAGTATATTCTACGTAGAAGATCGAGGTGTTGACATACTTATTGTTTTTTCATGTTTATACCCGAGATGCAGATCACTGTCTCGCGCGCGATTTAGTAAGCGATGTAGGCAGTAGGGAAGGGCACAATGTGACGTCGTGGTATCGACGCATAGAGCTCTATTAGTGACATAGCGGCCTTTACCTTTGTGCACAGATAAAAGATCTTTTAATTTGAGCCTGCGGTTATGTAATGAGAAACTTTGCACGTCGCTAACTATAAGTGGGCCGACGGGAGAACTATAACCGCGGCGTGTGGCTCGGGACGAAGACCACTGGATACGGAGCAGCTGCAGGAGCGGGAGGTATCTCTTGGTGGGGCCGCCATGTTGTCCACAGCGGGCCGGACCGGGCCGGGCTGTCATCATGGCGGTCGCGGTGGGTTAACACTGACTTCGCACCACAACCTGTCGTGACGTCTTGCCGCCGAGGACAGACTCGCACTTCCGTCATGAAGTAGACCGCTTATTCGTCTTCTGCGCATGTACCCAACATTGCCGACCTACACCACAGGAACACAACTGTTACATTCTCATGGTCAACACTGACGAACGTGTTGGTTTATGTCTTAATTTTGTAAAGATAAGCACTTCTATATCAATAAAATAGTTTCACCCATTTGGATATAGTCTAACTCACGACCGTAGAAGACAGGTCTGGACACTCGCCTATCTAACAATGTTAGCGAATTGACCCCCTTATTGACTGTTTTAGTTCACATCCAGTAGCCGCAGATCGCTGCAAGCAAACTAGTGTTGCTAGCAGTGCTGGTATAGGGTAATATGGATGTAATTTCCCCATTTTAAGAAAAAATTTCAATTCTCCTCCCTGTGTTAGCCATGTCAAACAGCACTACTGTAGCAGCGGTCTGCGGCTGGGTTTATGAACTAAATGGGTCGATAATGGCGTCAACTTTCAAGCTAGTGTCTAGACCTGTCTTCTACGGCTGTGGTCTAACTGCACTCCAAATTGGCTAGAGGATTTATTGAAACGTCTCGAAGTAGCCTACTTTTGCACTAGACAGTGTTGTATCATCAAATCCAATCCACGCCGTTTTTACTAGTCATATTGTCAGAAAGGCAGTTCGTTGTTGAGACACGGAGGCTGGTTGTGTGCAGCCAGTGAGGTCGCTCTACATCATTTCTATGGTCAATGTTCCGCTTCTCTTGTCCAGTCCAACTGCAGCTGCGGGGCTGGACAACTTCGGTTGCCATGCATCGCTTTACTATTGGTCGTGTCTGAACGTGGCTGGTTCGTGAATAACTTGGCTCTTTACAACACTATCTTCAATCTTGTTTCTTTCGCCTCACAAAGTAACAGTTTCAATCACGTGTGGCTGATTCGCATTTTCTGAAAGGCATGCGTCTAAACGGGATGCGTTTGTACCAGCCTGCTTCGACCTCTCTCTTACTGCTTGCAGCGAAGACCGCACGAGTGGATGACGTGACATTTCCATTGAAGAACGTGGTCGAAATACGTAGAGTGATTTCCGTCTTTAGCGCATGTACTCCATATGTACACATATATATATATACATATGTACATAAACAAACACACCTGCATACTCATTTACATTGTAGTACATTGCAGATTCATTACAACTTGGTAAGGAATGCACGAACACATCTTAAATTAATTATTCATGTAGCAACAATGTTAACCTCAACCGAAGCGCTTTTCTAAGAGTTGGAATAGCAAAAGTAACCTATCAGTTTTGTAGTACAGAGATGGTTACAGTTCTACACGTTACAACTCAATTGCTATTTGCTGGTTGGTTTCGGCAACACTAACGTTTACCTATTACGAACGACACGGTATTAGATATAGGCCTACTTCTTAATAAATTGATTATTTTATTTTATATTTGTGAAATTGTAGAAAACCGTTTTTGCGAAAGGGTGTAAAGCTTTTTATGAACACATGATCTTTCCTAAAATTTCAACAAAAATTTCAATTTTTCCATGCAGGAATGTCAATGTTATTTACGATAATAATAGTTAGATGAAAATGTTGGCAATATATGATAAATTATTTCTGGATCTAGATAATCATGGCAGGTGTACAGTTTTCGCAGTAATAATTCAAAATTTTAGTACACACGGACTTTCGTACGAACAGGTGTGTGCACTGATAACATACATAACATTATTTTTGTTCGCCGTAGAGCAAATATTTTCGAGAACTGTTACTTCGGATTTAATAAGTCTAATGTTTCGAATCATAGGGTTTACTAAACTAAAATATTCAGAGGACCTGCATTTTAAAATAAGTGACTGAGCCTCTTAAAACATGTAAGTTATCTACCATAGCTCTACTTGTGTGAAGAATTTTGTGGAAATCGGTTGTTTGGCTCCTGCGAAATTCTATAACAAATATAATTTTCTTATTTAATGCTATCGTACAAAATATCCTAAAAAAGAGGCTCTATATACGATCCCTCTAATGTATAATATCTGGGCACAACATTTGGTTGAATTTGGTTAAATTGTTTAATATTAGTGACAAACTTACGTGCATTATTTATGATGCTGTCATTTTGAATATTGTTGTCTGACCTTTTAAATCGTGATAGTTTACATGGACTTTTGTAGCATTTATAGTGTACACATTGGTACAAATTTATTTGAAATTTTCCAGTGTAACATTTGGTGAGAATCGGTTGATTGGTCCTCGAGATACGGCATTATACCTCCATGATTTTCATATGGCGATCTTCATAAATGAAGGACAAATGTAATGTAATAGCACATTCGATGATTTTATACTGTCAATATACAAACAGAAGTTAAAACAGATGACTTAACTTCGTAAATATAGCACACAAAAACAAAATGATTTTAAAGTCTCCATTCTGATAATAAACGTGTCATATTTAAAACATACATAATTATTAATATGGCCTACCACAGTACAATAATTCCGCTAAATATTGTAAAAATGGGTTGATTGTTTCCCGAGACATGAAATAAAAACTTTATATTTTATTGGTAAGGCTATTATACAAAATGGCAGAGAAATAAGGCTCTGCATAGACATATTTTATGGTTGTAATATGCATTGCCATCTAATAAACTATGCCGGAATTTGTTTAAATGATAAACTGTACAGAAATATAATATTTAAAATGCCACCATTTTGGAAATAAGTGCCTTAAATACTTAAAACATACTAGTTTACACCATCTGCTGCAGTACTGTTTTGTTTGCCAAATTTGGTGTAAATATGTCAATTGTTTCCCTAGATATGACATAAAACTTTATTTGTTCGCATGTCACTATCTTACAAAATGGAGGACAAATATTCTTTGCGTGGATACAGTTGTGTAATAACTACTGCCAGTATACAAAGTTAGTTGGGATTACATGGTTTCGACGATATAGTATTCTAAGCTTAAATAACTATTTGTCTGCCATTTTGAAAATAAGTTTCTGGCACGTGCTTAAAACATACCACTTGTTTTGCAATTAATACGCAAACTTTGCCGGACAACCAACGATAGAGAGATCGTTATTACGAACAACTTACCCGACGCCATCTTGAGTTCCTCTGATCTTCAGGGGGGGGGGGGGGTCCGCACTACTTCCAGGACCAAGTATTCATGCACCCATTCACAAAGTCCGCTGACACATATTTACACACTTGCTTATAAAAAATACTGAACATTACCGCCCGCCGAGACTTTTAGTCACAATACACATTCACTATGTGCAGTTAAGTCATAACTAGTGATGAAACAGTACTGAACTGGCAGGCGGTACAGCTTGTGTACAGGTCTGCACATATATCCCTTCTGCGCGCGTAAGTCCACCACTCGAGTAAACCATCCTTTCCAGGGTGGAGTTTGACGACTCTCGCTAAACACCAGCCCAGGGGTGGAACACGCTCTTCTCCAACCAGAACGAGCTCTCCCACAGCGATTCCTGGTTGCTGGATTTGCCACTTCCCCCGGGGTTGTAGTTGCTGTAAGTATTCTTTTTACCAACATATCCAGAACTGGTTGACTAGTGCGCATAGCATTTTCCATCTTCTGGACAAACATATACTGCCATCGTCAAATTTGTAAGGTTGGGGTACAGCAATAAGAGGCCTACCGATGAGGAAGTGTTCGGGTGTAAGTGCTACTATGTCACATGGATCAGAAAAGACAGGCGTTAGGGGTCGTGAATTTAGGACAGTCTCAACTCGAGTGGTGAGTGTCATCAGTTCCTCGAGTGTCAGAACTTGATTGCCGATTATACGCCTGAGATGGTATTTGATTGATTTAATTGCATCTTCCCGCAATCCTCTCTGATGAGGAGCTGCAGGAGGCAAGAAATGAAAACTGATATGAGCCAAAGAAAAGTTTTCCAGGAGCAGCTATTTGAGCAATTGTTTAAAAGACTGACGAAGTTGCCTTGAAGCACCAACAAAGTTGGTGCCACAATCGTAATACAGACTAGTACATAAACCTCGTCTTAACACTAATCGAGTAAGAGCAGCAACGAAACTGTTTACAGTCAGATCGGTTACAACTTCAATGTGGAGAGCTTTCGTGAGAAAACATATGAAGATAGATAGGATTTAACTCTGATGGAGATCGGTCCAGCGTAGTCCACTGTAATCCGCACGAAAGCTCCAACAGGTGTGACTCGTTCAGTGGGTAAATCAGCCACTAGTGGAGGACTGTTGACAGACTGGCTCCGGAAGCAATGTGCACACTTGAAGACCCGAGACCGGATCAAGGATCGAGCTTACAAAATCCAACAAAACTCTTGAGACACAAGAGACTGCACTAGTTGTGGTGGAGCATGTAGGTACTTTATGTGATGATAGTCTACCAAAGCTTCAATAGCACTATGGTCTTTTGGCAATATGATAGGGTGCTTTGTGACATATTCAATATTTGCATGTGACAAACGCCCATCCGCCCTAAGAATACTCTGCTGATTCAAAAATGGTGTCAAACGCTGCATTCATGTAGAAGAAGGTCCCCCCTTTGGAATTGTTCCAAGTCATCTTCAAAACATGATATTTTAATACATCTACACACTATAGAAGTTGCTTGCTCTAATTCAACAGATGATGGGATTTTGCTGCTAGGAGGTTGCCCCTGGCAGTGCTTCATAAAATGCATAACATAACCATGACTCGAACAAGTTTTGACCAAGACGAGAATTTCTGTAACAGTGGAAGTGCTTCAGGGGGATCATGTGTGCTCACAAGAACCAGCTGGGATGACTTAAGTTCTGGGACATCAAAAGTTTCGTTCACTAGGGACAGTGTACACTGGTCAGGTGAATCCATTAACCATTGAGGGCCATGCCACCAGAGGGCATGACAACTTAGGTCATGGGGAAGCAGACCACAAGAAGCACAATCTGCATGATTGTCTCTAGAAACAACATGTTTCCAACACTGAGGTGGAACCCATTCCTGGATTTGAGCAGCTCTATTTGCGACAAAGGTTTTTAACAGGTAGGGTTGAGTCTTGATCCAGGTGAGCGCTACATTAGAGTCAGTCCATGCATGATGGGCAGTGACTGTTATATGTTGAGTGAGGAAGGCATGACAATATTGCGTCAATTTTGCCAGCAAATTAGTACCACACAGTTCAAGTCGATAAAGTGAAACTTGTTTTAGTGGAGCTACTCTAGACTTGGCCAGAATGAGATGCATGTTCACATTCCCATCAGAATTACTACTTCTCGAATACACGACAGCTGCGTAGGCTCGTTCAGATGCATCTGCAAAGCCATGAAGCTCTACACAAACTTCATTAGGACAAACAAAACATGGCAAACTAAGGGTTTCAAGGTGGACAAGTCCCTCGATATACTGATTCCACTTCTCTCGCATTGGTGACCGTAAGGGGTCGTCCCAACCCACTCCTTGGGTCCACAATCACAGTAGCGGAATTTTTGCCCATGCTACCACAGGAGATAATCAGCCCATGGGATCGTAAATGTGAGCTATCTGTGACAAACCAGAAGTTTTGGTTGGGACACAATTGCAGATATTTAAAAGGTAAAAGAAAACATCAGTCTCTGGGCTTCACTTAAGACCCAGAATATTCACTACAGGCTCAGATGAGAAGTCAAGCACTTTGGGATTTTGACGATGAGATACAGGAATGTCATCCAACAACTGTAGCTGGTTACTCGACCATTTACTAAGTTCAAATACACTCCTTCGTAATAGTTTAATCAATCATCTACAAAAATGTGGTTTTGAAGAGTATTTTGTGCCAGGGGATAATGGTGATCCTCATCAATTGCCAACTGGTGTAAGGTACGAATCGCCAAAAATGGAGAAGGAATAAGTCCATAGGTTACAGTATTAAGTTGGAACACTGCAAGTGGGAGAGAGGGGTCTTCATGCCACAGAATAAGTTGATATGGTCGATCATCCTAATGGATTAGAATCTGCCGATAGATTTGCTTTATGTCGCAAGAGAAAACCACACTATAGCGTCTGAACCGTAAGATGACATCGCATATCTCATTTTGAAGCCTGGGTCCAGAGAGGAGAGGAGAGTATCGTTGAGGGATACACCATTTGAAGGCAAGAACCACCCTTAATTTGGTGGTTGCACAAGCCAGTTTGTACACACCATGGTGAGAGATATAACATTCAGAGGTTTGTTGACTTTCTACCTGTTGGGTGGAACGGGCATAGGGTTCCATATGACCTGAAGTAGCATAACCAGCCATGAAGTCCTTGTATACTGTTTTCATGTCCGGTTGAGATGCGAGTTTGCGCTCCAGGGTGTAGAATATGTTTTCTGTATTTAAGTATGAACTTCCGATACGCTGTCCCTCCGATTTGAATGGGAGGCGAACCTTGTATCTACCCGATTCATCTCAAGAGGGAGTAGCCATGAAGTGAGTCACACAGAAGTCAGCATCCAGTTGTTTCGTAACTACATGAGGAGGTTCCTCAGTTTCCGAAAACTGTTTGAGAATTGAGTCTAGCGAGTCCTCAGTCCCTACAAACATCGAAATAGGCTCTTGATCAGAGCTGGTATTCAGTTCAGGGTATTCTCCCAGGAGCATCCAACCAAATTTAGACTCCAGCACAACAGGCATATGCTGACCTAGTTCAAGTCGCCCACTCATACAAACTCGTGCATAGATGTCAGCACCCAACAATATGTCAATAGGATCAGGTTTATCAAACTGGGGATCAGCTAATGGAAGATACCCCAATTGGTTACGAACACATGGATCCACAGTTGCTCATGGTAAATTGCTGGTGATTTTAGAGGCAATGAAAAGAGACTGAGTAAAGGAACATTCAGATACAACAGATGATTGAATTTTACAACTGACATCTCCCTTAAAGTTGACTGTACCATTTGCGAGACCACAAACCCTTTGCTTGACCTTTTGAACAGGCAAAGACAGCACTTTTGCAGCTGCCTCTGTCATGAAGGATGCCTGAGCTGCACTGTCCAGTAAGCATCGAACCAAGTGCGGTTTACTGTCAGCATCATTCACAGTTATCAGGTCAATAGATAGCAACACTGAAGTACGACTACGAGCTGAAAAGACACCCACAAATTGTTGAGTCTCAACATCAGCACTTAAGCATCATTTTCAACATGAGTTATTAGATTACACCTAGATTGACCATCAACATGAAGTAGAGTATGATGCCTCTGTTTGCATCGAAAACACTTATCAGCTGAGAAACATGACACTACAGTATGGGCTGTTCCCAGGCAGTTTAATCAGAATTTCTTACTGCGAGCTATTGGCTGTCTTTCTGATGGCGAGGCATTAACAAACTCTGAACATTTATATACTGAATGAGTGGTCTGCTGACAGACAATACACTGCTTTAACTGATTGGGCTCAGAATTAGTCACAAATACTGATTTGGGTGGTTGTGTTATATGACTTATTATTTTTAAGTTGGCCTTCTGAGCTATTTGATTGGTGCTTGTTTTGGCTCCTATATCAATGACACAGTCCTTAGTAGAAACCCTTTCAAGCAGAAACTACAAGTTCTGATACCTTAGGCATATCGTTAGTCCGCCCTGCATGCGAGCTTTCAAACTGAGTGCATAGCTCCACGTCCATCTTTCTCACCAAGACTGTGACAAGAACAGGATTTTCCTCAGCTACATTACAGCCTAATTCCTCAAGGGCTCGTGCATTTTCGTTGAATGTGGTGACAAAATGCCTGATGGATTTGTTATTTGTGATGTTGACAGAATACAAATCGAGGATTCTGTTTATATGCAATGTTGTCAGCTTTCTCAAATTTGGTAGCACGATGTAAGAAGTTCCCATACCACAGGAGAGTTCTCAGAAGAAATTGAAAAATTTTTTACTAATGGTAAGGCTTCTCCTGTGAGACAACCCATTAAATTTTGAAACTTTTCAACATCAGACAGACAACGATTGTTGTGAATGGTGGCCTGTTACAACTGCGAAAACATAGGTCAGTCTTCCCACTGACTAGCAAAAGTAGGCAAATTGATCTTAGGAAGCCTTACATTTGCAGATGGACCTGCAACAGGTGGAGTTGATTCACTTTGAACAACATGCGTACCCAAAAACGAAGCCACAATACCACGAGTGTCAGACCGTAAGCTAAACAGCTCATTATGTTTAGAGGTCAAAATATTTTCATCCAAGTCATCAGGAAGTGGAGCTGACTGCAGTAAGATATCACATACTGAATTTACCGTACTATCCAGTTGTACACCAAGTGCGTTTACCTCGTGCACAGTTTCTACAGTAATCAGTGGAGCACTTGTTAATGCCTGAAGACGCTCACTGTTGTGTCGTAATTTAGTTTCCTGAAGTTTCAATTTCAGTAAAAATGCCTTGAAACTCATCTCAAAAAATTTCTACGTTGAAGAAAGCGGAAAAAAAATTGTAGGCCTACAGAAAATACAAAGCCCTAACCTGTCGTGTTATAGCACAAGTGAGGTTATGTACATATGATTAGGTGCAGAAATCGAAAATACACTGGCTAATTAAGAAATACACGAAGTAACAAACACAACTGAGAAGAGAAAAATGGGTAAAATACTCACCCACGTGACGAACTAATTTGCGACTGAGTGGATAACATCACAAAAATAGAAACTAACACAGCGCAATCAACATTGCATAAGCGATCACAAATATGTCGAATCCCTTGGAAATGGTGAAATGAGGGCAGATATCTTATTTCTTGACAGGATGTCTGAACAGTGGGTGATTTTCTGCGGTAGCGTCGGTACTTGATTGACGAGCGCGGGAGATTGCAATTACTTAGCACACGCAATCGAGTGACGAAATAAACACATAATCGCTTATCAGTATCACACGTGACGTAATCCGATCCGGAAGACCAAAAATGTTCTGCAATTCATACACAAACTGTGCCGGACAACCAACGATAAAGAGATCGTCACTACGAACAACTTATCCCGACGCCATATTGAGTTCCACTTATCTTCAGGGGGTGGCGCGCACTACTTCCAGGACCAAGTATTCATGCGCCCAATCGCAAATTCCGCTGACACATATTTGCACACTTACTTATAAAAAAATACTGGACACCACTTAATATAATCTGCCTCATTACTACTTGTTTGCCAAATTGAATAGGAATCGGTCAATTGATTCCTGATATATGACAAAAATTTTATTTATTCGAATGGGAACTATCGTACAAAATTACGGACAAAAGATGCTTGGTGTAGACAAGAGTTGTCAGTTGTATATCTTCTGCCAGTATATAATGATAAGTTGGAAATTATTACATAGTTTGTATTATATAGCATTAAGAGCTAAAATAACTAAATTCAAGCCATTTTGAAAAAAAATTGATTTACTTAAAACATGGAATTTTAAATCATCTGCCGCAGTACTACTTGTTTGCCAAATCCGATAGTAATTGGTCTACGGTTTCCTGAGATATGACATAAAACTATATTTGTTTGCATGGTGCTATAACACAAAATGGAGAAGAGAATATGCTCTGTATAGATACAGTTGATAGAAAATATCTGCTGCCAAAATACACAGTTATGTTGAAATTGATTACATAATTTTGACGATATATAATTCTAACCTTAATGGCTATGTGGCCGCCATTTTAAATATAAGTGTCAGGCATGCTTAAAATATAGTTTAACATCATCTTGATGAGTACTACTTATTTGCCTTATTTGGTAGGAATCGGTAGATTGTTTACCGATATTTGACATAATAACTTCACTTATTCGTATGGTGCTATCTTCAAAAATGTCTGATAAAAGTGGTTATGCATGATCCTAACAGAAGCTTTCAGTATGCAATATTTGGTCGAAATTGTTCAAATGGTATGGAAGATATACCAAATAAACCTAAAATGATTTGTATGTCCGTCATTTTGAAAGTAAGTTACTGATAAAATTCAATTACATACTTTTACTTCGCCTGTCATAGTGTTACTTACCTGCAAAATTGGGTGACAATTGGTTAAATAGTTTTTGAGATATAATGAAAAATCCTTACTTCATATTTGGTACTCATTCTCAAAATGGTCGGCTAACAACAATATCCGTCTCAAAATTCAATGCTCACAGAATACTCTGGTAGAATACAAATTTTTGTTTAAATCGGTTAAATGGTTCCCGAGATATGACTTATCACCTCAAATTTTAAAATGGCTGACATGGTAGAAAACTATAAAAGTCAGGTGTCCTTACTATGTAATAGGGAGTACCAAGTTTGGTGAAATTTGGTCCGCCAAAAATGTGCAAAACGAACACATACACACATTCACAGACACACAGACAGGAACCTGATCACACAAGCCTTTCTTTCCTTCGATAAAGTAGGCTAAAAATAGTAGCAAATATATGACGTGTTAATGGTAAATGCATAGACGATAGCTGTGCAGGTGCCCTTGTGGACAGTAGTGGATGGTGTTGAAAGTATAAAGAGACTTGAGCGAAAAGTTGTCATCTAGGGTCGCGGTTACACGGGATGCAGAACTACTTCACCTAAACAAGTTCAGCTATTGAAGAAGTTACATTACCTTCGAACGAGTTCTGATCGCAGTTGTTTCTCGTTCAAAGTGAATAGTTTTCATAAGTCGTTTCGAACTACTTCTCTTCTCTGCTGCTCTCCTATTGGCTGCTTCGAAGTATAGAAGCAGCGTAATAAATATTGCTGAATTTGGCGGGAATTCGTGCATATGTTGAATTAACTTAAGTTTTAGGTTGAATGTGCTAATACCCACCTATTATACCATTACAGTAAAAGTGTAGGTTCCATAACAATTAAAAAGATCAATAGTGATAAATGTTGGAGGCTATTGCAATTAGATATCATATATTTTAAGTTCAACGTTTGTTGAGGTTAGAATTTCCACTGATTTATTTCTGCTTTGGGTGTGCAACCGCGAAAACACGTTCTGTTTTGAAACTTGTTCAGACATGGCTATCGAATGTATTTAGCTTAATGTGTTTAAAAGCACTCTTGTTTACCACGGCCAAGGACAGTGTTTTCTGTTTTTCTTTACATGCTGTTGCCGTCTATAATATACTCTGTTACACCCCCCACCCCTCGCGATCAAATTGATTCTAGGAATAGTCAGAGACTACACCCCCTTCCTTGTGATGTAGTTCAAGCTGGCAAATATCTGGATCGCAGTTTAGAGTGAGTGACTGAGTGAGTGAGTGAAGAGATTTCGGCGGCTCTTAACAGCGAGGTCTTGAGAACAGATGAAGGTGAAGCGATGTGAGTGTGGAGCAGCGCTGGAATGACCGGGCGAAGGAAACGGGAGAGCCCCGAGAAAACCCGCCAACCAGCGGCATCGTGTGGTACGACTCCCACATGCGAAACGCCATTTATAGGTTTATGACAGCGTACATAGAAACATTCTACTAAGTAAAAACATGCATTTATTTTTATTATATTCATAGGAAATATTTATATTTGGTAAATATAAGTGTATTATTATTTTTTTAATTGTATTTGTTTCTCGAAAAAAGTTTTGATAGTGTGTGTATGCAGGCAGCTTGTGGGGAACCTGATATGCGAAACTGTGGTAATATTGTGCATGCACATGCAGTGAGAGTGAGTGAGAGTGTGTACGTGTGTGTGGTTTGCAGATATGCGGACGGCACAGTGCGACTTCGCAACCCCAACATCGAGCTGATGGACCAAGACATCCTCTACCACCTGGCACTCGGCAGTGGTTCACACGACCTCGTCGCCATGTTCGGCGACGTCAAGGTCAGTCCCCCCCACCCCGCGCTACCTCATACCATATTCCTTCCAGCGACCAGTGGCGGCCGGTGAAAATTGTTTCAACTTATTCTGGTGCTTGCTCAGTGCTGTACACTGTGAGCGCATGCTGCATGTTGTAAGTCGTATATTTTACACTCTTAACTCAAAATTGAATCAGACTCACGGTTGGTGAAATAAGCAAATTGATCTAGCTGTAGTCTTTTGTATCAAACTAAACCAACATATTGCAATAACATAGATTTTCAAATAAACAGAATGCTAGGCCAAGGGGTGAAGGTATTTTCAGCGAGAGTAGATAGGGGTAGTTTCAGATATTATGACCACATTTGCTGTTATACGTCGAATAGATAGGCGAAAATCGCAAGTTTGTATCTCTATCCGTTCGTGTTCTATATTAGTAAAGCTGGACTCTCAACCATCCGTTTCATCCGCCAGTCCATCGGTCACGTGATCTTCAACCAATCGCAGGTCATCTTTTTTTTTCTATCCGTCAATCCGTCAAACATATCTCAAACTTTAACTTTCGACGGACGGGCGGATGGGCCACCGCTTTGTAATATCGTTCCTTGAAATGGCTGCCGGAAAAGTCACTTGTTTATTTGTCTGAATATTTTTCTTTTTAAATATACAAGGCGGTGAAATACTTTTTTACGTTTCATCTTTGACTTGCACTGAAGATGACTTTTAGATTTTCAGACGAAATGCTGATAAATTATATTAGGGGATGAGATTATATTTATTACATTCGTTAAAAACAGTTTGTCTCTGCGCGAGAAAGTTCGTGTTATTGGGTGGTAACACTGAACATTTTCTGGCCCAACGGATCGACGGACGACGGACTGTTGTGAGTCGCTTTACATTTACGGACGAAAAAATGGACGGATACCTGACTGACGGAAGCGACGGATGGTTGTGAGCCAAGCTTTAGGAGTGTGAATGACAGTTGGCATAAACTCAAGACTTTTTTCAGAATAGAAGATATTTTTCTTTCTTCCCTTGACCACAGGGAACGATATTTCGTTGGTATATCTAAGTACCTGCCTTGCTTTGAAAGCAAGCGATAACAAAGTGTAAATCATGCTTAGTCAACGCAAGATAATATGTAGAACATCTGCCTCATCCAGCTCAGCGCAAGTTTTAGTTGAAATTATGGCGCTAAGTAAACCTTCTGATATCATCAGTAGTTTGCAAAAAGGAAGTGGTTGTTCACAAGTAATGTTCCTCTATAATCGTTTGTGTATATTAATTTCTCAAATGAATTCTTAACTACGAATTTTGCGAAAGTACAAATATTAAACAAAATTATCAGCTTGACAGCGAAGAAGTGTGATGTCGGTGAACGTACAGTGCGATGGATATGCATTGCATCAACTTCGAAGTTAATATTTGTATCAGAAATAAAAAGTCAGGAAACGAGTTATGGTGTTTAAAGACTACCAAAAAATATCTTCGGAGAACTGTGTTAGAATTGTACGATAAGAGGAAAAATTTCGGCAGTAAATCAAATTACAGCAGCTATGCGTGGCAATTTCAACAAGTTCCATTACAAAATCGTTGATATTTTTTATTTTAAGAAATTGAATTACAAGAGGAAGTTTGTATTTGAAAGGAATGATATAATATGCGTGAGCAGGGAGAAGGAGCTTGTGCTGTCATTATAAGCTATATCAACAAAGTTGAATTATATTTTCCATACTACATGCTAATGTCGATGAATGAAAATTACATCTACGTTTAATAGTGGTTGCTAGTCTGTAAATTTAAGTGTCAGGTCATTTTTACTACAAACCTTAAACCTTTTAGGTGTTCGTCTGCTGAAAGAGTTTTCTAATATAAATTCCAACGCCCTATCCAGGGCGACGCAAAGAGGCATAACACCAGTCCGTAATTCAAAACCGTCTACAGACCACAGATAACCCGAAAGATTAATATTTTCTGGCATGTAACACTGCAGAAAGAAAACATGAGATATTTTGCAAGAAACTCACATTAAATATGCTCAAAAACATATTTAAATGCTTTATACATTTGACTGGATAAACCAATAACACATAGGATATAAAAATACCCTTTATGAATTATGCTGAAACAGCTGAAAAATACCATACCTTGGCTTTTAAAGCCAGTCTAAAATACATATAATACTGATGCATAGTGGGATTGTTCCTGTAAAACCAATAAAATACTAACAGACTTAAAATATCTTTGTATTAGTAGCATTTCCAATTATTTGCAACTCTATAAAATATCTCATTTAGGTAACACTGGAAAATTCTATATTCCAAAATTATCACAAGTTCTAGATTTTCCTTGAATTAACTTGAAAAATACATTAAAAGTCTCTTTAGTTTATCACATTTCGAGAAAAAAGTCTTAAGTCATTGCACATGTAAAATCAGGACAGTTAATTTTTTGACTGAACACTTTTCCTTTTAAAAGAGTCTCAAAAATCCACAGGGCCTACAATACCAATCATAAACAAATTTTAAAGCCATTTTCTTGTTTCCATTTAGAGAAGTTATTTGCTACCTTGGCTGAAAATATCCTCACAACAGCTTTTCCCCCACTAAGTAAATTATTACACGTTTTACATATTAATCGGCACAAATGCAAAGGTAACTGGCTGTTTGCAATTTAGTTAATTTAACCATAGTTTTGGCTGCAAGAAATTAGAAACATTTTTACGTTAATGAGCCGACTTAGAAAAATTCTATCCAGCTTGTCCAGCAATTTCCTACTACTAACTGACTAACCAGGAACATGCAATATTCCCTTTTTACTATCTTGACCTGATGGGTAATTACAAATCAAAGTAGCAATACTTATATGTGTTGCGAGGCCCAAGAGTCGCTTCTCTCCCAAACAAACGAAACTCCCAGCCATTTATACCAAAACGTCCAGGCAAACATCCCCTTTACGCTCGGGGTACCAAAACTCTCCGCCAATTAGGAATCAAATTCATGTTTTATTAAAATTGATTTCCTGTGCAAAAATCACTTCCAGAGCGCTGCTGTACATGTATCTAGTGCTGCATGCCGTTCAATCTGCGCGCCACCAACACACCGAGCGACACTAGCACCGTCCCGTGATACCTAATGTAACTGCCGGCGGTCATGCTGAAACCTTGAGAAACTCGTGTCGTGGCTGGACGTATGTTTATTCACTGACCTATGGTAATGTTCGCCAGCTATTTTCTGTGCCAGGCTTCGGCCTTGCTCGAACGCAAGGTTTTCTATGCAGAACTATACGTGTACATGAAAATAAATTAGGAATGTATCTTCACACACACCACATGTAGATTTCTCGTAGAGTGTTTAACAGAAAGCATAAATTCTCGCCATGCTGAAACTTTATAGATGCTCGGGCTGGCAGGTAGCATAGGCGTAGTCAGATCGGGCAGTCGGGTTGGATGGTGGAAATTATCGAAATGAGACACCTTGTCTCTTCCTCCACCCCGGCTTCTGGTGAGGACAGAAAGGCAGCAGCCAAGATCTTCGTTGAGTTGGCCAGACTCAGCAAAGGCTCCAGACCAATCTTCCCCAATTAAGACACCAGGACCGAGACGATTTTCATGTCGTCCAGCTTCTATGCTCCATGCTCGAAACAAACCAAAACACATATGAGAGTACTAAAGGCAGCAACATTCAATATAAGTAGAAAGTCTACCCCTCGAACTCTTCACAAGTGGGCAAAATAACCTAACTCCTGGGAATTTCTTAATACTAACTAATTCCCTAGATAGTATTTCTCTATGTAAAAAAAAAAAACACAATATCTTAATTGCTATATGAAGGTGAAACACTAGGTGATGAAATGGGCATGAGCAACCCTGGACCTTACCCCGAGGCAAGAAACAAAACAATACATAACCCTGAAGACATTTCGGGCTCTGGGCGTATATAAGGCGGGCAGATTCACGCATCGTTTCAGTTCTTCGTCTGATGCAAAAGGTGATAGATCGTCTTCTCTCTCCTGACCTTCTTAGCAATCAGTTCGATAAGTTTTTTTTTATGTTCGACTCTTCCATAAAATTTTGTGGGGAACTATTGAGCGTGCTCATAATTATGCGTGTATTCTATATTGGGTAGTGCAGAAACTTTATAGCTTTAAATTACCAGAAAAAATATTTTTACTCTCATCTTAATCTACTATGCAGAGCTCAAGATGAAGCATGTATTTAATGGTATGCCTGCGAGCGGCATCCCGACTTCCCCTTTGGCTATACGATTGCTGGCTCCAGATGAACTGCCTAAGTCGCCATTGATGCCATTCGCTGTACCTTCTACAGTATCTTTAATTGCATCGGTGCAATTTACTGGGTAGTTACGTCGTTAACCATGTCGCTTCTGCAATAAAACATTAATGTTCATCCATGATGCTCGAAGACATAAAAAGTATAGCTGTGCGAAGAATGCACATCAAATGACACATAAGTGTGCAAATTGCGGCATGACATCTGCTGGATGCGATAATCTGCAGAGCCATGTGATAAACATGTAAGTTTTCAGTTCCCTTGCTTGCCAAATGCATCTTGTACAGTCTCAATTGCCATTTAAAACAATATCTCGAAAATATACTTCATCAACATGTGAGTGACAGCCACACACAAGATTCGTGGCAGGGTCCGTGTTGGTTAATGATAGTGGTTTTGTGGAAGCGAAACCGTTTTCTGGCGAAATTTAAAGACATATAATTCTCTAAACGAGGACAGCTAATCAAAAGATATTTCTACATTTTTTGCTTCCATGACAAAAACTATCATTCAGTAACACACCAAAGAAGCACAGAAGCAGAGCCCTATTAAATGTAGTATGTCTCTAGAGTGTGAATATAAAAACCGAACCCTTTCAACGAAGGTACGGGCAAAACAGCATTCACCACAGCGATTGAAACTGTGTATGATACTAATGAAAATAAAAAGGTCGTAGCAGCTGTATAGCAATAATATGTGAAGAGGAAGCACCAATAAGGAACACAGTCCCGGGTGGACACTGTCGTCAGTTAACCACATACAGTTCCGCATAAAAGAGCTGGACTCCCATCATACATCGAGTTGCCTCTGTAGGGATCAAGAACAGAAATACTGTGAGTAACCCACAAAACTCCAGTAACCACATCTACTTTAAATGCGCCATTCTGGGATGTTATGTGAAAGGCACAGATCCACAGCGAGTCGAAAACCGCTATCACGAACTGGAAACTTAATCTGATTGTTCAGAGCTAACGTTCCCTACACAACTGAGACAAATAAAAATGTTCGATAAATACAACCCTGTTGTTTCCGTTAATGTTTACTCACTCAGTGCCGAGGAGGAAATTTCCCCCATATGTATGACAAGAAAAGGGAGGCAAGACTATTTCGACCTATTGCTGGTGATGGCCGAAGATGGGAACGACCACTATTGCGATGTAAAAAAGTCGAATGTTTGATAAGCTCGCAGCTGACATCCCACCGTGGTGAAATCCACATATGCAAGTGATGTGTTCATGTATTATGACGACCAGCCAATGGAATCCGGACTTACAGGGCAGCAGTGCCTGGAAAATCACAAAATATATTGCAAATAAAATGTCCTAGTCAGAATTGAGATGCTACAGCCAATGGAGGATGGTAGGCCACTAGTATTAACATTTAAGAGCTATCACCACATCAATAAACTACCCACTGTTGTTAACACAGATTTTTAGGCCATGCTGAATTCGATTCACACCTGCAAACTGGACCCAAGCTGCTCCTACACATATGCATATAAGAAGCACGAGGCATATAGCTTTTGCACGTACATCCATGTGGACAAGAACGTTATCACTGTAGCACCAACATCCATAGTGAGTCAGGACTCTATCATGTACATTGGGGAAGATGCATATAAAAATTCATGGAGGCAATTACAGATATTTCCAAAAAAGTAAAAAATATATATTCCACATGGATACACTCAGTGACCCTGCAGAAAAGACCAGATGTGTCAAAGCACTACTCCATTCTCACATGACAAATATAAAGTGAGGATTCATGACCACTTCACCACGGTGTAAGTCACGAACCGGCAACCGCAGCAGTTCCGGAATGCAAGGGCGCGGAGAAATGGGAGAACATCGAGAAAACTCCCGACCAGCGGCATCCTCCGCCACAATTCCCATGTGCGAAAATCCGGGATCAACGCCACCGGGAATCGAACCCGGATCGCTTATGTGAGAGGCGAGTAGTCTAACCACTACACCACCATGTCTTGTCACCAGATGTGTACATTTAACGAACTTCAAAGCCGTCACGCTTCCTTCGACTGAATTTATCCTATATTCACGGCATAAAAAGGCAAGATGTGTGACAACCGAGAAAAATTCATCAAACACCGTATACATTCGTATGGGAATGCTTTGATTTGTAATATATATATTTTCCGATAGTAGAAATCATTCGATGCTAGTCTGAATAAATTAATTCTGCGGTAAAGCACAAAACAACAATAATGAGACAGTAAATATAACTTTAAAAGAACGTTATGTTGTGATATTGTTGTATACATTATAGCCAACGTTTATTTTCTACTAGGGCTCTTAACTTTTGTTCAGAAAAATGTCATAGTCTACAATTACAGAAGTACGTTTGCTTACCTACAAAATTTGAAATGTCATCACTGGGTAGTTTTTTATGAATTGTTAAAGTATTATTTGAACATTATGTAAATTTTGCATCTGTTAATAAAGGTTGTTCGCTATAAAGAGAGCACTTTTGAAACGAACCTTAGAAAATGTCACTGCCCCTGCCTGCCTTTATTGTAACGTGCGCACTGAGTGCCATGCGCCCCGACAAGTTGGTAATGATTGATGGAAAATAGTTCCATATCTTAATGTCAAATAAATAGGATTAGATAACCGTTTGTGATAATTGAACTTACTTCTTTTGATTTCTGTTTTTTTTTAATGCATCGAAGAGTAAAAATGACCAGATTTGTTACGTATTTAATTTTATAATAATTCCACAGTTTCGCCCGACCGACGCATGAATAAAGTGATGGGGCCCATGGCAATGTTAATTTTACATAAGTAGAAGGAATACACTATGTACACACAAGTAAATCTCTTAAGCAGGGCTTTCAGAAGTGCTCATTTTACCGTGAACAGACTATACCTGGATATGCCTGTAGGGACAGGTGTTATTCGCGAAAATATTTATGGCCATGCTAGACTTCAATATCCTACGGTCACACCTACAACTTCGTTTATTAATTGGCCGCGTGTCTACGCGAGAAGACGTGTTCTTATTTGACTAAGCCAATCAGAATAAAATGCTCCGATACTAAACATCCCTACCTATTAGTAATTTTACGTAAAATATGTTGTAAATCTGTGTCTACATGATGTCGTTACAGTATAATTTTCTTTATATTAGCAGCCAAAATGCACCGAAATAAACACATATTTTACAAAAAAAAAAAAAAAAAATATTTCGTGGAATTTTTAGGTTGCATACAAACAGTGTTTCTTAAGTCCGGGATGCATGCCATTTTGAAACGTTTGTACAAAGGGTGTGAAATACACATTTTCAAAACAAATTATAAATAGAAAATAAAGCTTATGAAAATACTTACTAAAGTTTAGTCCAAAAACACCAATTTAAAATGGTTTTGTTTTGTCAGTATAATTGAGAAAGTGTTGAAGCGTTAACTAAATTAAAGTTATTTGCGGCATAAGCTTTAGTTAAAAAGTACTTAGCTGAAATAAAATAACTGTGGTTTATAAAATGAAGAGTAGCCTATTTTGCAAAGGGATTTCAGGAAATATTCCTATTCAGAATATTAATCGTATTTGTGTACGATGTTGTAATTGTTAAGAAATTTCCCCATTAAGAGAAACCTTAAAAGTAACAAATCATACTATGCATTGTTACACTGCTTTATCCGCATTTGTTACGCTTATACTACCTACCGTCAGCAATAACTGACATAGCGTCTCGCGTATTGTTACAAGATGCCAGAGAGCAGTATTCGAGTTCGTGAGCGATGGAGCGCTAAATAAAAATAAATTACTAATTACGATTTTAATGTATTCACACCGGTGTTGTTTACAACATTTAACTTTGTCTGTCCCAGTTAAAAATTAAAGTCTTCCTGAAAGTCTCCATATTGTTTGTAGTCACTTAATTCACACTCAGTGTTAACACATGATCGGTCTATTAATTGCTGTCATTACAATAGTCTTACACCCGCACATCCAGTTGTGAAGTGTTGTCCGCCGCTGTGTCCACTGCGCCCTTGCTCACAGACTTCACTCCTGCTGTCACCGCTCGACGCTCAGCACACTTGTCGCTCACAGTCCTACAGACTCTCGACCCTCATGTGTCGGCTTCAGTAGTCGCGGTGGTGTGATCTGGGAAGTTCGCCGCACCCTGGTCTCGCTGAGACAGGCGAGGGCGATGAACCAGAACACTCTCAGATAACCGCAGAACATCATCAGTTCAAGGTGAGGATCACGCGAGTTGTGTCAGGCTCATCGCTGCGGCACATAGCGGCGTCATGCGAGACGGCATGCCTTTGAAACTCACCGTGCGCTCTCATGTTACTAGTCCAGTCCTCGCGCACTACTCCAGACGCACGATCGAGACGGTCAAAGGAAGCGATGAATATAACACTGCCCCCTCCTCAAGTCTGTTCCTCGCGAACTGTCTCTGCAACATCTGGACATTCGTTCAGTGCCAGTCGGTTGATGTGGGTAACCTTCGGCTTCATCCGATAGTCTTGATGACAAATCCAAAATACTACATCATTGATCCTCTTCATATTATTGTAGGGGCTTTCCCAACATTTCTCTACCTTCGGGCAGTATCCTTTTTGCCTCTGTGGGTTGCACATCCCCACCAGTTGTTCTTCTTGAAATACCTCGCCCGACATTCTCCTGTCATACCGCGTCTCCATCCTGTCAGTATTTATTCTGAGCTGCCGTCGGGCGAAATCCTGAATGACAACCAGTATTTTACATAATTCGTTGCCATAATAAGGAGCTGCAGCTACATCATCCGTCAGTCGGCCAAACAGCAGGTCACTGGGGAGGCGCAGCTCTCTTCCAAAAATCATCCTTGACGGCATTACCTATGTGGACTCGTGATCTGCCGAGCGGGAATCATAGAGAAACTATGTTAACTTTGAAATCCAATCATTGTGGTTGTCTGCCACAAAGATCGACAGGTACTGTTCAAGAGTGTGGTTAAGCTTTTCGACCATTCTATCCGACTGAGAGAGTGAGGCTGTAGTCCTAGTCTTTTTCATACTCTGAATATTTGTTAAATCCTGGAACACAGCAGCTACAAATTTCTTCTGTGATCATAATATAGTTCTAGTTGCATCCTAAACCTCGAGAAAACCAGCTCTGGGAGTGCATCAGTTACAGCACGTGCTTCTTGGTTTAGGAGGGGAATGACCTCAGGCCGGTCAGTAATCTTGGGCCACCAGTGGATACCGATTATCTCTCTCTGTGACAGGAAAGGGGTCCAGAATATCTACTGCCATCCTCTTGAATGGGGCTCCAACATTGTGTTTCTGGAGGTGAC
Organism: Dryococelus australis; assembly: GCA_029891345.1. Classification (NCBI taxonomy): domain Eukaryota; kingdom Metazoa; phylum Arthropoda; class Insecta; order Phasmatodea; family Phasmatidae; genus Dryococelus; species Dryococelus australis. Next base: position 165,948,073 of record CM056995.1, read on the forward strand.
CTTGTCCTCTGGTCCTTGAGCCCTTTCTCGCAGTGCAGGTGTCGCACAATCGGTGCCACTTCCCAACATCCTCCCGACAATGAAGCCAGTAGAATCTCAGTCGAACTCTGTCAAGGGTCTCGTTTACACCAAAGTGTCCACTGGCTGCAGCATTATGCAATTCCTTTAAAACTTCGGGAACTCTGCATTCTGTAAGGACGATTTTTAGGCGTGTGTGTTTTCCAACAATTTTTTTCCCCAATTCCTGTAATGGACACCTTTCTTCAGTATGAGAGAATTGCATTGTGAATGTTTATGTAATGACCATGTGGCAATAAAATGCAGACTTAAGTGTTTTAATACAAAGAGTGGGTGTGTTTTTACACGTAATTCAAAACATGTAAATTAACACCAATAGTATCTTAAATAAGCCATACCATTATGTATTTTTTACAAAATACTGGTAGTACTCCCTAAACAATTAAAACCATTTGTGTAGAATTATTTGTATTGTAGTTCTTTTCCCAAATTACACATAAAATGTAAAATTACCAAAAAATTGTTGTGTACATTTACATATATTTTTACAGTGTAAATATCGATAACGTGTAAATATTAACAGTGATATATTTGAAGTAACCAATAACAACAACAATGTACGCAGCCATGGGAGAATTTTTTTGTGGTAATCAACATTTTATTCTGGTATTTCAGCTACACCAACAGGATGACTTAAGAGAATCATGAAAACGAGTCAAAGGAAAGTGCATTTTCGTGAAAGAAAATGGCATGTTTATGACAGGGAATTTGAATTGTGCAGCACGTTGGTTGATTTATTATTGGCCTGTCGTAGGTTATAGCGCAGGTATGTCAGGTCTGGACACATGCACCTAATGTCAATACAAACTATAAGTGAAACTCTTGGAACCAACATACAGGAATAGCAGTTAGGTTGGTCTGTGTGTCCCCACTTGCCAACATCTTGTCAGTGCACAGCATATCGGGCATGCTTCCTGTGCTGTCATTACTGATCCGCTGTCAGTCAATATACACTGCAGGGCGGTTCACTTTGTTTTCCCATCTGGCCACTTACAAGTAATTACAAATCTTGATGGTCAACACACCACACTTATAACATAGACGCCGGCCGCTTATTCATAGTAAGTTTATGTACGTGAAGATAAAAAAAAAAGGAAATAATGAATACATTTATTGCAAACTTTGCGCTGTTAAATTAGTCAACTGTAATCAAACATGTATGTACAATCAAAAATGAATTGGCGCTAAATTATTTTGTCCAGCACGGGCCAGTGCTCGGGCGCATGTGACCTGTGAACCACTATTTGAATATCAATGGTAGGTTGCTACTTTGTACAAAAACAATAACAAATTTCTTTTAAAATGATGAAGAGTTTCTACAAGGTATTAATTAAATTAAGAAAAACCTGAAACTACTACTGTTTACTTTATTTTAGCAAGGGAAGAGGAAAATTGCATACAAATTTAGCTTGATCTCGAGTCTAACATAATGATGAAAGTTTTAAAAGCACGACAACTTATGCGGTCATGCTTTAATATTAGTAATGGTTGCAACCATGCTTGATTTGATATCGATATTGCCATTGGCGCGGGTACAGTCTAAGAAGACTTTCGCTAATTAACCATATAATTGTATACCTGTACTGGAAAAGCACGCATAGTGAAGCCTTTTTTCCCCTTATATGCATGGTAACTTTTATTTATTTATTTTGAAATTCATTAAATATGTAGTGAATTTCCCATATGTTTAACGTATCTGTATTTGCAACGCAATGTACGGTAAATCACCCATTATATTTGTAGGCTATACCTTCATTGACAGTTTAGGAAGTAACTGAATTTTTGTTTTGTGGTGTGTGGTTCTTTGAAATAATTGACGATCTCAAGAGTGTTGATAGAGAGTGTAAGCTTGGCCAGGGTAAGAGGACGGCGGTAGAGAGATAAGACAAGCGCCGTGACACAGAACATGAACATGAACTTGCTGTGTGTTGTGTTGCAGTTAGTGTGCATGAGCTTACTGTGTGTTGTCTTGCAGTTCGTGTACATGAGCTTGCTTTGTGTTGTGTTGCAGTTCGTGTGCATGAGCTTGCTATGTGTTGTGTTGCAGTTCGTGTGCATTTGCTTGCTGTGTGTTGTGTTGCAATTCGTGTGCATGAGCTTGCTGTGTGTTGTGGTGGAGTTCGTGTGCATGAGCTTGCTGTGCGTTGTGTTGCAGTTCGTGTGCATGAGCTTGCTATGTGTTTTGTTGCAGTTCGTGTGCATGAGCTTGCTGTGTGTTGTGTTACAGTTCGTGTGCATGAGCTTGCTGTGTGTTGTGTTGTAGTTCGTGTACATGAGCTTGCTGTGTGTTGTGTTGCAGTTCGTGTGCATGGGCGGCACACCCAAGCGCATGGAGCAGTTCGCCTACTTCATCATGGAAGAGCTCGGCCACAAGCTGCCTACAGGCACCACGCTGTTGGACATCAGCCAGTACTCGTATCGCTACTCCATGTACAAAGTGGGGCCCGTACTCTCCGTCAGCGTGAGTATACTATACACTACGTACAGTCTGTTGACGGTAAAGCGAGGACTTCAACCTGTGAGAACAAATCACTGCTTTTGTCCTATAATAAAATGTTTTCTGTGAAATCGTTGTTTGCGCGTAAACGCGTAACTCGGTTAATAAAAGTCCTGGAGTTATGACTTTTTTTGTCAGAAGAAGTAATTAATATTATCTATTGCCCTATTTTATTTTTACTTTTGTCATATTTATTGTATTCTTGGAGAAAAACATTCGTGAAAATGATCAAACATACTATTTTAAAAACTTGCCAATGCAGTATCTTATTACGTCAAGAGAAATGTACAAATATACGGATGTAGTTTAATCTGTGGGCTTTCATCATGTGTAATAAAACCCCCATGTTATATATCTAATATGCGCATTATAGCATTAAGACGGAAACACTGCATGCCTTGCGCGTAGGAGCAATGAGGCACGAGGTGTGTGTGTAACTGTCGCCCGTATCGCTTCCTCGCTTCTTGACCTTGGTACTGCAGTAAGCAGGCTCCCATATAAGTAGTCAGATAAGTAGCTAATATAGTTAAATCTTTACAATGTGTTACGAGTTTTTTAAATAAGTTCCTTCTTTTTTGTATACATTAGAGTTATATTGAAGATATTGGTACTACATTTATATTCATAATACAGTAATTTCGCGTTTTCACACTACTAACATATGAATAATGTGAACAGGCGCACGGGAATATACATATTACACATAGCGAAGGGATACAACATTATCAGAAAAGTATATCTTAAACACGGTTCTCAAAATACCTTACTTTACCTAGAACAGCCCATGCGAATACTTTTTTTCAGGAAAGGTAATAGACAATTATTTACAACCGCCATTTTTTCCCCTTTAAGAAAATAGAAAAGTGATATCTTTAAAATAAAAGGCTTTCACCGCTGTTTTATTAAGGGGAAGGAGGGAAGGAGCTACGAAGTGGCATCTGTAGTGTAACGCAATGGCGTACAAGGCGCGTGTAATAATATGTACAGTAACAAATATAATTGACGAGAAATCCATCATCTTCCAGTCAATGCTTTGTGAAGTGCTGTGAGAGCTCGCCTGACATGCAATTGAGGCATCCACTAGTGACTCCCCTTCAAGCCGGCTATAGTCAGGGACAACTTCGCGGATCTACAGCCTTAAAACACTTTCTTTATTGCAACACGGATTTTTTTTCTCGCAAAATAATTTTACTGAATGTGTTGGAGGGTCGAAAAATATTTCCTTAATATTTGGCTAATTGCTAATTTTTTGTTGTGGGGTTAATTTGTAATCTGCATATAGGACGAATGTCGTGGTAAGTACCTTTCAAAAGGTTAATATTTTTTCGTGCAAATTTTAAAATTGAACAAAAATAATAGTTTATCCTACATATCTAAATTACTTGCAGATGCCATAACAATATCATGAAAACATTTTCTTAGTAAATTTGTATGCTGTTCTTACGTGTTTCATTTTCAACTTTAGACATACAATTTAAAGTCATAATAAACCAAAGTTAAACACTCATCGGAAATATAATAATTGCCAATGTGACACTCCTCTAAGACTTCAGAAACACATTAGTTGAAATGAAACTTTTGTCAACATAACTTTTTGAAATTTATATCAATCATTATTTTAAGATAAAATTCTTGTATTTATGCAAAAAATATGAATTAATATGATTGTTCAACAAATTAGGTATTTTGATAAACTGTGTGTTGATATGTTACGAAACGAAAACAACCCTAACAATTTAGACTTTAATGTGGTTTTCCGCCATACTGAGTTCGTACATTTCTCTAGTTTATTAATGCACCTCCATATAGGCTATTCACGGTAATGTGAGAACTTTTGAAATTCGTCTCATGTGGAATAATAGTCAATAAATATTTTTTATTTCAGCCTTAAACGATTACTTCCGAGTTCTGTGTAATATATACACTGTGTTCATTACTTACATAGCCATATTTTTTTAAATAAGGTGGTTAAATGATAATAAATAGCTGCAAGGAAAAAGTAACTAGGGCCTCAAAAGTGCTCACTTTACCATGAACAGCGTATACCCAATATACTATCACACAGCAGTACAGACCTAACTAACTACTCAGCTACGAACTCATACTTACGTCAAAATATTAGCTATTCCTAAATTTGTTGAAACTAATATTGTGACGTAAATACGAATTCATAGTTCAGGCTGTATCCGTGTACTGCTGTGATGGTGGTACTTTCACAATTTTCATTTAAAAAACATGAACAAGCGCGAGAATCCAATAAGATTCCCTTAAGCATGAACCACTGCAAAGTAGGTCTGCCAGAAATAAAGATTGTGTTTGATATATACCATAACGGATTGAATAACCTTGCAGTGCCCTTACAGCACCTATGTAGTAGTCTCGTGGTACAGCTAGTTACTACATTTGTAAATTTAAATCATTAAGTAGATGGTCTAAGGAATTCGGTGTTTGGCAACAAAGCACACTGTAAGGTATTGTACCGTTTAAACAAGTTTATGTGTTTTAATTTTGTCAAATATTTAGACGAGGTGCCGAAACATTGCCGTTATGAAGTTGTGTTCTGGCAAGCACCCGCTCTGTTGTTTCTCGCTAACAAAGCAGTCATGAAATTTGAACACAATTAAATTGTTGCAAAGAGAGAAATGCTTGTGTGGCAACACTTTTTCGTAAGCCATTATATAAAATAGCAACAATTTTTATTATTGAGTGACAGTATGCGGTTTAGAAAATATAAAAAAAATAATAATTCGTCCGTGAATCCGAAACTGCGCCCAGAAAGCAGTTCACGCTACAAATATGACACTTATAACACGGTTACCGGCATCTTAGTAAAAAGTTCGTTGATACACTTTTATAGAAAATAATATTAAACATCTACGCACATATATTTGGGATTACGGTGAACGATTCACTACACGCACAATAAGAATAAAAAGCAAAAAATCAACAACGTCAACATGGCCGACAATCGTGCCAAGGTTACCAATTTCCAAGGACCATGGGCATCACAAAATGCACTTTCACATGTTTTCCGATTCCCAAAGAAAATATATCACACCTTCCAATGGTAAATGTTGATATGGATATCTCGGTATATCGTAATTATTAACTATTTTTCAAGATAACGTCAGGTTTCTGGGTTTCTTTTTACGCTACGCCACTGGTTGCAATATGTAAACTTCAACACTGTCACTGTCATCATAATAATCACTGCTGTTCATGTGTATCTACATCAAAAACTTAAACTGTTAGCGACATACGTTTTCCTACTACTATTCTATCTACCCATATTATATTAAATTATAAAAAATCAATGTCAACTATCAAACCTTGCGATATTAAATTTATTTCTATATCTCGTCATATCCGCTGCTATGGACATGGTAGTCTCTATTTACGTTAACGTACATGCACTCGCAGAGAATGACACGATTTCATATGCGAATTTCAAAAGTACTTTACTAAATTATGAAAACATTTCATAACTGAATAACAAGCTCAGCATGAAACACATGCACATTTAAGTAATTATTTTAATTGGCTCATAATATCGAGTCAACGAGAACATTACAAATAAATAAGGACGTAATCCCGAATCAAGTAGTGCAATGTAAAAATGGCATGGTCTTACATGACAAATTAAATTAAATTTAAATCATAACAGTACACACAAATTGTGCATGACCATATATGTGAATAACAACAGTAGAAACAAACATTTTTCTAAACAGCCAGAATTCATCGCCTGTTTCAAACATTACTTTGGGGTTAATACATTACAGGGGCTAGGGCTAAAGTCATTACAGTTATACCGGTGGTAGTATCTTCGTTAACAGTAAAGTCCTTCCCGGAGATTATTCCCCTCGCATTGATATTGTCCAGGTAAGTAATATATAGTTCATATCAGTAGCCAGAGGACAAATAATGTTGACTCAACTGTGGCCAAGTCTTCGTATCCATAGAACACTAGCGATAATTGCACATTTGCAACATACCCGTTATTATTTGGAGTCAGCTTATACTTTATAGTCCTGTGTGCTTCCGAGTCGTGGCATACGTAAAATGGCTCTTGCCACACAACAGTGTTTTTTACCTATTTTAACATTAATGGACTATTCAACTATTGTTTATTTTACAGTGAAAGTAATATTTGTTTTAAATACCTAGAAGAGTACTTTTTACCCTGAACAATATATTGTTCGCTCAAATAATCTGCTGTTTCTTCATTCATGTGCATTCATTCCCTTAAATAAATACATAATTAAGAATAAATAGTTAAGCCGAACATTTACATGGTTGAAAACTTAAAATTCTGATATTTATGGCTTTCACTATTAATTATAATTTAATGTTTACATAATCATCTGTTACATAAAATACACTTTACAATCATAAGGTTTAAAACCAGACTCAAATAACAGTACAATAATACCTTTTGGATTACTATTAAAATTATGTATTTGATTACGATAACATTTTTATTTGAGAGGCCATTTTGTTAGTGTCGTGTTTTATTGAGAAGAGATAATAAATGAAATAAACGAGGACATAAGTTACAAAAGAATGGTCACTCTACTAAAAGTTAATTGAGGAACTGGTTGGATGTAAAGTCTAGCAAGCTAACCACATAGTTAAATTTTTTGTTGCAAAAAATTCAATTTTTCGTAACACTTACCTTTCATTGTTTCAAAATGAGATTTTCTTACTAATGCCTTTGATGCAGTGAACTTCTCATAAATGGGTTGCATTTAAACATTCGGCCACTCGTATACTGGTAAAAGCCATGTGACAAGTGGGCTCCAGTTGGCAACACTGACAGAATGATCTACATGTACAGTGGTGTGGATGTGTTGCAGCACGGTATGGGTATCCCCTCGGTGGGCATCCTGCTGCACGAGATGATCAAGCTGATGTACCACGCCAAGGTGAAGGACCCGGTGTTCATCCGCATCGGCACTTCGGGTGGCATCGGCCTCGAGGGAGGGACAGTCGTCATCACCGACGACGCAGTCGACGGTGTGCTGCAGTCCTACCTCGAGATGGTGAGCTTGCACATACCTCAGCCATGACCCTGAACTACCTCGACATGGTGAGCATGCACATATCTCAGCCATGCTCCTGACCTACATCGACATGGTGAGCTTTAACAAACCTCAGCCATGCTCCTGACCTACCTCGATATGGTGAGCTTGTAAAACACATAAGCCATACTCCTGACCTACCTCGACATGGTGAGCTTGCACACACCTCAGCCATGCTCCTGACCAAACTCGACATATTGATCTTACACACGCTTCAGCCACGCTCCTGACCTAACTCGACATGGTGATCTTGCACATACCTCAGCCATGCTTCTGAGCTACTTCGACATGGTGAGCTTTCACATATCTCAGCCATGCTCCTGACCTACCTCGAAATGGTGAGTTTTCACAAACCTCAGCCATGCTCCTAACCTACTTCGACATGGTGAGCTTGCACATACCTCATCCATGCTCCTGACCTACCACGAAATGGAGATCATTCACACACGTCAGCAATGCCCCTGACCTACCTCGACATGGTGAGCTTCCACATACCTCAACCATGTTCCGGACGTACATCGACATGGTAATCTTGTACATAGCTCAGCCATGCTCCTGACCTACCTCGATATGGTGAGCTTGTAAAACACATAAGCCATACTCCTGACCTACCTCGACATGGTGAGCTCGCACATACTTCAGCCATGCTCCTGATCTACTTCGACGTGGTGAGCTTTCACATACCTCATCCATGCTCGTGACCTACCTCGACATGGTGTTTATTCACATACATCAGCCATGCTCCTAACCTACATCGACATGGTGAGCTTGCACATACCTCAGCCATGCTGCTGACCTATCTCGACTTGGTGAGCTTTCACATTCCTCAGCCATGCTCCTAACCTACTTCGATATAGTGAGCTTGCACATACCTCAGCCATGCTCCTGACCTATCTCGACATGGTGAACTTGCACACACGTTAGCCATGCTCCTGACCCAACCTCTACATGGTGAGCTTACACACGCCTCAGCCACGCTCCAGAACTACCTCGACTTGGTCAGCTTGCACATTCCTCAGCCATGTTCTTGACCTTCCTCTATATGGTGAGCTTGCACACACTTCAGCAATGCTCCTGACCTACCTATACAAGATGAGCTTTCACATAACTCAGCCATGCTCCTGACTTACCTTGACATGGTGAGCTCGCACTTACCTCAGCCATGCTCTTGACCTACTTCGACATGGTGAGCTTTCACATACCTCAGCCATGCTTCTGACCTACTTCGACATGGTGAGCTTGCATATACCTCAGACATGCTCCTGACCCTACCTCGACATGGTGAACTTTCACACACCTGAGCCATGCTCCTGAGCTGCTTCAACATGGTGAGCTCGCATATACCTCAGCCATGCTCCTGTCCTACCTTGACATGGAGAGCTTTCACATACCTCAGCCATGCCCCTGACCTACTTCGACATGGTGAGCTTGCACATACCTCAACCATGCTCCTGACCTACTTCGACATGGTAATCTTGCACATACCTCAGCCATATTCCTGACCTACTTCGACATGGTGTGCTTGCACAAACCTCAGCCACGCTCTTGAACTACCTCGACATGGTGAGCTTGCGCATACCTCAGCCATGCTCCAGACCTACCTTGACATGGTCAGGTTTCACATACCTCAACCATGCTCCTGGCGTACCTCGACATGGTGAGCTTGCACACACATTAGCCATGCTCCTGACTTACCTCGACATGGTGAGTTTGCACACACGTCAGTATGCTCCTGACTTACCTCGACATGGTGAGCTTGCACATACCTCAGCCATGCTCGTGACCTACCTCGATATGGCGAGCTCGCACATACCTCAGCTATGCTCCTGACCTTCTTCTACATTGTGAACTCGCACATACCTCAGCCATGCTCCTGATCGACTTCGACATTTTGAGTTTTCATATACCTCAGCCATGATCGTGACCTACTTCAACATGGTGAGCATTCACATACCTCAGCCATGCTCCTGACCTACCTTGACATGGTTGGCTTTCACATACCTCAGCCAAGCTTCTGACCAACATTGACAGGGTGAGCTTTCACATACCTCAGCCATGCTTCAGACCTACCTCGGCATGGTGAGCTTGCAAATACCTCAGCAATGCTCCTGATCTACCTCGGCATGGTGTACTCGCCCATACCTCAGCCATGCTCCTGACCTACTTCGACATGGTGAACTTTCACACACCTCAGCCATGCTCCTGACCTACCTCGACATTGTGAGCTTGCACATACCTCAGCCATGTCCTCACCTACTTCTACATGGTGAGCGTTTTACATACCTCAGCCATGCTCCTGACGTCAGCCATGCCTCTGCCCTTCCTCGACAGGGTGAGCTTGCACACACCTCAGCCATGCTCTTGACCTGCCTCGATATGGTGAGCTTGCACATACCTCACTCAGCCCTTCTCCCGACCCGACCTCTCTACACTTCTTTCTTAGTGCATGCATCTGCACATTTACAATACCTTTATACTCCTAGGGGCTCATTTGGCAAGTTACGCCTGTGTTACTTTCGTACTGGCTCTATTAGTTTACATACGCTCGTTGATCAACAGATTGTTAATGCAAAGAAATAAGATCTTTAATTGCGACAAATGAAATCAGCCTCTTTAGGCGGAATGATGGATTTTCTCTCGTTTCAATGGATTTAATTAATATTATTTAATCACTTTTGTATACGCAGTTTCACATAAAAATATGTTTTTCTTCTTTTTTGGTGATATTTATAGTGATTATTGTATAACATTTGTTGATTAATTTAATTTTTGTATCATAATTTATTTTGTGAAAGATATGTCGTTTACTGTATGACCAATTAGAGGCAGTTCTTAAGTTTTAGGTCATGTTTAATTTATGGTCATTCAAATTTGAATAGAGTCATTTAAAGGCATTTATTTGAATATTTTGAATGATATGTAGTTCAAAATTAATTTTAATGTATAATAATGTTTTTCAAGTCCATATGGTTACTCATTTATTGGGGCATATCCGAGTTCATGGGAATTGCATATCATAATATAAATATATAAATTTAATATCTAATTTTTATTTGCAGTGTTATAACAATATGCTAAGTAATTATTTACACTAAAACGGATTTCTCTACTTTTTATGCCAAACTCAATTATATTAAATTCCTTATCGCAGTATTTATACAAGCTGGAGACACTTAATACTCACTTGTTAGTTACAAATACACTACAAGAACGTCCATTCCCATACAATGACACTTTCAAAATGTTTGACACACACACAAACAAGTCCTACTTTTCCACAGTCGAACTGGTTAGTCTCAGCCTCTGCTATTCTTGGATGCTAATAGACTACGCTGGACCTGCTCGAAAGTGTTTTTTTTAACCCTGATTCTCGGTGAAGGTTGACAATCAACACACAATTTACGCAACAACTACTCAAGTAATTTAATGCTACTTGGTCGGGAGTGGCTTCACTTCCAACAGCCTCATCGCGCCGCATATTGGTAGTAATGTGCGCCTATTTTAAGAGGTTGGCATTCGTCTGATTTTGTACGTTAAACTTAGTCTATGAATGAATTTTTATCAGCTCACATTTTTTGCATAGCTGGGTGATGTCTTATTCTCTTAAAATGCAGTTATCCTCCATGTCAGAAGAGAGCTATGGTCCTTGGCTCATCAGTCATTGAGAGGACCTCAGATTACAGGTAACATCTACATAATTTACCTGTCCTTAGTCTGCGGTTTACGAAGCGCGGCCCATATGATCGGACAGTAAACCAAATTTTCGGTAAATCACTTCATTTTATGACAATGAAAAGCGAATAGTACTAAAGGAACTAGTGATTATGACATATTGTATGAACTGATATAGATTGCTTTGAAAATTCTCTCTTATCAATGAAGGCATGAGGTTGGTTCTGCCCTTCAATTTACAGTAAGTTCAAGTAAAGGTCAAAGACATTAAACTGTCTTAGGCTGCTTGGTTGCAACTATGTAAAATTATTTGCAAAAAGCAATTGGTCAAAATGAGAGAACTACGCGTTAGAATTTTGCAGAGTATAATTAACCAGGAATTTTCACGTTAGTGTTGTTAGTTATTGTTCTTTTAGGAGCTACTGCAGCACCATTACACAGACAGGTTGCATTCCATTCCCTTCATTAATACAATTACTAGTAGTAAACACACCAAGATTTGTTCTCTTACCACTCGCATACTTGATTCCTTTGGGAAACGATGCGACAACCGCGCTGTTGTTTCATGTTGGTAGATAACAAATATGGCGCCTGCGGATATAAACTACCATGACTCTTTTATGCTGAATTGAAGTAACTCATTGTGTATAGTATACAATATACTTAGCTTAATCAGAGAGAAAAATACACAAAATATACATGTGACGTATTAGATAACTGTAATCAAAGCCTTCCTTGAAGATCTTTTAATTTTGTAATCTATCGTGAGACACGGTCCCGCCAACAATTCACGCCAGTGTTAAAACAATGCTTGCATAATAATTATTACAAACCTCGTGCAGTTTATGTACATTATTGTTCCTAGGAGAATCAGTGATGCGACTGTAGAGAGAACGGAACAGCTATCTTGCGCATACTGCGCATAGAAGTTTGGAAATCCGGTCTAAGACATCAGTCGATTGTGCGCCGGTGAGGTGCCTGCTGGCAGACATATTGACGTCCCATAGGTCTGAAAAATCTGGTTTTTGCATCGCTCATTAAATAAACATTTTTATACTGATCTCCGGGTAAAAGTTCGTGATATTATTCGGTATGTAAAAGGAAGTAGCTAAAGTAATAATATATATGCTACTATTGTTATTGTAAACCCATTCAGACCTAGTGTACACAATTTTGTACATTACGCACCCGTAGGTAATTTTTGGCCTGTATTGCACTCTGCGAAGCTCAATGATCAATGACCTGAGCTTTGGGTAAACGATTCACCAACCGTCTTACTGGTCTAGGTCATAATTGGTTCACATAACTGTAGTCGAACATAGCCTACAGCTCATTGGCTGTGACCTCGAAACAACTGCAGTGCCAACTTAAGTACAGCAAACTTCACACCTGTTTTGTTTGAAACACCTGAAACCGTAAATTAAGGTGGGTCTGAATGTGTTAAGGGAGAGATGTACTCCTTAAAATTGGGAATTGTATTGGTTATTGCCATTTGCGAAAATTTCACGGGTGATAACATCGCCGGTCATTTGGAATTCGGAGGTGCCAAGTTATGACGTAGTAACTGTGTGAACATAAGCGGAACAAAATTCAGGCTAACTTTATTCAGGAAACTGTTTTTTTTTTTACCCCACGTAGTTTGTGAGGTTTTTTAAATAATAACTCTTACTATAAAATCGTCTCTCCCTTATAAATTACTTTAGATCATAGGTCGTTTTATGTTTTATACTCCGTTTTACATGGCTAACAATAAAACAAATTGTAACCTGGGCTTGTGTATAACACTTTATGCATCGACTGTTCCCTTTATTGCAACGCTGCATTGGAACCGGACCAGACGCACTTCACATCGAATGGCATCACATTCTAGGTATATCTGCATCTGAGGAATGAGAAGCCGGTTTTCAATGGTGCCCTCTCACAAAGCCAGTGGTAGCCACTTAAGTTCACATAACGTTTGTTACTGCTGTAATATTGCCTAGAGGAGCTGCAACCCACATATTACTCTCATCGTGACGTTGCCTACATACAGGCGCTCAAGACGAAGTAATTTTAATGTACCGTAACTGTGCATATAGCATTTCTCCAAACGGGATTATGAATAAAATGTTTAAATTTAATATATATAGTCCTAAAACAATCCGAGCGCATACTCTATAATAATTCCTTTCCTTTTCATTACTTTTACTGCAGAATACTCACGGTTACTTGAGTAAACTAACCATAAGGATTTCGTGTTCTTGACGGGTAACCACAAAGAAAAAATAAAAAAATCTTTTGATTAATATTTTACTAAACAAAACGAAGGAACGTTTATGCCAAAATCTCTTTGACAATTTGCCACAGCAATGAAATAATTGCTGGGATGAAAATATTCCGAACATCTAATAGACGTCTTCGGATGTATGGTGTAAAGATATAAGAATAGTTATTCTTTTTCGCCCATTTGTACTACTAAGGCTTGGTTCACGATAAGAAACGAGTGCGTGCTAAACGAATACGTTTAAAATTGAAGATGGGTATGCATAACAACTGGTTCACTTCATGGTTGTCCAGTACGCGGCTTACAGCTAGCGTCTGTGACGTGCAGACGTGTAGGAATGGACGAAGTTTTATTCCCGATCATGTATCTGAGAAGTATCCAACCCCGTTTGTTGGTTATACTGTTTAACACACTTTCTTCAGGACGGTTTACTTGTCGACAGGGGCAGTGCAGTGTACGTGTAGTTGTGGACAGTGTTATTGTGAGTGTTGTTGTTGTTGCAGCCGGTGCTAGGCAAGATTGTGCGGCGCCCAGCCAATCTGGACAAGAGACTGGTGAGGGAGCTGAAGGCGCTCGCAGACCCCAACGACCCCTACGACATTGTGACCGGCCGGACCATGTGCACCAGCGACTTCTACGAAGGTACCTCCCTCCACCTCTACAAACTCCTCCACAGCCTCTGGACTAGTGGTCAGCTAGAAGGTCAGCCATAATTTGAGGGTTGAAGACCTCACTTCACTCCTAAGGTTACAGTTCCTTTTGGTTGGATTATTAGTGAAAAATTTTGACATTTTCTAAAAGTCTAGTTTTTTTTTTTTTTTTTTTTTTTTTTGCAGTTTTCATTCTATACATAAAATTTTTACCCTTCTAGGAAAAGGCCGTTTATCACTTTTATTTTTATTTTTTCACTTTATTTGTTTAATCGACCCATCGTGAGTTTTCATGGTTTAGTTTGTAGATTTTCGATTTAAAGTATTTTGCTGATGTCTTGATATATTGTTCGTTTGAAATCGTCGCTTTTGGCAGTGGGCGTAATTGCTGTTGGCCATTAAAATTTAAAAAAAAATTCTTGGTTGCATGTGGCCGCATGGGAAACATACCAGTCAAACAAGCGCTTGCCTTATTTTGCTTTTGGTTTGTAAAAAAATGTGTAACATTTTTTTATTTCAGTAAGCGTTGTGTTGTATTATATGTAAACACGTATGTAAACATTTTAACTGTGTAAAATTTAGTGTACATTTACATCAGATTGATATACTGTAAGAAAGCTGTGATAGATTATATCCAAACAGTGTTGTTCTGATTTATTTGTTTATATTTATGGAAAGTATTAAAATGTTAGTAAATATTTAGTGAAATTTGTTAAAATTATGGTAAATGCTGGTGAAAAATATGGGCTAAGCCTAGTGCATTTATTCGATTTGATCTGGCAACAATGGTCGCTAGCTAGCGGTCAGCAACTACAGTTCCAACGTGGCAGCTTGCTGGCGCGGTATGAAGGTATCGGTTCTGTAGCTAGTCACCACCCCGTCTGCCATCTTGCACAACACAGCTAACTTTGTGTGTTGCTGCCCCGAAACTATTGAAATGTATACAAACATATATAAACTACAGGGATTATGCGTGTGCATGTGCATACACTACCTACTGTTATACTATAGAACACTGAATAAAGCAAAATAAGATTTGATCAATGCGGTAGAACTTTACTAAAGTTGCAAAATACCATCGGAACTATTTTCTACCGCAGGCGTAATTTTATGTGGCTAGCCGGCCAGTGGATCCGAGTTGGTCACTAGTAATTTTTATATCTGTGCTGCCACTTAGGAATGGATCAAGTTCAGTTGTGTTTCATTCCCATTCACGTGATCGGATGGCTCTAGGTGATACACGTGTTAAATATTGTATTTATCTGAAGCAGTTTAGCACGTACAAGGCCTGAAACGAGGGAGCGATAAGGTCGTCACCAGCATGCGCGCCTGGCGCCCCATCGCCCTTACGCTGAACTGGCTTGCAGTGTTTGCGTCGTTATACAGTACCGGTGGTAGTGGGGCTTCATTACACACGATGTAAGCCCGTTACGTAATTACAGACGTATAGGTTTAGTTATACTTTTCTCGTACCTCTGAATAAAAATGCGCAGGTATAATATAAAAACACGATTTTTATAATTTCAGATTTTTTTTCTCTTTGACTACTCTTAATACGATAAAAACGAAACTATAAGATATTGTACTATTGATTTTCACCTTTTCTGGTTAAACACTGTATTCCCTGTATTTATCAGTGAACGCCACATTAGTTACTTGGAAGTCAGTTGAGGGGAATCACTAGTGAACAATATAACACGTCTCAAGGTCGCAACTTATCACGAGGTGCAGCATCTCGACGCCGATGGACAATGGCACAGAGAGACTTCGCTTGTGTTCACTTTCCTCAGAACAATATTAAACAGCGACTAATAGTGTTTTAATATAACAATCTGTTCCGAAGAGTCAGAGCATTGTTGGGATAGTTTGAAACGCCGCTTTACATAGGAATAAACATCGTAAGTGGAGAGCCACCTACAGCGATTTTTCGCTGTCTTTGTCACTTTCAGTTATCACTTGTATGTTTCAATATCTAAATTTTTAAATTGGCTGCAAAATATCGACTTTAATTTCTGTCTTGAAAGAAAATTTACATTGCAATATTACGCATTTTATTAAAACGCAGAATACACAAAACGGCTGGCATTGAAACATTCATGACAACAAAGGAGAATCCTTGAGAGGCTGTGGACAATCTGTGTGATGATGTTGTACTGTCGTGTTTACAGATACAGTGTAAGAGTTGCTTTTATTTTGTTCATCCACTCGTTCTTGAAATGCAGACTTTCATATTTTGTACACGGTGAATTACACCAAAAGAATTTTTTCCATGTTAGGTAATAATGAATGATAATGTAATGATGTGTAAATAGTGCTGGATTCGGGTTGGATCGTTCGTCGGTGCGAATCATGTCATGCGTTTAAAGTGCGACATTACTCTGTGTGCTGCATTAACTCGGTGGAATTAATAAAATACTCAACGAACGACAATCGTTTCCTCACGTAGACGCATTTCATGCTTCCGAAATAAATGCGTTTTTAGCAAAACACATACAGCAGTCGTTTCGAGGCGTGAAAAAAATGTCGTTCTTGGTTGATAAATGTGTATTTTGTCCTTAAAACTCTTTGCAATGTTTCGGATCTTCACAAGTATCCACCATTTTACAACGTCGCAAAGCGAACTGTAAATCAGCGAAATTCAGCCACATTAATAATCAATAATTGAGAGCTAATTATTTCAAGTGGAGCTATTTTCACAGATTGGGTTCTATTGTCGCTATTTAATGTTTAGAGTGCACACTTTCAGTACTAGAGTAACTTGATTCTGACTTATCCAGCGAAGCGCCCAAATGTTTTCTCACAAAGACACGCGTTCAATTACTAAACGCAAACTTCAGGTGTTACGAATGATATTGAAGTGACGACTACGTGGAAATCTTCTCTAGAAAATCAGGCGTTTCAACTCACCAAATCGACATTTTGGGGAAAAAAAGTGAGTTTACTCATTTGACTACACCTAGTATATTTGCGGCATGTTTACATGTGTTTTCAAAATATTCTTTTGAAAAGTCAGCACGCGTTTCACACCTTTGGTTGTTTCCTAAATTCGTCTCGTATCACAAGCGTTATCTTTCTGTGAACGTATAAGTATGTTATTTTTTGTGAAATTGAACTTTTACTTACATTTTACCTATAAACTATAACATTTATTTTATAATTAATCTGCGTATAAACAGGTTTGCCGGTAATTCCTAGTAATAAATAGTTCTAACACATATATTCTTAACTAAGTGCCCACTAATGCGGCGCTATGTCCCTTGGCGTAATTTTCTAGACTTAGTTAAGCTTTAATTGCGTGAGGCGAAGGAACGACTTGGAAGTATAACTTTAGCAGGGCTTCAAGAAGTTGGAAGTGACGAAGACTGGAGTAAAATTATCCTTGTTCCCTTTGGGAATTTATAAAGTAGCTTCTAAAATGACAAATAAAGGACATTTTGTGGTAGAGCTTCTTTCCGTAATGTTTGACAATTGAAATCATTATTTTGTGAATAAAGTGTATCCACACAGTCGATACTCCAGAACACCAGAGTTAAAAAAAAATCATTTTAATGATTCTGTAGACAGGACACACAAAACTAAAAGTATAAGCCTGCTGATTTGTAAATAAATGGCTGCTCTAGTACATACCCAGGTGGCATTCCATATAACTACTTGAATGCTAATTGTAAAAATTGATTACGATGTTACTGATGTATGATATATTTGTATTTATTTTCGTTCATGATATCATCTTACAACATGTTTCTCTTTGAAATGGTTAAGTACACGTGTTTTTAACATAAAAATTTATTACTGTGTCTTTTTTAAATTATTTTAAGTAGGTTGAAAAATTCTATACATACGGTATGTATCCGGAAGCACGAAAGGCCACCATATTTTTGCAATTAAGTACATTTATCATTAAATATTATTTTGAATAGACCAATTGCTATTCTACTATTTGTGTGCCAAATTTGTTAAGAATTGTTTCTATAGTTTCTGAGAAATACGCTATATCAATGCACATGTGGCGCGAAAATTTAGAAGGAAGTTTCGAACAAGTGAATTAAATGTTAGCAATTAGTACTAAAATATGAACGCTGATAGTCCTCAGAGAGGCGCTATGCGCTCGACTTCGCTTGCCTAGTGTATGGGAGAACTTAGCGGCTTGACGGAGATGTAGTGCAGACGGAGTGACGTCACACTACAGCGTGTGAAGCATGAATGGAGCTCCTGCATTGGTTTTGCTGTTTAGAAAGAAAAAAAAAAGAGGAAATTACTCCCCGACACACAAATACAGATGTTCAGAGTAGGAGTCAACCTTCGGAATGGCGGTTTTTTTAGGCGGTTATTTATTGTGTCTGAAGGAAGTTCGTGCTGTTATCCAGTGATAGAGCGCGCAAATGTTTCTCTAATGGTTTCTCTTTACAATAAGTTAATCACATTGCATGTGTCGTGTAGTAGGGTGCAGTAACACAAAAAGTAATAGAATAGGAGTTATATTTCTCTTTCTCTTTAAAATTACTAGACATGTTTTACCTCACTTTTTTTTGTGAAAGAGCAGTCAACTTATAAACGGTTCAAATCTCATGATTGTCTTACAGTGGAACTTTTTCTTCTGCTTGGTTTTCGCAAAATTAGCTGTAAAAGTTACAATTTTTGTGTGTTTACGATTAACGACGTTCAAATAAAATAACGCTTTTATTAATCTATAATAATAGAGGTAGATAAGTATTAGCTTGGCTAATTCAAAGTCATCTTTGGTTGTCTTGATACTAAAATTATCGAGTAGCTATTTTGCTCGAACTTACGTGATATTTCACACATCTGAAAATTTGAAAGAATTGTTCACTTGTAAATTTCAGACGTGTGTTGAATTAACCGACGACAAAGAATTTTAACCTAAAATGTTTTCATTTCTATTAATTACTTTATATAACTAAAACATTAAAATTGTATATTTGACAAATTATTTCGCTAAGACTATGCACTGGGAAATAATTTCATGTGCTGAAAATAATGTCGACAAAATGATCAGTGTTTCAAACTCCTAGTTCAGATTCACTTTCGTTTTACGTTCATTTTGTTTGTGCACCTTTGAAGACCACGTTACTTATCAAATAATTAATGTTACGTTGTTGTTAGACACTACGTTATCTAAAACGCCCTTTAAAACTCTTTTTACAGATTTACTGTCTGTCACGCAAAGAAATAATATTTCATTTAGAAGCAGAAATATGAATAACTCCGGCACTGTGATATCTGGAACTACAACACTGAGGCTTGAGTAATCTGTAGGCCAGAGTCCGCACCCCTCTCTACAGTAAAGAATGCAACGGAATCACAAATCGATTATATTGTGATTTGATATTTGTAGGGCGAGAAATTGTTAAATGCATTAATTTTATTCGTTGGTTGTGTTTGAAATACTCTAAAAAGTGTAAAATTATTAAAACAGTATTAATTATAAAAGTAAAACTTGGATACAAGAAACAAAACAGTTGTACTTGTTTATAATTATGAGGAACTTCTGAAGCTAATGATGTTAATTTTACATGTATATTGACTTCTCACAGTCATTCGGATTTTAGTTAACTACAGCAACTTTTTTTAATTACGTAGTCGTTTCATCACTACCGGAGTGATGTTACATTAGGGAACCGGTCTAACAGTCGAGGCTTCCACACTTCTAGTAACGATATTGAAATTTTTCAAATGCCGTCTCCTTAGTCTGACAACAGCCAGCTCGGCTCCGAGGCGAAGGAGCTCGCGTCATACTCTACGACGTAGGTATAGGCTGTTCACAGTTAAGTGAGCACTTTTTTTGGCCCTGCTAAATTTTTCCTTTCCGCTACTTTTTAATGTTATCATTGCAGTATCACTAATAAACACAGTGTATAAATTTCATCACTCTCAAAAATTAACGTATGAGACTTCAATAAAATATATTTACGAGGGGTTTTATGTCTTTTGGGAGGGTCTTAAAAAGTGCTCACTTTACAGTGAACAGCCTATACTCTCGGCCGCACACGGCTCACAGGCGGCGCTAGTTACAAGTCTGCTTACATCGGGTGTTAAAAAAAAGTATTTCATAGTTTGCGGGGAGGTAGTATGCAACAAAACAATAAATAAATATCTAATAACCATGGGTCCGCAAACCCATACCGTACGTGCTACGAGCACTTGTTTACAATCGCTGATGTGAAACCGCATATCTCCGTAATTGCCCATAGCTCTTACGATATGGGTTTGCGGACCCACGTTTATTAGACATTTATTTATTGTTTTGTTGCATACTACCTCCCCGCAAAATATGGAATATTCTTTTTTTAACATCCGGTATAGTCCACTCGTGGTTATTTTCAACTTTTCTGACGTTTTGCTAAATTTATAATATGAGGGTATTTCTCCAGCTCATGCAAACATGGCTTAACAAAGTATAGAAAATCACACCAAAGAGAAAATGCATCACGTTCATACGCATTCACTTTAACAATATTTTTGATGTTAAGTAGTCTTCTTCTTACTAGGCATTACCAACACACTTATATTTTCTATTGTTCTATTCATATTATTTAAGGATTAAATATTGACATTTTCATAAGACACAAATAAAAGTTCAATTTAACCAAGGATACTTCTACTTACTTCTATGTTAACAGAAATGTACAACACTTTCGATACATGTCATATATGCAGGATGTTGCAATGTTGCATGTCAATACTTTGGAGAAACATTCCTCACATCTGGAGGATGAAAATATGTTATATGAACATAGGTCCGCAAATGCTTCGTTTCTTCACTACAGCCCGTAATACATAACGGGCCATACACTGTACGTTATGAATTAAGGGCTGTTAATGAATAAACGAAGCATTTGCGGACCTGTGTTCATATAACATTTGTTCATCCTCCAGATGTGAGAAATGTTTCCCCGAAGTATTGAGCTGCAATATTGCAAAATTCTGTATAGGAAACAAAGAAGCACTTTATACACGATATGATTGTTCAACGGTGTGGTTCAAAACATTGTGAAGTGGCAGCAAGTCAACTATAAAACATACAGGAGCAAGACTGGGGCGCCTAGATCACACCATGTTTCCCGATAAAAGAAACGCAATATGATGCGATGCACTGATTCAAAAGAAGAAAGACAAATCGAAAAATCCTTTAATGTGAAAACGCTGAATTCTTGGTTTCTTGGAGGCCACGGTGGCTGAGCGGTTAGACTGCTCGCCTCCTACAAAGGCGAACTTGGTTCAATCCCCAGCCGGTTCACTCCGGATTTTCGCAATTGGAAATCTTGCCGGACGATGTCGCTGAACGACGGGTTTTTTTCTCGGGATCTCCCGTCTCCCCCCGCCTCTTTATTTCGGCTCTGCTCCGTATTCAACTCACTTCACCCTCATCGGCTCTCAAGACCTCGATGTTAAGAGCCGCAGAAATATCTTTATTCACTTCTTGTTTTTTAAATAGCTTTGTCTTTATATTAGTGTAATTATTTTTAACTATTGAATGAACATGATTTGTGTCCGCAACGTCGCGGAAATGTGCGCGTTTAAGCAGAATATGAATATTTCTCTGGCAAACTGAGGAGGGCCATCACCGAATGCGATGAAAAATTCTAATGAATGAAGTGATGTCTGAAATTTTGTCCATATTAATTTTAAAAATTAATAATTCAAAGATAGTCATTATACATCTAATAATTTTACTAGCAAGAGTTTTAACATAACATACGCACTTCAGTTAAGTGTAATAGAAACCATGATCTTTCAAATCTGCGTTAATTTGCAGTGCGATGACAAGCACTTTATGGTCTGAGTACTTGTCAATCTGTGTGTTATTCAGAATCATATTAGTTTTTTTTTTTTTTTTACCAGCAAGAAAACTTCGGGTTTAAGATCATCAGTAAGATGGTTTTCGTGAACACAATAATAAATATTTTCTTTCAGTGTACACATGCCGGTACTGTGGACGAAGTGATATGTGCGCTAAGAGAACCGGCTAGCTCCAGCTGGAGGCTCTGTGATTGGGCAAATTCTAGCTGGAGGAGCGTGCGTCGATTATCAGGTTTATTTTTATCCCCTGCACTGACGAGCGATGGCCGCTATGGTCGTAAAGGGGAGAGCATCCCGTTAAAAAAAAAAAAATCCATCCTCAGCATGTGAAATATAGTATCTACCGTCGTGCAACACACACTGATCGAGAGAGGAGTTAACACGGCCTGCCACCGTATTCTACTGTTTAATCAGGTATTTTAGACGTGGTATTACTAACGGGAAGTTAGGATTTCTGGTTTGCGTAATACTATACAAAAATGCCAATACACGACTGTGACTTATTATTATGTGTGAGCTCTGAACGTCTCAGCATTTCTAGCTCTCATAAATGTGACGCAAACATAAAATAACAACGATGGATATTGGATACTTTGCGAACATCAACAAACGACTCCATGTTATTGCGGTATTTGCCACAATTAAGAGAACATGTTGTACACTCAGATTTTACTTCTTAAAATTTTGGTTGTCTTATTTTCGCCTACAAACTATTTTGTGGTTGATATGTTTGCTTGTGCAGTAGCAAGTGGTTTTAACAGGATATGTTTTATAGCAGTACGATACAAATAACATAGTTTTAAATATTTAAAAAAATGTGCTTTATAATTAGAAAAATATAAAATGAACAAAGAATTTGCGATTTCCTTACGTTTCAACGTATCTGTTGGGAAGTACATACAGAGTTATATCCAAACATTAATTTAAGTGCAAATATTAATTAGTCATGATGAGTTAGATAACAAAATAATTTGCAGAGACGTATTGAGTAAAATAATTTACTTCTATTTAGTCGGCAAATTTCAGAATTAATCAATATTGCCTTTACTGACATGTATAGACGATAAATGCATCTATACCCGTCCGGTAATATTTAAGACGTTGGAATATTTATACATACCTGCAAATTTCGAAATACTCTCGTGTTATCGAAGGTAGTAGAAAACCCCGCAATTGAAGCAGCGTACGGCTTAACGTCTCATCAACTATAGAATGACTGGAGATTGAAATAATTGCACAGATACAGAAAAGGCATTTATTGGCTGCCACGAAATGTTTTGTTGTTATTTCCGTAGCCAAACATTTTCGTGGTGAACACAGAATATGTTGTATCTAATTTTTAGTGGTGTTTAGTGGTGACAACTAAAAATGTTGTATTCACATGTTAACAACATGCTACAAGGCGTCCATCGCAGTGTAGTTGAGACCGGGCGGGGAAGCGGCCATGTTCTGGAGCCACCTCGGTGCCTGGAGCTAAGTCGCAGAGTGTTTCAAATACTGGTTATGGGACGGAACTGTTAACCCTTTACAGAGATCCAAGAGTTACGATTTTCGACCGTATACACGTCAAACGAACAAACTCGTTTGACGTTTGTCTCGTACGATTTTCAGTGATGACAGTTTGGACAAACTTGAAATCGTCTCCATCGTACGAGCATCGAATGGCTTGTTAATACATCAGTTCGCCATTCCGATAGATCGTCGCCGAAGGGTGATTGAGCAGTCCACGGCATGTACACTATTTTTTTTAAAATTCAAAGTGCATATGCCGGGCTTCGAACTCATAACCCTTGGATCGCGAGTCTAGAGCGCTAACCTCTACGCTACCCGATCGTTGTGAAAATGAGGTTAGTTTTTGGTTTCATTAGATTGTTATAATGTATACATTAAATTTTTTAAAAAATATTATAATTTATTAATTTACATACAAAAAAAATCGAACACTCCAACTGTATTGTATATGAAACATTATCATTAAAGGGTTAAACGTGTGCCCAGTAGTTTACTTATGGAAATACATCACACCCCAAACGAGGACGAAATTGTACTTTAAAATTACCGCGTATGATATTATTTTGAAGTCCTCCAATAGAGTTAACACTGCCCGCCAGTTCAGAGCCCTGCGCATAGAGGCGATGACGCTCTTGTAACGTGTGCCAATGTGGCCCTTACAGCCCTCGCGCTTCTCCACCCAAAAACAAGAATAACGATGCCGGGTGGGGGGCCCCTTGAGGAAACAATGCTAACTGGGAATCACGAAGCTCAGACTTGGAATCGGACCCAGGTCCTCCAAAATACGAGTGCTGACAGAGCTCTCAAATGTATGTGAATTACAGCTGACGTGCAAATTTATTTAAACTTGCTTTTGAATGGACTTGTGGGTTTATAAAAAAAAATGATTTATCCTTACTTGAAATAACCTGTATAGTAAATATGGTGTACTAAGCAATGGAATAAATTAAAGAAATGTTGGTGTCAAAATGTTACAATGTATCACTGAACTCTCTCAAAATACACCCCTCCCCTATTCATAATCTGCTGCATTCTCATCCTACACCTTTCAAAGCACTGCTATGGCTCATTGACAGTCAGACTTTTCAAGAGGTCTGCCATTCCAGCAGACTGAAAGCGCATTCCTTTCAATACACTTACCACTGTGGCTAACAGGTAGAGGTGACACAGTGCCATGTCTGGCGTACGTAGGGGATGCTCTAGCAGAGGGCAGGGTCGGATTTTCTTTGTAACCACCTGTAGGCCCAATTGTTAATAACTCACAACATTAATAAAATAATGACAACCAGAACTGCAAATATTCTGAAAATGATTGCGATGAAAACGCTGACATTCAATAGTAAGGACAACATTTGGAAATTTAATTTACTTTCCATGAAAGAAAAAACTTTAACTTATTCCTGGTAAGATAACTCATGCTAATCCGAAGCTCTTCTTTCTAGCCTTCCTTTGGGCAAAGGAATTGATAATATCCTCGAAGTCCAGATCCCACAGCATCTGTCCCTCGATATTCAGCAATGCCACGGCCGATAACCTGTCTTCTCCCATGGTCGACCCCAGGTATAGAGTGTCTCACTCTTAGATTGCAGTGTGCGGTGTAATGGACATTCACACTCTCTTTCCAATACACGATTTCTGTCGTTAACGCTGTCCTTGTTCCTGCGGGTGCTGTTGCCTGATAAGTTATTTTTTTGCAACTTCGAAAAAGAAAACTATATACGTTGCGTGCGCGCCTTCCAGTAACAACGAAAGGGTTTCTCACAGGCTTCAGTTTCAAAGGAGCCGCTTAGCTTTGCGTCGCAGGAATGTATTCCCTTATGAGTTGGTCGGGAGGTAAACAGATAAAAATTCTCTTAATCAGGCCGTTTCCTTCACCGCCCATTTGTTTCTCAGCTTGCCAGTTACATCACAAAGCTGAAGCATCCTGGCAACAGTGAGCGCCATAAACCGTGTACTGCAATATAAGCGTGAGACGGACTATAGTTTTTCACACGTCGTAGAGTAGAGAAAGTGCGTTCGCCTGAACAGTTTGTTAATGGAGCACTGAGAATCATTCTGAGTGCTATGTTTACATTGGGATAGACTTCAGCAAACCCTTCTTGGTTTAAAAATTTACTTAATTTTGTTAGGTTGGCATTTCCCTCGTCGTCAGGTGTTTGTGACTTCACATTCACTCTAAGGTGCAATGACTCTTCTACAATAGATGCTTCAAGATCACTATTGTAGTAAGAGGCCAATTTACGTGAAGCTGAAGAAATCTGTGCTGGTTCATACGTGCTGAGATGTTCTAAAAAGCCAAACCTCTCTTGAAGTTCATTGCAACGTGCACTTTGCACTTGCAGTTCTGATCTTAGTGTATACAGAATTACATTATATGTACCAACACGAAAATTATCTGACCCAGTCTTGAGAGTTATTTCTCCAGCCCTAGTCTCATCAGGCCTCATAGTGCGCTTCCTTTCTCGTCAAATTTGTAAATTTCTATTCTGCTCAACGACTTCGCAAGGCATTCATAGTGGTCAAACATTTCTGTTTCTCTTAAATTTGTTACGAAGTCAGACAGCGAATTGTACATTTTCACAACTTGCCCCAAATCTATGTTTACTGACTGTAGCTTGGCACTAAAAGCATTAAACCTACGAAGGATTGCAGCAGTCCAGAAGACGACCATAAATGCAGTTTCTAGTATCTTTAATTTTTGTCTCAATGACGATGTCTCATCCCTCGTTTGAGGACTTTCTGAAGTATCATTTTCTAAAGTCTGCAAGGTCTCAAATAGTCCACACCAATTGCTCTCTAGTGCATAGCATGCATCATTTCGAATAGACCAACGAATCTTCGACAGATTTTGTAGCGTCTGGCCTCCTTCTCCTTTGCAATTTCGAGCTAGGAGAGCCCAGCGGTATGTGGAAGCTGGGAAAAATTTGTACAGTTCTTGTAGCAGTCCAAAAAGCGATACTGCTTCAGTGCAAGATTCCACAGCACATGAACCCACAAGATTAAGAGTGTGTGCTGCACATGGCGCATAGTTGGCAAAGAGACAAAGTTCCTTCAACCTTACTTGTACACCCTATATGCGCCAGACATATCCGAGGCATTGTCATATGCAGTTTTTTATGTCCAACTCATATTTGCTCAAAACAGTAAAAACAGCATTGGCTATTTCTTCTGACTTATGTCCTTCATTTGATAAAAAACAAATGAACTGTTCAACTTGCTCCCCAACTCCATCCTTCTTAACATAGCGTATAATAAATGTTAGTTGATCAGTGTGTGAAATATCTGTGGAGTGGAATCGACACTTATACCAAAGTATTTAGCTTCTTTCACTATTTCATCCCTTACTTTTTCAGCCATTAAAATAATCACTTTTTCATAAATATTCTTGGAAAGATAATACGTATGTCCTGAACCTCTGTAGCTATGTTTTCTTAGATGTTCTGCCATGAATGGATCAAACTCTGCAAGAAATTATAGCGACCCTAGAAAATTGCCATTGCTTTTACTGCCTACGTGTTCATCAGCACCACGAAATGGTAACCCTCTAATAGCCAAATACTTTACTGCTGCGATGATACGTTTCAAAAGATTTTTCCAGTAGTTGCATTCTTGCTCAAACTGTGCAACGAGCGTGTTATCGATTCGTGCTTTAGTATTTTCTCTCAGTTTAAGTGTTGCAATGCTATTTTTATGCTGAGGTGAATTCTCATGGTCTTGTACCCTTTTAGAAGCATTTTTCCGGTCATTAAACCCTGAAGTAAACATACAATTTTCCCCACCAAATAGCAAGCAAGTCGCAAAAAAAAAAACATCCCTTTGCTGGCGAGTATACTAGCCAATGCCTAACTTGCGTCTCCCCATTATTCAGTTTCCGAGAAAAAATATGCCTTGAAACACACCTTTCTTTATCAGGGTACTTACATTTTGAAGCACTGAAGTGTTTATCTAAGTTTTGTTCGATTCCATGAACAGCCACATATCGAAGTTTTGTTCGATTCCATGAACAGCCACATATCTAAGTTTTGTTCGATTCCATGAACAGCTACATAGTCTCGTAGCTCCTCATTAATTTCCCACTAGGCTGGATCTGTACTGGGTTCAAAAACAAGCTTCTTAGGATTGCTAGTTGCATCTGGATCCATCAAATTCGTACAGGTCGCTTCAGCATGGATATGTAGGTGGATACTGCCACCGTTCAGTAAAGTATTGGTACTTGATGTTGGAATTCGCTGTTCTTGAGCAGAAAATAATTTTTCTGGGAATGACGAAACACATGCATCGGTATGGTAACCTCTAAGTCACCACTATCAAAGGAAGGGCGATTTATAGAAGCACTGCCACTGTTGATAGCATTATCACTTGCAACCATGGCGTCGGTGACATCTTCGTCCTGTCGGTTGTCACTGTTGCATACAAAAAAAAGACGAAATCTTAGGGATCTGCTTTAAAAGAGCACCACTCCTTTCTTCTTTAGCTTTTTTTAATTTTTGTTGTTGAGCACCACTGAGTCTTGCTCATTGGGTACTCATTTTGTTCACGATTCACAGGCAGCTAAATTCGCAACACTTTAACACGTGAATGCACACGTACCTATTTTACACTTATAAGCTCGGACATATTTATAGTTTGACCGAACATAAATAAACAACATTGGTACGAAACGCGAGTATGATGCGGCATGATGTGGCCCGCGCCGCCCGCATCACATCAGCCTGACAACTAGTGCCAACTAGCAACTATACCATTTCAGAAACAGGGAACAATACTATTGAATTATACTGCCCTTATCGCCGTGATGAATCCTCTCACCGCGAGGCTCAATTCCCCCCCCCCCCCCCGGTCATTCTATGTGACAAAACTGCGGCAGAAACGGCCGGGACGGCAGTTTTGTGAAATTAAATACAAAGGATAATGTATCAAATATGAGCTGTGTGCAGTTTATTATCTAGAGAGTATTGCGTAAGCGAAGATTATTAACACAGCGCATTCGCGCCTGTGTGTCGCATTTCACAGTGATAGCGAAGTAACGCAGCTGTCTTCAGCATCGATGATGACAATTTAAGGCAGACATGTCTTTCTCCATGCCGCCCCTTGGAAAAGTGCCGCTCTAGGCCCGGGCCTTGTCGGCCTAATGGGAAATCCAACCCTGGCAGAGGGTTGTGTTGTGTTTGTTCGCTAAGTTCTGCTTCACAGAGAGGACGTTCCGAGCGGACACGATCTCCTCGTGCAGAATATATGAGGAGCTCTCCCAAACATTCCGTAATAATCGTTTGTTTCCTCAGATTTCTTATCATTTCGTAAGAAATAACACGTCTGTGAGCTGTTCAGTTGTATTGATGACCCTGATCGAGACAAGGTGACACAACAACTTACATTGGCAAGCTTAGGGGTATCACTAACTGTCCCACTCTTAAATATTATGAGTATTTAATATTTCCTCGTGGAATAATTGAGCTCATAGTTTTTGCAAAAAATACATGTCAAAATAAAATTTTTACTTTTTAAGAAATGTACATTCACATAATGGATTACTAACAAATTTTCAGAAATAAGATAATTCGCACTGAAAGGAATTGCCAACAGCTACATTAAGACGTCTATGAAATCGTACAAGAAAATTTTTTCACAATGTAAAAAAGGTTTCTTAATATAAGGAAATTCTTGCATAGTTTTGATTTGTGCCTGAACCTGGGTTTCTGTAAAATAAATTCTGCTAGAAAAACCTTAAAATTAATTAAGACAAGACATTAAATTTTCCCTTGCTAAATTTCTGCAACTAGTTTGGTTTATTTCACAAGCACATTACTAAAACAACGCGATTTTGTCTTTAACGTGAAATTTTGCAAAACCATACGATCTCGATAAATGTTATCCTAATAAAAATTAGACATAGATAATGTCTACAAATATCAAATAATTAATTTTTTCGTGGCCAACAACTTTAATACTTTGACTGTAGTACAGAGACTCACTGACAATTAAGACAGGCTTGAAGTGAGACGCCTACATTCACGACTACGTGGCCATGAGCTGTCTTGATCTCTAAACTACCATTTGCAATTATACTATTGGTTCACTCAATATCTCTTGACTGAACAACATTCGTTACTGGCCGGCACTCTGCCGATATTAGTACGAATTGAAAATGTCCCAACCAAATTATATTTCCAATGTATACTAATATACAGTTCATCCTGTTTATATGTGTATTCCACACTTTGGCTGTTGCTAGCTTAATATTACGTTGCAAAAATACCTTATGTAAACTACTGGAGAAGTAACGGGTTTTTCCACCCGTATATTTATAGAATGCGTATGTTGTAATGTTACGGCGAACTCAACTCCATAAACCTAAGTTAAACCCAGGTGACGCAGCACTGAAAGTGCCAAGAGAGAATGACATGCGGAGTTTTGTTTGTTCGAAAGTGGACACATGCGCTAGGTCCACTTCGCTCGCCACTGACTGTACAGCATCAGGGGTGCCCAGTCTCTATACACCGGAGCCACATATCTAAAATTCACATCTTAATTATTTAAAAGTACACATTCTCCATATATTTTGGAGCAAATCTTTAAATATTTATCTAACACATATTTTAAGTATTAAAAATATTTAAATATGGACTACGATCACGAATTTAAAGTATTACATTTCACACATGATAGTAGACCTATAACACTAACACTTATACGCGTCTAATAGCGTGTGGTAAGAAGAGGGATATTGTCTGCGTATACTCGGCTTGGTAGGTGAGATAAACTGTACCACAGTAGATAAGTGAAAAGAGACGGACGAGATGGCGCTGTTCCTTTTATGTAAGCCCGCCTTCTCACTGCGGGGAGCTCTGCGAGAAGTACTTGTATCTGATTGGCTACTGCATGCTGCGGAAGTTTCCTTATTGGCTGGGCTGCTGGTCGGCAAGTGTATTCCCAGGCGCTCAATGGCGGACAGTATTGCAATATCTTGATGGTGTATGCGAGTGGAATTAGCTAGCAGTAGAATCGATGGTTTAGATCTGTTTTGTTAAGAGTGGGATGGACCCTCGCGCGTTTTTTCTCAAATTGTTATTTGCGCGAATATGCGTATCTCGGTAAATTGATCTTCTGCAAATACGACTTTTTGTCAGAGAAGGTAAAAAAAACAATTATCTATGCCACGCTATTTTTACTTTTGTCATATTAAGTCTATTTTTGGAGAAAAAAATCGTGAAAATTGTTAAATATCGCATTTTTAAAGCTTGCCGATGCAGTTTCATTTAGCGGCAGGAGAAAAGTACGAAGATACGAGAGTAGTTTAATCTGGTGACTTCCATCGTGTGTAATAAAACCCCACATTGTTAACACAGTACGGCTTCACGACGGAAACACTGCAAGCCTTGTGCGTAGGAGCGATGAGGTACTAGCCATGCGTGTAGTGTCGCCCGTATCGCTCCCTCACTTCTTGACCTTGGACCGGGAGGGGGAGGGGATCCATCGCACTCCTAATTACTACTATATGGCGTCATCAACCACATTGTTACTCGACAAGAGCGCGTGAATTAAGGGCAATCTGTATTAAATGCTTCATGGTCATGTCCGACCATAAGCAGGCGTTGCGACGGCGATGGAGGATGGCATAAACAATCTTCACTCGCCTGTGTTCTGTTTCCTCGGGATTTTAAGTGTTGACTACAGGCTTTTAATACAGAAATCTCTTCAGAAATGTTACGACCTTGTCACTGTAGCTTAACACACTGTCTTACAGAAGAATAAATACCGTCAACAAAGTTTTTGGAAATATTCTTGCAATGGGTGTGAATGATCCGGTTAAGTATTTTGAACATAATCCATAGCTACACTATGTCGTCACAGAAAACCGTGTGACGACATAGTGTAGCATATGTTCAATATTTCACCTAATCATTGCCAACAAAGAGCTACTGACGGCGATTTTTTTTGCTGAATTTGACACTTTCCGACAGCTAAATTTATGGATGGGCAATAAAACACTGGCTTTAATTTTTATCGTGAAGAAATACTGTATGTGCAGAAATTATATTCCATATTGTTTAAAATATTAAAGGAGACACAAGTGCTTACAGCAAGTAGGAGTCTCGTATGAACACTAGTGTGTGGTGTTGCTCGTGCGCAGGACAAGGGCGGCTGGACGGAGCCTTCTGCGAGTTCACGGAGGCGCAGAGGATAGACTTCCTGCACAGTGTGCACAAGGCGGGTGTCGTCAACATCGAGATGGAGAGCCTGTCGTTCGCCGCACTCACACACCACGCGGGTGTCCGCTCCGCTGTCATCTGTGTCACCATTGTGGACCGCCTGCACGGCGACCAGGTCAGATCTCTCTCTCTCTCTCTCTCGCTCTACTTGTATCGCCTCCGAGGCGGCCAACACTCTCCCTTTCACAGCCGAGTTGCTCCAGGATTCTCGCACGTGCGGATTGTGCCTTCATATTCACATCGCTGTACCCTCATTGGCCCTCAAGACCGCGCTGTTAACAGCCGCCCGAATCTCTCGACCTCACGTCACTCCGGTCTGCAGATCACTTGTCCACGCAGCCACCCCAACAAGAAGATACTCTTCTCAATCATTTGGGACCATACTCAATATCCACACAAAGCTGGATGCTGTATTTGTTGCCCAGAAAAGTTTTCTTGAGTTACTCCCCTTCCCACTATCACCGAACTCCTTTTTTGCTCCATCTCCAGTTCATTTAACCCCCACAAGTCTTAAATATTCCTTTATTTTTCCATCTTCCAAATTTCTTTGCTCAACCTGCCTCTTTCGCTATCAGTGACAGAAAGGTCGCACTTGTTGATATTAGACTATAATGTAGAGCGGGTGCTATACGTAGATTTGTGCAACTAGATGCAGGGAACTTCATCAGAGTGGCCATGTTTGTTGTGGTGTCCTAATGCATGCAACTTTCATCACGACTCACATTTGAGTTATGTTTAGCTGAGCATTTTGAAACCTGATGTAATCGAAAAACAATGTCGGTTTTAGTCGTCTGGTATAACCATGCGATATATAACTCAACAACAAAATTCAGTGGGTTCAATAAACTGTAGGTTAGATTCTGCTATAGGCATGATATTAGAAACCTAGATGATTTTCAATTAGCTAATTTCATACCTAATATACAATTTACCTAATATCACATAACATGGGATTGTGTCGTTGTTTCCTTGTAACTCTCTTGTTGAGGCTGGGCCATGTAGGTCGAGTCTGGCCAATTATTTTACAGTAGTAAATGTAACAAAGTCGTGTGACCCTTCACAAATTAGGAAAATTTTCTTATCGCTGTGCATGTCCCTCCATCTGCTATCAAAATATATTATCATGGATATCTCACCGTCTACCATAACAGATTCCTAGAACGTATCTTTTTTCACTCAACACCATACATTTGATGAATCTACAACATGTATACATGTGTGCAAACAAACAGCGAAATGTTTAGAGCACTATTAAATAAAACTGTCAAGTTCCGGGTCCAAATCTCGATTAAGGCAGGAATCAGTGTTTGTGTTTTCACATGTAGATTTTGAACCCTGCCTGGATCATACTTTCTGTCCAGCTTCTGTTGAATCACCTATCAAATAATTTAATCACCATGAATTGGCATGCATGTTTTTTGCAAAAATAATCCATGTTATATTATCGTAATTGTTAGCTACATAATTGTCTACCCGCAGATTTAAAACACTCAATGTCAAAATAATTTTGTTTTATCGACCCACCAAAATTTTATGAAACGTCTTGTCACAGAGACACATAACATATAACGAAAGGATAGCTACAGATGTTCATTTAGGATATCTAAGTCCTGTTTATACGTGAAATTTATCACTGGGACCAGGTGTTTCTGAACATGGCCAATCACTGATTGCTTGCTGAATTACTGTCATCTGCAGTGGCGACTGCCTCCTTACTGGAAGGGGAAAGCTGGGTTAAAATACCAACTAACGACAACACTGCCCGATGTCCCCCTGCCGACTGTCAATCTCTGTCCTGTAACGTTCCAGATGTCTCTGTAAAACCTTTTTTTTTCTTTTGGCTTCTCAAAGTTTGTTAAAATTTCTTGTTCGAATTGCTCTTGCATAGGGGATAAATAATTAAATGCAAAATTTTTCTGATATAAATAAGAACCTGTAAAATTATTTGCAACATAAGATAAAGAAGAATTCTTTAAAAATCAATTCTCCAACCCAAAATAAGCGCAAATTAGCTGTAATCAGCAGATATGTACTGATAAACTCTCAATGTCACGTAAGGAAATTAATAATTAATTAAAAAAATACGAGAAAGCAACGACCGAACAAGTACCCAGACGAATATACGAGGACAGTAAATAAATAAATTTGCATATAACACTGGATGACACGAATGACCCATGCTGTTAGCACTTATCAGATTAATTATATATATAAGGGATTATCATTTTCGGTTGGTGCTCAGTAGTGAAATTTTTTGAGTACCAGTAAGGGTGAAATGAGGCGAGGATGGAGCAGTGGCGGAATGTGAGGACGGGGGAAACGGAAGTGCCCTAAGTAAAGCCCCCGGTCGATGGGAATGTCCGCTATATTTTCCACATACGAAAATCCGGATGACTATACGCCGGAAATACAACATGGTTCACCTTGCTGGGACGCGAGTGGTCTGACTAATATAGTACCACTGCCGACAGTATATTATATATATATCTATATAAGTGTAATACATTAATATGTGTATATATTTGTATATATGAATTGTGCGAGGGCATCAGTATGAACCTCATAAATAATCAGTAGGCAAATGATAATGCTAAGGTCTTAAGTTGTTCACAGATACAACTGAGCTGAATGTTTCTTCGAAGTCGTAGCCAGGCTTTATTCGTACCCACGTACGACAAGTCTAGCTTTGTATAAATTGTTATCCTTGATGTGAAATAACCACCTACTACTAAGTCTCAGGTCCCCTTTGACTTTTTCCTTCTTGACAAACTGAAAAACTTCATTTTTCAACAGAGAAGACTTTTTCTCTTCAATTGCATTCAACCAGAGTTCCTTATGTGCACCACATATGGCTTCTTGGTAAGACAGCAGAACGTATTCCTGAAGATATGCAGGCGATTTCCTCACTCTTCTTGCTCGTCCCTCACATGCATCATCATCCTTCTCAGTAGAAACACTAGGTTCTAGGTTAGGATTTTCACAAGTATTCTCTTGGTTTTAGTTGGCATGAAAACCACGAAATGGTTCTTCACAGTCACTTTCATCTTGAGTTGCAGCATGTACTGTCTTTTCACTATGGGTGAGGTTTCTTTTGTTTCCTTCATTGTCTTCACATAGTTTGTTTTCCACCATTATTTCATTTGAAGCCTTCTTGTAAGTATCCTTTTCAGTGCTTTCGACAAAGGTTACATCTCTTGATAACTCAACTTTCTTCTTTCAGGATTCCACAGTGTGTACCTGTTCGTCGGATACCCTATCATCACGAGCCTTTTACTTCTTCCGTACTGTTTCTTTAGTATTTTGAAATTCTTGGCATACGCCAAGCACTCGAAAAACTTCAGATTGGAAAGGTCAGGTTTTTTCCGAACCACAACTCGGCAGGTGTTAATAAACAGTGACTGATGGGCTTCTGTTTAGCAAGTATGTGGATGTGCGCAGGGCCTCTCCTCACATTTGATTGTCAAGACCTGAGTCAAAGAGGAGTGCTCTTGTCTTTTCCATCAGGGTTCTGTTCAGCCTTTATGCTTGGCCATTGAGTTGAGGAGTGGCCGATGGAGCATTATCCATCTTGATTTCCCTTTCTCGACACCATTCTTGGAAGTCCTTTGAGCTATTCTCACCTCCCATATCGCACCAAAGTTCGTGTATCTTCAAATTCCACTTTTATTTTGGTTCTGCAACAAAACACTGTGTGGCATTGATGACGCCTGATTTGTTTTTTATCAGAGTCACCATTGCAAAGTGTTTATTGTCATCACAAAATAATTGTAGCAATCCCAGGTCGTGTTAAGAGATCCACAAACATCTGTATGAACAATTGTTAAAGGTCTTGTTGCTCTATCTCCCACTCCAATAAAAAAATTTTCTCGTTTGTTTTGATGACAGACAAGTTTCGCACACAGTTTCAATGCCAAACTTAAGATTACCCAGTCCAAAAGACAGGTCTGTCAGTTCCTTCATGTTTTCAAAACTTAGATATCCCAGTTTTTTATGCCGTAGCATTGTATCAGTAACTTGTTTACTTTCAGACAGAAATGTTTTTTCACAGTAAGTCATCCTAATGCTGTACAATCCAGTGGTGTCCTTAGAACCTACAATTTTGGTACTCCCTTTCCTTATCTCTACCTTGTCTTCGGAAAATTTAACACTACCTCCACTTTCAGTAATTTTGTTCATGGACAATAGATTTTTCGTTAAGCCCAGGACATACAGCACATCCTTAAATACATATTCTTTGCACTCGATGTCACCCTTAAGTTTAGCATACAGATTTTCATCAGTTTTGGATGTCATAATTTCAGAATCAAAGTTACTGACATTCGGCAAAGATTTGTTTGTATTAGCCATATGTGAAGTATGCCCTGAGTCAAGAATCCGTGTTCCTCTTGGTTTTTGCTGGAGGATTCTGTTAGAAATGCAACTTTAAAATTCTCATGTGAAACAGACCTATTACCTTTGTTCCTAAAGAAACAGTTTTCTTCACTACGGTTGTCCTTTTTACAGATCTTACACACTTTAGACTTGAAAAAACAATTCCTAGAAATGTGACCACTGTTTTTGCATCTCTAGCACACAATGTCCTTATTTACCATCTTAAATGCAACATTGTCACCCTCACTACTAGAATAACTACGTTCATCTTCAGCTAAGAACCTTGCAATAAGGTTTGTCAAGGTCTGGTCGCACTTGGAAGTTGAATCCCAGGCAGTCAAGAAGAATTTAAGACTACTCGGCAATGAGGACAAAATCTTTCCTATCATAGTTTCATCATCAGTAACATGACCTACACCTTTTAATTTACAGACAAGTTTTGGAGTTCAGAGAGGCCTGAAGCAACACCGTCAATATTGAAATTGAAAAAAGTTTGAAGAGGTGAGTTTTTATTGTGATTACTGTCTTTTTCATAGATTGAACACAGTTTTTCAAACATTTCCTTGGCAGTGTTAGAAGACATAATGAACTTAACTTTACCTTTATCAATCGTTGTAACGATGTACCTCTGTGCCTTAGCGTCCTTATTTTCGCAGTCCTGTTCCCTTTTCATGGCATCAACTTCATCAGTTATTACACTGTAGACATCTGATGCTTTTATCAACACGACAATTTGGAATTTCCAAATACTGAAGTTCGAATGATCAACGAGTTTTTCTACTTGCGCAAATTCGTCTGACGGAGTAGCCATTTTAGAAACACCTTCTGTTTGTTTATAGACCTCTACGTTGCTTCAACAGATAAGTGAGATAAATACCAACATTTTGAACTTCAAGCACCGCTCCTGGGCCCATAACCTGTGAAAGTTTTTATTTTAATAGTGGTGAATAACTACATTTGCATCCTTTTTTAAGTAAGTTATTTAATTCACAGTTGTGCACTGTATTACTCTAGCCTCATTTTTCCACTTTTACACTCAAAGATCCTCTCCACAACATAACCTTCTTTTGTTCTTTTGCAGGTTAGCCACCTGAACTACCAAGATTTCCCTCCTGCTACTTTCTACACTTTAAATTCATCTATCCAATATTCGTACCGACTTTTGACGGCCAGAATTAGGCCTATACGCCTGTAACATGTACGGTATTGGGACAGGTACGCTCGGTTTCACAGTGTACAATGATCATTGTGATGTCACATAAACACACTGTGTGACTCTTTTACTCACCGTAAATGTCCCCTGTTCGAGAAGCTGTGAACATTGAATGGTGTGGCACACGTCTGTTTGGATACCTTTCCCTGTACATGCGGGCTGCAGCTCTCCTGTTGCCACTGTGCATTCACATACACAAGATGAATGTCAGCCATTTCAGGCCATGAAAAACGATCTATTTCGCGATACTCCAACAAAGCCTGTGTTCAACTCCTCTATACATTCACCAGTAGAATGGTTTCGGCTGAGTAAACGACTGAACATATGACAAGACACATAGGCCAAAGATCCTACACTTGACGATGGTGTGTGTTGTGTTGCAGCCTACATGGTGGGCCATTATAAGAGGCAATTAATCCTCCATGTAACTGTATTACTCCATCCCTCACACAACCATGTTGTGATACCTGCATACAAACTGTGTTTAGTTGCACCAGCCTCATATACGAATTAATTTCACAAAGTCGATTTACAGCGTACATCTCATCCACAATCACAACACGCACAAGGAGATCCTAACAAATAAAAGACATTTGGTAACTGTGGTATGAACATTGATATTGTCATACAGTTATCGATTAATTCTTTAAATGCTACATTATT
This sequence comes from Dryococelus australis, assembly GCA_029891345.1. Taxonomy (NCBI): domain Eukaryota; kingdom Metazoa; phylum Arthropoda; class Insecta; order Phasmatodea; family Phasmatidae; genus Dryococelus; species Dryococelus australis. Next base: position 165,986,104 of record CM056995.1, read on the forward strand.
ACACACATTATGGTGGTGTTCTATGTTCAATTAATACTAATCCTTGATACGCCACAATTCATTCCGCACTCTCGAGTCTCTCGCCATGGAAAAGGTGTAGAGACAGATGTACTGTAATTTGCTATTGTTTAAATTTATTGTAATTTGCCGCATTTCTCAATGCCTCTGCTATGTACCTCTCTATGTTAATTATCCAAACATGTAGTGATCCATCTGACATATTTTCTCCGATACCTGTCACAATCTGGTGCGTCATGTCCAACTTCAAAGATGTGTACCGCCCATGGGATTCGATTCAGACCATAGGTCGTATGTATGTTTTTGACGTCTATTTTCGTAACTATCCTGCAGTCTTAGTTTGTCTGTTGAATTTAGATACATCCTTGTATATATTCTATAATCAGTCGTTGGTCCGAACTGCTTCCTGATAATTGGACAGATTTTCACTTTGGTGGGAAAATATATGCATAATTATAAGCCAACATGATAAAAACTGACATTATTACTTCTGAAGAATGAAATACCCCGACTTGTTTCATGTCGCTTGTCGTTGAATGTACATATTTTTTTTATCTGGTTTGGAGGTGGAGTAATAAATTATGCGAAACCTGAGTGTTTATCTTCGTTTATATGGGAACTACAAGTAGATTCGCAGATTTCACTGGGAATACATAGTAGTTTGTTGGTCAGCATCAGAAAATATATTGTTGATGAATTTATAGTGATTCGTGAAGGGTACCTTAACATTTATCGAGTAACAACCAGAAAGTGTTCCAAGCGAATTTCCTAGTAGAATAAGGTTCTGTTCTGGAAAGTAGTAGGAACCGAAAAATTTATACTCTTTTATTAAACAATATGTAACTACAGTCAAACAATACAATTATGTTGACTAGATAATTAGAGAAACAATAATAAATGATATACATTCATGCCATCGCTCGTCTCTTGGCTGCACAGAAAATGTTGTGTGATGCAACTGCCAATGGGTGGTAAGAATTATTACCATAACTAGTGTAGCACAAGCACTCAGAGGTGAGAGGAAAGCTTATGCACATTACATGATTACACAATAGAAAAATCTCAGATCCATACTTATACAGTGGTGGAAAATGGAAAATTTACACCCAGACACAATGGTCCCACATGAATGAAGGTTGTATTGAATAATTATACAATTTGTATACTGTATATCATAATGATAAGAGGGACGTACACCTATGGATAGAGGCTATAGAGTTTTGAACAACAGTGTCAGTATCTTGTGTAGCCGCCTTTATTGACGATGCAGCCCTGTAATAGTTCGGTAGAGACGATCGTAAAGGTGTCGGATGTCATCTTGAAAAATAGTGTTTCATGCTAATTCCACCTCTTGTTGCAATTGGCGGAGGCTTCTTGCCAGTATTTCAAACCGCACCAAACGCCATTCAAACATGTCCCACACATGTAAAATGTGGACCAGGTCTGGTGATCGTGGTGACCAGGGGGAGTTAACGAACACATTCGAGAGTGCGTTGGGTAGTATGAAACATGTTTGCACGAGCATTGTCCTGCTGGCAGAGGATATCTCCTTGGCGTAGTAGGGATGGCAACATAATGGGCTGGATGATGTTTTGAATGTAGCGTTCACTATTCGGTGTTCCCTCAACAAACACCAGAGGTATATGGGCATTATAGGCTATTGCCCCTCAGTCTATGATGCCAGGAGTTGGTCCTGTATGTAGCTGCCGTACACACTCTGGTTGTTGCTGCTATCCTAGTCGACCCACATTTGTACATGAATATCACTGGCACAGATGCAGAATCTGTTCTCATCAATAAACACAACTCAACGCCATTCATCCCTCTAGTTGCGTCATTCGCGACACCATCCGAGGCAGGATTCATGGTGATGAGGTTTTGAGATGAAGTCTGGTGAGTGGCACCCTTGATCGTAGCACAGCGTGCAGCAAATGGTTAGTGGTGATCGTAGCTTACACCCTGGATGCAACACTGGCCCTAATCTGTGTGGTGGTCGCCGTGTGATCAGTAATAACTGCTTATCTGATGTGGTGGCCCAGGTGGGAATCAGTGTGCCACTGTCGTCCGGACCCAGATTGATGAGCATGTGGACCATTGTTGGACCACTGGTGCCAATAATGCACAACATACACTTCACATCCTAAGCACTGAGCAAGTCTTCAGAAAGACCATCCAGCCTCCCTCAGGACCACAATACGACCTCGTTCTAAGCCCGTTAATTGCATGAAGTGTGGTCGTCTATGCCATCGTGTTATGTATACAATGCTTACTACATACAGCCCGATGCTTGAAACAGACTACTCATTCATCTAGTTAATTACAGTTGTATTTGGCTAAGCAGTGTTATACCTAGTACTCCTTTCCTACTCTGTCCACAGTACATCACTGTTAATTATTGCATATACTGCAATTTATCCGTGCCCCAAGAGCAAATGGCGTTTCTACATCCCCACTTTAGTGGTGTTCATTTTTCATTTTCCACCTGTGTAGTATTCATAAGACGAAACAACGACGACTTTTCAGAAACTGGTAACTAGTAGACTGAATTTGAAACACATCGTTAGTAGCAAACAACAGGCAGTTAACAGTTGACCAACTGTTGGCTGTGGTGGCAAATGTTTGCATTTACGAGTTTCAGCATTTCGTGTATGGTTGACCATCTGGTCATATAAACAAAAGTGACAGTACTTTTTTTTTTAATAATCTAAATATGGGCTAACGTGCTCACAATGATTGTTAGATTTAAACAGTTGCCCCACAAGCAGATGATAAACGAAATGCTAACTGTTACTAACTGCTGGGGAAATATTAGCAGCATGTTTATGGGCCATTGACAACAAACATGCCATCTGTGGTTTACTGCCACAGACAAACAAGCAGCAAACGTGTGTGCCACTAGTGGTATACCAACTGTTACATGCTGTCGCGTATGTGTTAGTAGCATAATAATGGCCACTTGTGGCATACCAAATGTTGTTTAATTCTGGAGATATACAAGCAGCAAACTTGTGGCATGCTAACTGTTACTAACTGCCACAGTTGTATTAGTAGCATGCTAATGGGCCAGGTCTGGCATGTCAACTGTTGCTTACTGATAGGGACATAATTGCAGCATACTTACGGCAATTTTGTGGCATGCGAACTTCTCCTTACTACTGATGTGAGTACAAAATAACATATGTAAATTCACTTGATATTCTAAGTAGTATATGGGTACTTTGAGGACAATCCATTTTTTGCCCTAAAATACTAGATTTTTCCTCGAATTTCATGCCTTTTACCTCCAAAAAAAATTTACAAAAAATCATGATCGAATTTTGTATATTAAATTTTTTCAAAAATTAAGCAAAATCAAATTATTACGCATAAAATCCAGCAAATTTAGACCAAAAATACAAGCTAATTCAAGCAAAAAGTTAAGGTAAATTAGTCCAAAATTATGCAAATTAAGCTACAATCAAATGAAATATTAGGTTATTATTCATTATAGTTTATATTCGAAGATCTACTAACTTTTTTAACAGTTCTCCTATATGTTCAAATTCGTCATCTATTTCCCGAAATTCATCTTCATCGCAAACACTATCTAAAATCATTAACAGTAATTTTTGTAGATTTCGACAGAATTTGAAATCTGTATTTCTGAGTTTGTGAGACTTCATATTTATGGTGTAAGCTGGAAAAGTTGGTTTAGAACATTCTTTTAAAATGTTAGTCAAACTGCATGGTAACCAAGCGAAGCCATTTTTATGTATAAAGAAATTATTTAGGTTTAAATAAATGATTTTTTATTCGATTAAACTACTTACTAACACATCTAAAATTTTCTATAAAATTATGGAAACATTTTGTTGTTTCCGTAAAATCGTTTACATCCTCCATTTATAAATTAAAGAAATTATATATCTTCAGTAATATTTTATGTCAAATAATCATAAGTTAGATTCCTTTGACTTATTAGAACAACATTAAAAATTGTTTCTGCTTCAACAGCTTTGTTAAATTCTATTATGTTTGCTGTATCTCTAACAACAGCTGTTTTACTATATAAACAATCAATAACAAATAATGGTCTTCGACCCAAAAAATAAATAATGATTGATATCACCTTGAGTGTTTACAGTTGATTTATAATAGCATCATTATTTCTATATAGACTATCTAGTTTTGATTTTGAATTTCTAAAATCATTATAAGCAAGAAACATTGTATCACAAAGGCCATTTTCAATATCTAGATTCCAATTTTCTTTCGGAAAATTTAATTCCTTCCATTCTTAACATAAATGTTTCTTACATACAGTGATCAAACATAGAGGCATATACATACTGTTCAACGTGATGTTTTCTATTGGCTTGAAAGCCTACAATTACAAAATCAGGTATATCAAATTGTAATTTATTGAACTGATCTCTTATATCAAAATTAAAAAGTTATTCCAGCAGGAATTTCTTTTTCTAAAAATTGCCAATAATGAACACTAATAGGAATTTTTGGATGTTTGTATATTTTTCTTTAATTGCAATGGCTGTGTTAGATTCGTATTCAAAAATTAGCGCCATAATTTCTAATTTTTTAATAAAAATGTTACCTGGATCAGCATAAATTTTCTGAACTGCGCCATCTGCATTCTTAGTTTCATAAACATATAATCAATCGTTATCAGACGAATCTCGAATAAATGTAATTTTTTAACCGCCCTTCCAGTAAATTTTATTATCACAAATAATGCCGAACAGATATCTCACTGGGTAGGCTATTTCATTTGTTTTATCACTGTGAACAGATTTTACATGATATTTATTATCAACCTCAGTAAATTCTAAATAATTTTTTTCACTTGGGGATCTTGACATTATCAACACCCTCAATAATATGTCCATTATTTGAGATTTCTATTCAAGAAAACTGAAAAGGAAAAATGTTATCAGTATTATCTAATTTTGCATATTTTGTCACATCTACAACTTTATCTCTTTTTAGTAAGCGATATTGTTCATAAACATAATCATCACTTGGAAAAGTAATGCTAACACCTATAGGAATGTTGAATTCAATTCTATAATTGTAAACATTTAAATTCCCCCTAGTTTGAACAGTTGGAAGAAAAATTTGCCTATCAAAACTCTCGATACTTTTATAACTCATATATAAGTATAAAAGATAAATATATAAATTAAAGATTCATCAAAGACAGTTTCTCGAGTTAAATTACTCATTGAGAAATACAAAAATTATAAAAAGAATCGTGAAGCAGATTATGAAAAAAATAAGAGGAAATATGTACAACTAATTCACGAATTACGAAATATTAGTAAAAAAAATAGAACAAGTGAAGAAATAAATATTTAATACAATACTAGTTCCATTTGTTGCAAAAAATTTATATTATCCATATACTACTGAAGAAACATCAATTGAAAGAGAATCATTCTCAAAACCTCCTAATGTATAAGTTTGAATGGACATTGTACCCATAAAAAATTTAAGGCATAGTGCATCTGATTCTACTATGAATCTCGGAAAATAAATTGTAAAAAGATGAAATATTATTGATACTCAATATGGATTACGTGCAGGACAGAATTTTTACATGAATTAACGAAAAAAACTTTCTAATTTGTTAACAAAAGAAAAAGAAGAACACCTTGAGGATAATTTCATTGATACTGGCTATGAAAACTACACGAAAATCGTTTTAGATACCAATACTGCATTCCAAGAATATAATCCAAAAAAGAAAATAAACTCGAATAGATGCTGGAAATACCAAAAGTATAATTAAACCAATTTATAACTATATAAAAGAATAATATTCAAGAACAACACCAAACACACCAGAAAGAATTATTTGTCCAAGAACTAGATCTGAAGAAGGTATAAAAAAATACAACAATTTGCCAAAATAATATGTCTAGATGGATGATGTTAGAAAATTTATTGATAGATTATTATTTATTCATGGTGAAGAAAATGCTGGAAATAAAAATTATTACAATGAAAGCTAAACACGATGAATATGCTATATAATAAATTTTCTGATTTTGTTCTTAGTTATCCAAAAGAAATTCCTTATCTTATAAAAGTTTTAAATGTAATCCCACATTCTTTTTAGAATTATGAACAAGTTGTTAAAGGAATAATAAATTGGGCACTAAACAATTTAAATTTACCTGAAATGCATTTGCCTGGCTATAATTATTGTGGGCCATTTACAAAATTAGATGAAAGGTTATAAAAAGGAGATACAGGAATAAATAAGTTAGATGAAGCATGTAAATATCATGATATTGCATATAGAGATCATAAAGATTTAGAATATAGACATGAAGCTGACAAAATTTTACAAAACAAGCAAGAGAAATTATATCGGATAAAAATACTCCAATCTGTGAAAAAATTGCTTCTGCAGCTGTTGCTTCAACTATGTTTACAAAAAGAAAATTAGGGTGGGGTATTAAAATGTATTAATTACTTATATTTATTTTTTACATATAAATGAAGTTAACAAATATAAAATTCGATATACCCATTGATCAACTTAGAGATTTGGGTAAAGATAAATTTTTAACAAAAAAACATCTTGAGAAAAAAAAAAAATTATTGAAAGATGGCTAAGGTTTCAAATTAACATTGTCAATACTAACAATCGAAAAAATACAAAAAAAAAAAATCTGAAAGTGATTTACACCATGTAGGATTTTTACCATATTTTCTTCCAGTTTTAGCAGCACTCAGTGCTTTAACTGGTGGAGCTAGCTCAATTTGCAATTCTGTTGCACAAACTACAAAAATTAAAAATAATTATAAGAACAACAGAGACATAACTTAGCAATAGAAAATAAATCAGGAGGTTGTTTAGTAGCAAAAGAGGTAGAACAAAAAAAAAATGGAATATATTATCACCGTTATCTAATTTTGATATTCAAAAATATGTAAAAATACTAAATAATAAGAATTTCAGAAATGTATATATGATTGATAAATTACCAAAAAAGTATGCACAAATATGAATGTGCTGTAGTTAATTTCGGCATTCCATCAAATCCCAGAACTCATTGGGTTTGTTATTTTAAAGAAAACAATGATGTTTACTGTTTTGATTCATTTGGAGGCAATAATTGAACAAGTTACTTAAAAAAGAGAAATGTTTATTATAATGATAATAAAATTCTGAATTTTAATTCAGTTATCTGTGAACATTTATGTTTAATTTATTCCACCTTTCTTCGAGGCGTTTTAGTTTCATGATATAATTTTTTTTTTTAAATAATGGGCATATTTGGTATACCATTAATCAAAATTTTAAATAAAATCTCTGACACTAATGCTAAAGAATTAAAAATGTATGTAAATTCAAAATACAATATTATTGTCTCTATTTTACAAGATCAAGCAAGTAAAGTTTTTGTTTATACAACAAATTATGTTTCTCTTAAAAATCGTTGAATTAATAATATGGCTGATCCTATAGATGGCAAAGATGCAGTCAATAAAAGATTTTTTGGTACAGAAATATCTGATAAATTACCAAATTTAAACCAGATGGTTTTGGATTACTGTGACACACTTGTTAACACAAAAGTTGAAAAATGTAATGAAAAATATATATTTTATTTACCTATAAAGTGGGATAAAAAAAATTGTATTTTTCACCTTGATAATAATTAGTATTTTTTGTTTACTTTTTTGATAGATTGTATTATTTATAAAATATTTTTTGCTAATATCAATTTACCTGTTGATGCTGTAACTGTTATTAAGGGTTCTAAAAAAACAGATTACAGTAAGCCTTTTCATGTTGACATAGGTGATATTTTATATTTTGAAAACAGAAAAAATAAAATAGTTAGTTATGATGATGGATTGATAACCACAATAGGAATACCCGTAAATTATAAAGATAAATTATTTTTCATTATTAAATTGAGAAAACTTGGTGTTTGATGTGTAAGGACACTAAAAATTATTATATAAAAATGAAAAAACTAAAAATTGACAATTAATTTAGAAAAGTATACGTTTAAAATGTAATTCTAATAAATCAACATTTAAAAAATTGTCCAATATAAGAGAAGGAATAATAAATGAATTATATAAACCTGCACAAAAAATTTTCCTAGAAGAAAAGTAATTTTGTATGGTATTTATGATTTATGACAAATGGATTTTGTTGAGATGGATACTGGAAATTTAAAAGGCATATCACATATAAACAATGATTACAAGTATATTATGACAATTATTAATGTTTTTTTTTTCAAAATATGCATTTGCAATACCAATTGAAGATCAAATAGCCAAAAATGTAACAAATACTTTAGAATGTAAATTGTTGAAAAGAATACCACGTAATATACAAAGTGACAATGGCTTAGAATTTATAGTAAATTTTTAAAGAATTTATGCAAAAATATAACATCAATCATTATTCTACATATAGTGAACTTAAAGCCAGTGTTGTAGAACGATATAATCGTACAATGAACAACAAAATGTGGAAAAATTTTTCTTTAAATGGCAATTACAAATGGGTATAAATGTCAGATGGTTTAGTTAAAGAATACAACAATACAAAACATAGTACTGTTGGTATGAAACCAACTGAAGTCAATAAAAAAATGAAACAAATTTAATGCAAACAAGATTTTGTGTATGTGTTTACTGAACCAAAATATAAAGTTGGCGATATTGTCAGCATGAGCAAAAATAAACTAATTTTTGAAAAAATTTATACTGCTAATTGGACTACAGAATTATTTACCATTATTGAGGTTTTAAATTATGATGTGTCGACTTGCAAACTTAAAGATATCAATGGAGAAGAGATAAAAAGTAGTTTTTATGAATACAAATGTTTTAAAAAAATCTATACTTATGAATATTCGGTTGAAAAAATTTTATAAACTAAACGTGATAAAATTTATTTAAAATGGTCAGGATTTGATACTTCGCACAGAACTTGGATTAATAAAACAGATGTATTATAAACTTGAAAATTAATTCTAGAAAATTAGTAATATTAAAATAAAAACTAGCTTCTTACTCAATTGGATGATCATTAATGTCATTAATCAATTGTTTTTGAGTATAGTTATTTCTGGTAATTTTAAAATAGTTGCTAAAATACACAATGTGACCATTTAATGTTTCTTTCATTTGTTGATATAAATTGATAGAATTTTCAATATAATCAATTATCAACAATTATTCACAATTTGGATATCTATGTTCAGTTCTATCCAACTGTCTTAGACCATTTTTCTTTGAGTTTTAATAACATAATCATATTCACAAACATCATCAAATAATTTTAAAAGAACGAAACTTGGATTTAAATTTTGATTTAGTATTTGTTGTACAACATGAGGGCCTCATTTCTGTGAGCTATTACATCGAAAGCCATATCAACTGTCTCTCTTAAATTTTCCACATGTTCACCTTGAATTATATTTACATATTTTAAATGATTAACATTCATTTAGTTGATTTTATATATGCTCTAATTGGACTTTGTATAAATGCATTTTTTTTAAATCTTATATTCGCCATGTTTTCTAATTTACGGAAAAATTCCTTCAGTTATCCAATCTTGGAATTGTTCAGCCTGTTAAATTTTTTATTTTAAAATTAACGAATATAATGCAGGTTAATTGATAAATATTGAATGTGGTTGCATATGAAAGGGGTGTGATGAACCACTCACCCCTATATTTCTATATAATTGCCTATGTTTTTCTTTAGTATGATATTTAATAGCTTTATGAGTATCTTTGTATTCTAATATTTCAGCAACATATTTTGCTTTAAACCAAGGATTATTATCATCATCAATAATCATAAAAATTGGTTTACCATTGTAAATATGGTTGTTATTATTTATGTCTAGAATTTACTCAATTTTTATATGTGAAATTATGTGCAAGCGAAATTGAAGAATAGTAATAAGTGTTTAATGTATATTCTTTTCTAATAAGGAAATAAAAAATTGATATAAACTAGATTCATTAAAAAATATAGTAATTTTTTTGTTATTCTCAAGTAGCACCATTTTGGTGCTACCCCAAATATTCATATGAGTAAACTGTTTATCATTTATTTAAAAAAATTGAATATCAAACCTTAAGTAGCTAAATTTTCTAAATTATTAACAATATCTTTCATTTTAATTAAAGTTTTGCTCTATGATTCACACTTTATACCAAACAGTGAAATGTTAATTTTTACGAACTCTAGTCAATTTGTTTGCAAATTCATTATATTTGCTGAAAGTTTCATTACTAAAGAAATAGAGTAAACCTTGTATATCGAAATGCCGACTATCATATTTGGCAAATGAGGAAATTTCTTGCTAATTAGACCATTCTCTTTTATTTGGTTACAACATGAATCTATTTTAGCATAATGCCCCTTTTCATGGGAGATAAAAGTTTTTCCTGAATATGAATTAAAACAGCATTTATTTCATATTCATCACTTGTTCCAAATGAAGAAAATCCTTTTGGATACCCATAAATAAGTTTATAATTAGGATATTCAGCCATATAAATTTCATCATCAACAAAAGTAACTAATTCACCTGAAGGCCTTTGGCATACAAAAATATCATTGAAATTGTTTGATAGAAATGTCAACCAATCAGCTATCAAAAATTACTTATTGACTATTTTGTTGTCATTCAAACTTTTTATCCAAACATTTTTATTGGAAAAAAATATACAAATCAATATCAATGATTAAAAAATGTTTTTGTGAATTAGTTTTTACGAAAATAAATTGGTTAATTATTATTAAAATTATTGTGTGGGGGTGGGATATAAAAGCTTTGTATGTTATGAATGTCAGCTTGTTGCAAATCAAATAAATCATTATTCAGAACTGGATACATGATTGCATTTTTATCATTTGTATGTTGTAAACCCAATGCATGCCCGATTTCGTGGATCAAAACTGCTATTAAACTAGCTTTATTTTCAGGAGTGTTTCTCCCTCCATTATGTTAATGTTCTTATTTATTAATATGAATTTCAACAAGACTGTTTTGTTGGTTTGGAAAAAATAATGAGCCAGTATACTACCATGCAGATATAATTAAGTCTGACAAACTCCACATAATCTCTGATCATTATCTTGGCCTTGTTTGTATGATACAAGTGTCTCTTGAGATTGCATTTCATAAACAAACTTTCAATATGTGTTTTTGCCAAATGTTATAACCCTTTTCAGCTAATTTTTTAATTGAATTATTTACATATACAAAATGCCATTTTAAGATATTTTTGTTCCATTTTGTGGTTAATGAGAGGTCAACAATTATCTCATCATTAACCCCGCGTCTTAGTTTATTTATTAAATCAATCATTTCTCTGTTGAGTTTACGACAAATTGAAGAAATATTATGATATTCTTAAAGAATTTTCGAACTTTTCAGTATCAAGTTGATAACACATTCTGTTCGATTCTCTTTTTTGACCAGTGCAAAATTTTTATTATAAATAGCAAGAATAATTATATAAGTCTTCATTTATATACGAAAAATATTTAACAGGTTGTAAGAGGGCTAATTATTTAAAATGTAATATCATTTAACATATATAGTTTAGTGTACTGGTTTAATGTACATAAAATGCATTCAGTGTTCGTTCATTGTTTGCTTGTTCAACACAAATTTTACGTATGGTGAGGTTTATTTTACAAAAATACAAAAAGGTTTACAGGCTGTTACACCACACCAGAAATCTTCTAAGTTTACAGGCTGTTACATCTCACTAGTGACCTGTTATATATTTTTCTAACCTTGTAATTAACACCAGAAAACTCCAATTGGAGAATCCCAATCCCCTTTCCACTTGACCAGCCTGGTATCTTTTTAAGTGGAGATGTGATTTCATTTTTTTAATTTTTTAAAATCTTTTTAATATATTGTCATTTTCTTGTACCACCCTTCCCATAGGATGTTGGTGCATTTCACCATATAGGAACACTCCAGCTTATACATCTGTTATGTTACAAGTAGATCATAGAGAGCAATAATTACTGGAGCTTGAGTTGGTAGCAGTTAACTGCATATACTGCTCATATTTTTTGTGTAAGCATGATCACGGTTTTGTAGCTCAGATTTTAAAACAACTTAGATGATAATTTAATAGTGTGGGTGCCTACATACCATTTAATTATCCGTATGGATCGGGGTTCGAACCCAGGACCCATGAGTTTGAAGTCGAATGCCTTGTCAACTGAGCCATGTTGACAAGATGAACGAGTCATTATTACAAAACTTCATGCAGAAAGCTGCAGCGAGTTGAAAGCTTCTTTCTCACGTGTCACTCACTAAGTGTGTCACAACTGCTGTGCCAAGCTCCCCCCAAGGTCGCCGAGTGGAGTCATTCTTGGCAACTGTTCGATGTGTTGCAACTAGAGAGCAGCTCGCTACATCAAGGTGGATGAAAGAGGTCATGTGTTTTATCTTCTCTTCACATGCAGTCGGCTTTCTTCTCTTCCCACTAGATGTCAGCACAGTTGGAAAGCTTTCATCTCTTGCAACTAGATCACAGCATGTTTGCCGAAGCAGATAAAAGAGTTCTTACACAATAAGTGCAACTTTCAGTTACACTTCTTATTGAGACAAAGTTATTTGATAAGTCTTTGAATTTATTTCTGTATTTTCCTTCTGTTATTTTTCTACTCATATCTAATGTTATAAAACCATAGTCTCTGTCCCAACAGCTTGCACAGATCTCTTTAAATTTCTCATAAGTCATACCTCCACCAATAAAATCATTATATATGTGTTTTAAATTCATGTTGTATTGTCTAAATATATATATATATAAAGTTTCTATTGTCTCTCACCAATTGCTTGGGTACTTTTGAATAAGTCTGTGCCAAATAAAATACATAAATATTTTTATGCCTTCTTATAGTAAAGTACTCACATATAACATCTTGATTCACTTAAATGATGTCATCATATATAACTAGAGAATTATTTTCTCACTGATATAGTGGAATCATTTCATGATTGCTATTTAAAAAATAAGCCACATTTTCACTAAACTTGTTGGATATTACATCGAAGTCATTTTGTAACTGAATATATTTTATTTGATTTAAACATTTTGTACAAACATGCAATTTATTATAACTTAGCCATCCTAGATTATAAAAACATTAATCATCAAGTTGGTTTTCTGCATCCACTGGGACCAACTATAACTGCCCTTATATTGTCAGGCAAAAGTTTGCCATTCTATTTTTTCCTATAATCTCCTTCGGAAATTAAAACATCATTACCCCAATCGACTGTTTTCATTTAACAACATAATTTCGTAATAAATGGACATTAAAGTGTTTAAGTAGACAAATAATACTTGTATACTAAAGAAGAAGCTTCACTATGATATAATTCATCAAGATAAATAAATTGCATTGGTTAGTTTCCATACAAAATTTGTGGCCCCTAATATAGACAATAGTACTATAACGACAATTGAAAAATTGAGTGCTGGCATTGATAAGAATGAAGTTATGACTATTCCTAGAGGATATTATGATGTTGAATCTTTAAAAGAAGCTATAAATTCAATTGATCCATTTTCAACAAATAACATTGAATTGATAGCAGACAATGTGAAAAACAGACTCTGTTAAATCTAAGTTTGATATTAAATTTGACGCTCGATTATCTGATATTCTTGGTTTTGAAAGAAATATGGTTATTGAAAAAGACAAAATTGATGTAAGCAGTAAATTTCCTAATTTTGATCAATTTAAAACAATAAATGTCCACTGCATTTTAGCATATGGAATGTTTATAAAATATGATGAATATAGTCATTTATAAACTGATATAATTGCTAGTTTTCCACCAAAAACGATGCTTGGTTTTAGAGATTCTATTGTCCATGGGTCTGTATATCCAATTTTTTTAATCAAATCAATAATAAACAGTTTAATTATATTGTTTTAGAAAATAGGGATTAAAATGGTAAAGTGATTAATTTTGATGGTTCTGATATCGATATTGTTTTGGAAATTAAAGATGTTTAAAATATATTTTGTGTAATTTCAGTGGTTGGCATGCCGACCACTGAGTTATTTGTCAATCCATTAAATGTATATATATAATATTAATATATATGTAAAATTGTTTTTTTAGTATCCCCATGGTAATGTATCTGTAATATCACCTTTTTCATTCAAAATCAAACATTTGTCATACTTAAAATTAAATTCTTTTGCCATAAACCTACTCACCAAATTTTCTTGATTTGTTATCTCTTGTAATCATATTGTTCTTTATAATCACACTTTCCTTAGTTTTTTATACCAATTCACCCATTGATTTCATGTTTAATTGTAAAGCATTTTCATGATTTAGTGTGAATCCTTAAATTTTTGTAATCTGTTTTCCCAAAAAAGTTTCAATAACCAGAGCATTTTGGACCAGTACTTATCCATTGACACCATAATCATTTTTTCCAAATTAGTCTTTCTGTTCGCCAAGCATACAACCTATTTTAACAGTATTTTTACCATAATCAATGTAAACTATGCTCTCTATATTATAATATACTGCTTTATTATGTATTCTATATAATATTTTATATAAACATAATCTAGCATTTGAAGTGTTAAAAGTTGCTATACATATATTTGTTGCTGTGCTATCTTCTACATAAATATCATTGTATTTATACGAAACTTCAATTAATTTTTCATTGATGTAAACAACATTATTTACTTATATTCTTTAATCTAATAACAATTTGTACCAACAAGTTGGATCAGTAATATATTCTATTTGTGCCAAATTTTGTCTTTGTCCAAATTTTCTCCAAGGTGAATTTAAACAAATTTTGTCAACAGCATGTTTACCTAGATTTTGTTCAATATTTTCAATGTTTGAATCGATATATTGTTCTTTTTTTAATAACTCGACAATATTCTTTTGATTTATAATTACCTTCCCAATTACTAGTTTCCAATTTTATTTTCATAAATGTTTTAATAAAATTTCTGAACATGTTATTGGTTCTTTGTTTAAAATTCCTAACTTCATGACTTCTAAGTAATTATAACCTTTTTTGATAACTTTATTTAGTTCTAATGTAGTCCAAGTAACGTTTATTGCTTTTTCTTCATCACTATGTTTAAATTCTCATTTTATCCGTACAACACATTTTGAACATAAAGTGGTAAAACTTTACATTTGATCAATATAAACGAATTTTTGTCGTAATTTTTGGGGCTAAATATTTTAATAGGGTATCCAACAGGATAATAATCATAAAACATCACTGTTGGATATAAACTACATATAGCTATATATCTTAACTTTTTTCCTGAAACTTTTAATTTTGAAGCATTGGTTCTACCGCCAAAAATGCATCTCTAGGTTGTTATGGTTTTATTTCATTTTTAGTTTTTTTCTAAATAACTATTATAGAAAATCAGTTTTTCCTTTTGCAAGCCCACATTTCCCTTACTTTGTAACCATTTTGTCTTAAAATTGTCGTTCGTTTATTTGTTTTAGTATGGAAATCATTCATACTTTCATTGTTTCAATTATTTATTGTGTCTGGTGAATAACAATCAGGACAACCATATTTTCGTTTTGTCATCATGACCATCAACTTTTGCTCCACAAATTGTAACTTCACCATTTAATGCATGTCGAACATTTGGAAATATATTTAACAACGAAATTGATTCTTTACTAAACATTTCTTTTTTATCATCTTTAACTACGTACTGCAATAGCATTATTCACAAGAAAAGTTTATCTATAAACAGCCATACAAACACCTGCGATTGTTATGTAGCAAAATAGATCTATATTTGCTATTTCTAGAAAATATTATCTAATTTTAAGACAACCACGTCTTAAAATATCAACATCGGAATCACAATATTCAACAAGTTCTTATTTGAGATCAAAGATATAATTTTCTTTTGGTTTTTCAGCATGCCATTTTAAAAATTTGTTTCGTTGCTCGTGTTTCATTGTATTGACTCTATAATATTTTGTAGCAGGTATTTTTCCTTCGTATTTTTAATTTTCTGGTTTATTGAAAAAGTGTGGAAAATATCCTTTTTTAAGCTCTTTTAAACCAAGTGTTTTGGGAAATGCTGCAAGACTTCCTTGAATAAATTTTATACTATCAATTATTTTGATATTTAGACTCGATATTTTAAGTTGCATAATTTTTTACCTTGATATATTGTTTGAGGTTTTATACTGTTTCTAACACAATATTGTAAAATAAAATATTAATAGTAGCCTTTGGAAATGTGTGTAATAAATGCACAACTTTTATTTTCTTCATATATTGCCCATTCACAAAACTCATAATTTGTTTTAAAATGTATTTTGTTACCAAAAAAATCTTGAACAGATATAAAGTTTGGTGTGTGAAAACCAGTATCTTGTGTGGGTAGTCAAAAAAGTAGTATCTTTCTGTGTAAGAACAATTCATATCTTTTTTCTTGTTTCGCCCATTAAAAGTACAAGCTTTTGTACAAAAATCAACTTTTTGAGGCTTCTCTTGCATATAACATTTATGTTCATCAGTTTTCACAATTTCCTTACAATTACGACATTTGGTATAACCACATTCGTGTTTTTTATTTCTCAAGCATATTTTGTTACTAGTTTTACACTTATAAACCGCCTTACAAACAGCATCGTGATTAGTAAAACATTCCTGTCCAAAACAATATCTGTTACATTTTCGACAATATATTCTTCGATCTTCACCTTCCAAAACTTTTTTGTGTTGTGTTTTTTTACACAAATTACATATCTTTTGATTATTTTCTCACACTCATTTTAATCTTTATTATTGTATGGTTTGTCACATTTTTTTACAATAATAAACACTACATAAAAATGCTATCACACTATTAATTACATCATAATGTCCATCCTGTAAATACAAATAAATAGTTGTTGATTTTTTTGAACCAGACTGCATAATTGAGTTGAAATGTGCAGCTGAAACAACTTTAATTTGAACATTTAGAAAATTTTCTGCGTCCATAATGTCTTCCAAACTGAATCTGATTTCACAACTTTTACCCATTCTTACACAAAGTTCACGAGCCAATTCTCCTTGTCATTTTCTTCCTTTTCTGATGTTAGTAAGTTCACTATTCGTTAATTCTCTATCCAAAATGATATTAGTTTCGTTTTTTAAAGCTGTAATTATTGATTTGGGCCCACATAAATTGTAATCATTGTTAATTTTAGTAATACATTGTTTTGCTTTTATATCCTTAGTTAAATTAACATAATTTTTAGATATATTTCCTCTTGGTACTTTGTAAACATCGATATCAAAAGTAGTTTTATTTATGTCTACATTTCATTGGATGTAATTATTCTCTCAATTTGACTAAGTAAATTTTCGGCGTTTAAATAGTTATTTCTTGCAGCCGAAATTGTATGGTGAAAATTCTGATTGTTTGAATATGTTATCATTTTATCACCATTTCTATAACCAGTTAGTTTCCTTACAGAGCTTATTGCTGCGTGAACTGCATTTCGAACAGCATTCATTTTTTTTGTATCTATCATTAAAATAAAATTCACATTCACGAATTTCGAAGGGTGGTCTCCTTTCCACAGTTCATAAAACATTTTTGGTTTAAAAGGCATTATTTGACCTAAACTTAATTTTCTTCTTTAATTTCGGGTTTTGAAATTGTTAAATTTTTTAAATTCCGGATACTTTTATTTTCGGGGATACAAATATCTGATTAGAGAATGGAAATATTTCTTTTAATTCAGTTCTATCGTTTGAATATAGTTCAATAACATTGAGATGTGAAAATGGTAAATTTGTAGAGTTTCTTTTTCTTTCTTCATTTCTAATAAATGTTATAATAGCTGTAATTAATTCAGCTTTCCTTAAATTGTACCAATATATAATTTTAAATTCTTTAGCTCAACTTTTTAGCTCTCGCACTCTCTCCTGCTCAACTCAACTGCTAGATTGTTCGTTGCCATTATTATTGTTTTATTTATATAGAAAACATTATTGACGTTTTCTTAAAATATATAAATGCGATGTAGAAATATAAAATTAATATAAATAAAGGAATGAAATTGTAATTTTTTAATATTTAACTTCTCCTATGATAATATTTCTCATTAAAACCATTTATCGCATATTGTTGTATGTTTATCCTTAGTAGTTTTATGATGAGAAAATAATTTTATAGGTTAATTCTCATTACATACTGTACATGTCTTTGTTGTATAATTATCATGTTGAATTTCATTTAGAATATATAATAATGCATTGTGTGATATATTTTTATGCTCTTTGAGATATGTACTACAAACATATTTTCCACATTCGCACAGTATTTTCTCATTAAAACATGTTTTACATTTTCTTGTGTGTTTGTCTATAGTCGCTTTATGAGGATAAAATGAATCGATAGGTTTATTCTCTTTACATAATATATGTCTTAGTTGAATAATCACTATGTCGATTTTCATTTGCAATGTGTAATCTAGTATTTTTATGCTTTTTGAGATGTAGTTTAGATGCATATTTCCACATTCGCATAGTACTTTCTCTTTATTTAAGTCATAATGATTTTCGGCATATTCGGCGGAACATTTTTTCAAGGTGTTAATATGCTTATCTTTTGTGTGGTTATGTGATGGAAAACATTCTATGTTTAATACTTCGCCACAATTGATGCATTGCTTACATATGGTATTATTTTCCATTTCGAGCATTGATTTCACTTTATTTATAAAAAAAAAATTAATAATATAAAAAAGTAATTCTTTATCTTAATAATTTTTTCTTTATAAATAAAACAAAATGGAATCACTTATCAAGATGTTAAACAATGCATATGAATTGTCTAAACTACGTGATCTATAAATTAATAAATGGCATGCTGCTACAGAATTTTGGTAAAAAAATTAATTGTATTCTAGATGGAAAGTAAAAAATTACTTTACCAGATCGCTATGTAACCATGTTTGATAAAAATGCTTTAGAATTAATAAATGAGAAACGTTTTTATAATGTATAAAGGTTTAAAAGAACTAAAAAAATTGAAAATCTGTATTTGATATTGAATTCTCTTAATATGTATAAATTTCCATTGATTTGAATCTATCAATTATCTTTTTAATATTTTAATTTGATTTTAGCTTAATTTCCATAATTTTGGACTAAATTACCTTAATTTTTTGCTTGAATTAGTTCGCACTTTTTGGTCTAAATTTGCTTAATTCGATGGGTAGTCATTTGATTTTGCGTGATTTTTTCGAGATATATAATGTTCAGTATTCAATCATGATTTTTGTGTAATTTTTTTGGAGGTAAAAAGCATGAAATTCGAGGAAAAATAAAGTATTTTAGGGGGGAAAAAATGGATTGTCCTCAAAGTACCCATATACTACTATTCTATTTCATGCATATATGAAGTGACATTATAATGTGACATTGCTAGTAATGGAAAAAAGTATTTTTTATACTGGAAACCTGCACGTGAAAAAATTCGTTATTTTGCTTTTTAATTCCTTGAAACAAGTCCGAAATTGAAATACTAGTGTTTTAAACAAAACACAGAAATTCCAGCATTAACTTGTGATACTAACATTAATTGTGTCTATAGCAAAGCTAATAATGCAATGTGGATGTGTAGAAAGTATTCAGATTTATTTGAAAGGTTTTACATGAGTACATGGTAGAGTAGTTGCTAGCATTTTAGACTGAAAACGAAAGGTCTGTGAGTGAATGCGTTTCCAGGTTCTTCCAAAGAAATTTACTCATTTTGAAAAAAAAAATGAAGATGATATGTAAATATGGTAAATAAATCAATTTAATTTGGGTGAAACGTGATTATTTTTTGGCTTTCAAAATGTATGGCAAGTCGCTTTTGTGTCTGTCACACGTGGCAAATAGCTGGGCCAGAACTGACTTGCCAACAGTTGACTCATGACAACAGGTGGTTTATAGCAGGCCAAAAGCAGAAAGTCACTGGCCACACATGGCCCAGTGATGGTGCTGACATGCTTGTGGCACAGTTGGTTCCCAGATGCGAGCCGCTCATGGGCAGATTGTATTTGGTTACATGGATGTTACCTGAATAGTGGCCCAGATGTGGCCAAGTGCACACAACAGTCAAGAGGCATCATGTGGGCCACAAGAATCTGCTGATGCATTACATATGTTGACTGATTGTGGAAATTAGTCTGTGGGCTGCTCGTGTACGAGCAGATTTACATAAGTGGGCCAACTGATTTTTGCTGCTTGGGTTTCAGCTTTATGAAAGATAATATTTGTATACTTTCGGGATTTGCATCTTAATTTTACAAATTTCCTATGCGAAAATAACTCTGCAATATCGTATTTCCATGTACACCATGGTCATGGGTGATTGAGCATTTTCAAAAGTATTGATTAAGTTCTACTTTGCTGCCCAATTAGTAGTTTTCCAGCACATGCAAAATTATCATTACCATAGGTGAAATTATTAAAACTATGAACTTTTACTAAAATTTCTAATATAATGTGCACATAAGAGACCAAATTAAGTAATATCACTGTTAATCCATATCAATATTATGTTTTAATACAGATACACGTAGCTATCTTTTGTACATCACTGCCAAGTCAACTGGAAGTATACCAGTCAGTGTTCATTTAAACACGAACTAGCTATACGGCCGCTGGTGAGGAAGAGAGAGTGTTGACGGCATGGTTTGTCGCAGATAATGGCACCGAAGGAGGTACTGGACGAGTGGCAGCGACGGCCCCAGACACTGGTGTCGCGCTACATCAAGCGCTACCTCACGATGAAGGGCCGCCTCTGCATGGAGGGCCACGGCGGCTCCATGTGCGTCAAGAGCCCTCGTCGCTTCAAACTCGTGCAGCAGGAGTCCGAGAACTACGACTGACTGGTGCCCGCAGCCCGCACGCCAAGGTCTATATAGCTGCACCTCCTCCTCCACTGTTCTCTCGGTGTCCCACTAATGCTCCCCCCACCACCTCTTCTTTCTTAGCTGCCCCACCACTACTCCCCATACCACACTTTCTCTCTTAGCCGCCCCACCACAACTCCCCAAACACCTGCTCATCCTTTAGTCTGTGTTTATAGTGGAGCGGCGAGCAGAGAGGTGAGCGCCGCCGGCGGCGAGGAAGGAGGTGTATAATTGGTTTGATTCCATCACGTTTCACCTCTTTGATCACTGCGCGACTCTCCTCTCTGCTTGCCGCTCCACTGTAAACGCACCCTTAGCCGCTCCACCACAGCTCCTACCAACCATCAATCCTCTCCCAGCCACCCCACAAGTATTACTCTCCCAGTCATCCTGCCTTGAAAGCGACCCCAGTCGAGCTGCAAGACCAGTCTGCTTCCTCATTGCTGGCCAGCTGGGTGAGCTCAAGTGCATATTCAGAGTGTTAGAAGCGCATTGGTTTATACGTCGCAGCCCATTTTTCCTGGCCCTTCATTAAAATTGCATTCTTTTATACACATTGCCCTATGGCCATTTAATGAAACGCTGGTAGTCACTGTATGATAGCCCTTTTCACGAAGTTATAGAGAGGCTAACAAACGCAGGTGTACTATTTGTCAACCCACTTACATTTATAGCTTGTAAACAAATATTTCTGGCACTAGTATCGATGTTCACACACAAGGTCATAATCACCATCCACCCACTCCATCCTTAGGAAGCATTCTGGATGTCTGTGCTGAGCTCCTATGACAACCTGGGTTGAAGTTGGAATGGACTTACAAGTAAAATATTGAAAAGAGATCTAGATAAGTGAGCCAGTTTGAATGCTGCAATATAAATTAGTGGCAGTTTACTGATCGTTTCAGTGCCGAATTTCACTTATATAACTGAATTCAAGAGTCCCATTACTCGGAAGTATTTGTCCGCAGATGTATCAACAGATTCACTGATTCTGTCAGCTTGATCTTCAGCGACCAGTTTTTCAGTCATCCATGTGCTAGATTCATATCCGAGTTCTCTAGTGCATTCTAGCCACTATTGTTTTTAATGTTACACAAATGTCACTACTATTTTTTTACTTTATACACCGTGTTCCAATTTGCTGTTTTTGTTAACAAACGTCCAGTGTTATGTACTTAACTCCATCTGCAAAATTAAATGATAAATTTTATTTGTATTTTCTGTACCATATTCGTGTAATGGTCAGATCGCTTACTTCGCACTTAGGATAAGTTCGCATCCCATTTTAGTTTTGTATTTTATATTTGTGGCGAACATGGGTTTTCTTGGCGTACTCCCATTTCCTTCACTACTGCACTCCATCGCTGCTATGTATTCACTTGTTTTACTGCTTTCGGCATCAAAGAATGTAGCTGTAAATCACATCCCAAATCTCCGACACTACCATGTTTGTATTTTCTAAAAGTGTCAGATATACTGACCAATGAAATTACAATAATAAACATGTGAGTACCGCCATTTTTATAGCTGTATATTAAATACTAGTGTATCTTCGTTACATTAATACATTTATTAGTATTATAGTATGTTATTTATTTTAATTTTCTTTGACAGTTTGCTTAACAATTTAATAAAAATATGCCACTTCTTTTTTTAGAAATTTCTTGTTTTTACATTTTATGATTTAAATTTTACAATTGACTTTTATGTATCAGAAGTATCACTACATTTTTTAATGTAAACATCGGTGTCATTCCAACTTAAATATTGTAAAATGGAAGGCAAAATCGTTACCTATTGGAGCATGGCCTAAATGTATAATGTGTTAATGTCATAAGACATGCAAAGTTTAACGTAATGTAAATAAGTAATTTTTAAATTCTGCTTCCTCTTCTCTCTAACTCATCTGAGTTGTGCTCCTAACCTTAACGCAGTATTCATTCTCGTTCTAACATTATTGCAGATGCTGTAATTTCGATGTGGTGTAATCTTTGAGACATACACTGAAGCAGATAGCTTTCACAAGCCGTTCCAACTTCGACCCGAGTTTACATGTAAATATAATTTCAACCTGTATCTCTCGACGGGGCCCACTTCAACCAAGGTTGTAATCTCGCTGTAAAAGGTATACATGTCATAATCGTGCTCTGCGTTACAGTTTACAAACTGTTTGCAATGGAACTTTATTCTTGTGGACGTATGTTACCGCGAATATTAAAAAAATTGCTATTCTCGATGTACCAATTTCTATGATGTTAAGATTTTGAATGTAACAAGGAATGTACTTTATTGTAGATACTTTCATTTTGATACACATTCCGTTTTGGTATTTTGTTTAAAGGTTTTTGTAGTAAAATTGCAAATAGATAGCTAAGTAGGATAAATTTATTTTTATAGAAGTATAGTTCGGTTTTCCATGAATGGCAAATAACCTGAGCCAATTTTGATGTTGACCAAACTTGTGTTTTGTCTACAAAATATTTCTGTTGTGAATGCATATTAAAAAATAATCTAATCGTTTAATCTTAGAAATCACAACACTTTACATTTTATCAGCTTATAGGATTGCGTAAGTTTCTGAGCTCACACATTATCTGTGCTCTTCTATGGTATTTATCTACTTTTGCAAAAGGTTAATAGATAATAGAATGCCTATAATTGTGTAGTAAATAAGTGTAAGTTTGGATGTAAAAGTGAATGTTAGTTAAAACAAAATTAATTATGTTTATATGCAGCAATGAAAAGTATTATTGTATTATGGTTTGAATTTATAATTCTGCAAAACAATTAAATAAATCCTGGCTTAGTTAGGCCCTACGTTTAAGTAACATATTTAATGATAATTGTAAATTTTCTTGACATTTATTGAAATTTTAAAAGTTACCAAATATTTAATAGAATTTGTTAAAAAAATTATTTACAACTATTGGTTTCCATTGCTACATAATTTGTTAAAATTACAATTCTTAGTTTTTATTTATAACTAGCAATCAGATATGTTTTATGGCATTTTTATTTTCTGGTTCTAAATGGGAAAGTGATCAGCATTTCTTGGTTTGAAAAGTTTTGATCAGAGTTATTTCTAACAACGTAGTAAAGTGCCTCTTTCTGTTGTAATGTGTTTCCGCTGTTCCTAATAGAACTCCACTTGTTAAGTGTAGTTTTAATTTAATGTTTATCGACGACAAATATTGTTGCCTGAATAATAATCCGTAAATTTAATTTGTATTGATTGACTAAATTAAATATTTATTCTCCAATCATTCAAATTTTTCTCTTATAAAGCTATAATGTTCTTTGCTTTATATGACAAGCATCATAAGCTACGCGTGCAAAATGTATAAATAAAACTACAAGAAACAACGACCAATAGTGGATTTGGTGATAACGAGCGTTGTACACCAGTCAGCTAATTCGATAACAGTAAACTTATTTTTCCCGATAGAGTAATGTTGGCAACAAGTATGGTAATCCTGCTGCTACGTATACAGAGACCGCTATGAAGTCACAATTTGTACTATAAACAATCGAATTATGTGAGAATTTCATCGTGCCACTACTTTGGTTATTTTCTGTTCCTAAGACTGTGTGAGACAAATAAACCATGGTTAAATTTGCTCCATTAGACTCTTATGAGAATGTCCAACTTGAAATACTAAGAAGGAGCAAGACTATAGCTTTTACAATATGTTTAAGTAGCAGTTTATTACATGTTTTTAACTATTGTGATGTTAATTCTTATGCCTTTTAGTTGTAGTTTTTAGTAACGTGGGTGCAAACATGCAAAACGAATGTGTCTGAGCAGAGGATGGCTCAAACAGAAATTTATATAACACCCTCAGACTTCTTCCGTATTGTATGCGAGTACGATTTTCAAAATATTCTTCAGCTATAGGTATGCTAGTTGTGTCAAAACGCGAACCATTGCCGCCATAAAGTCTGATCGAAAAGGATTTATTAAGTATTTTATCAGCTTTTTCAATTTGTTCACTTAAAAAAGTAATTCGGTTTATAAAAATCTTCCACAAATCTAATATTTTTTATTTAACTTTGCAGTTTCCGTGGAAAGAAATAATTATCAGAGAAAGTAGGGTGTGTATTATTAGAGACCTGCGGAATTATCGTTATTATCTGGGGACTAAGTAGGCTTCGCTGATCTCTACATACCTGACAACAATCCATGAGTTAATTTATGACTGTCCTTCGAACTACATGTTTTACCTGTGTGTCGATATAATAGGTTATTAGTCATTCTAGCCATTGAAAATTTGTCGTTGGCACCAAAATTCCTTTAGGCTCGTCACACAAGTTATAAGCCAACGAGAGTGTAAATAAATATCTGGAATTTAGTTTACTTCCAGAAAATAACACAAATTTCGTATCACCTTATGTATTCATTATTAAATCAATTGTAAAATTCACAGGCATTTTTAAAAGTAAAAAATATTTACTGTGCATCAGTAATATGATTTCAGGTAGAAAATTTCCCAGCCTATTTTGTTGCATTTACACTATTTGGCTTGTTTTTGTTGGGAGAGTGACATACCAAAAATAAAATGGCTGCAGTGTCTACCATCTGGAAAGTGTTGTAAATGTGGTATAATTTTATAACCCAACAATAAAGTTATGTTATATGTCCTTATATAAACTCAGAATTTTCTCCTAGAATATTCATGTATATTATGACATGAAAATAGTTTCCATGCTCGCAAAACTGCAGTTTATGGGCAGTATCACTTAGGCGCTCATGTTTAAAGTTTCTTACATTCAATGCTTACCTACACCCAAAATCATAGCAAATTGTTAATAACGGACATTTTTCTAAATCTCTGCACTGTTATGGGTAAGCGAGCCTCTTCCAGAAGTTCCCAGTAGCTTATAATCATTGAGAGGAAGTCTCAAAACACAAATATCGTACAACGACAACATCAGTGAATATGACTCTTGAGAAAACTTCTTCGATTGGTGACACAAATGGTTATATTTCGTTGTAGGCGTGTCAACCTATTGCAGCCAATAGTAGACATGTAAATAGTGATATTATAATTAAAATCTTGCCAGTAAAAGGGTTCCACGCTCAACCAAAACATATCCACTAAATGTTCATAATTTCTTTAGGCCGCATCAGAATAACTAGTGCAAATCACTGAGCATGGCATATTTAGACTGGAAATATTTATTAATGACACAGTATTATTTAATCTAAATTTGGCATTTTAGTGTAGTGATGTAATGATAAATTTTCGTAGCAAATTATTATATGTATGCATTTATAAAAAAACTGGCCGAATGTATTTATCATGCATTCATGATGCGCATAACAATAATTATGTCATATTTTACACTGCGAAATGTTATAATTGTCCTGGTTATTGAAATGACAGATCATTTCTCATGTAACAGCATTAAAAACCTTGTATCAGTTAATTGTTTGAATGGATGGATAATGTGATATTTTGTGTAAAAAAAATGTTAACATAGGTTATTGTTAGTGCTGTTACAGTTGAAGCATATTGTTATGGCGTGAAAATGGGGAGTAATAATTTACCATATAACAGTGGAATAATCAGTATTTTGGTGAAAAAATAAATGTATTTGTTATGCTTATTGTTAAATACATTGTTTACAAGTTGTGTCCCACCATTGTTTTTATTCTTACTGGTGATACTTTTAGCCATTTCAAAGCATACAGTAACCTGCATTCTTAACATTGTCTGGATTTTGGTCACAATTCATTGAAGTGTAAATGTATACTTTTTCCAAATTTGAAGGACAGACACACTGAGGCGATATGTGCCACTGCGAGCAAATAATTTGCAGCAATTCAAGTTTAAATTATTTGTAAGTAGCACGTATCATGTTCAACTGATCACTAAATTGTTTATAACAACATACTATGACTATAACAATAGATAAAAACTACGAGTATTATTAAATATATAAAATATGTTTTGAAACACTACCGAAACGCGATGTGACGTAATTAGTCATAACAAAGATCGCTTGTTGCCTTGATTTATGTTGGCTGTAAAGCATATCTTATAACACCTGTTTTCAATATTATCAAAACAAAAGTAGCATACCAAAGATACCAACAAAATACAGGTTACAGGTTGTGATAAGTAACATTTGGTTTGATTACCATGCTATATAACATTGTATAATATATTTATAACTGCCACTACAAAACAATTCAACAGTTTTTAAATAGCTGGTGTATTACTTCTGCGCAAGTTTGTTAGGTAGCTGGAGCTCAAATTACAATCACTAAAACAGTTTCGTGAACACTATATAATTGTGTGTTCTTTACTAACAATATCAGTGAGAATCATCGCCAGGTTTTAAAAGTATCATGTGATGCAGAGTGAAGTGTGATGCAACCAGCAGTGAGGAGTGAGTCGTGTCAGCAATATGGGCTCGTCACGTGGCTGCATGCTGCTGCACGGAGCTGGTGAAGTGCTGGTAATGGCGCCGGTGCCACAGCACATTCACCTGTACAGTCTCGACTGCTTGCTGGACTGCACGCTGCGACTCCTTTAGCAGGGCCTCGTTGTCGGCCAGGAACTGCCGCCACTGCAACACCACCACAGTCATGCCAACACACCAACACAACACCACCAGTCATGCCAACACACCACCACTGCAACACCACAGTCGTAGCAACGCATCACCAATGCAACACCACAGTCATAGCAACACATCACCAATACAATAACAATGCATTCAAGAAAACACACCATCAATGCAACAAAGCATACCATTGATGCAACAACACCATAATCATGGCAAAACACCACCACATCAACAATACCTATATCATTGAAACACACCACCACTGCAACACCACAGCCATGGCAACACATCACCAATGCAACAACACTGCAGTCAAGACAATACACCACTGATGCAACAACACCATATTCGTGGCAAAACACCACCACTTCAACAATACCACATTCATTGCAATACACCACCACTGCGACACCACAATCATGGCAACACATCACCTATGCTATGTTATTCCAAAACACCACCTCTGCATGTATACCAATAATGGGAATACACCAACAAAGAAGCAGTGCCACAGTCATGGTAACACATCACCACAATACCACAGTCATGACAACATACCGCCTCTGCAACAACACCACAATAATAGCAATATGGATATTTCAGGCAGATTATTACTCTGACACAAGTGAAATTACAGCATGAGCCTTTATTTAACTTTGTTGCAGAATTACCATCAATGAAATTATTTGGTCACTGCTTTAAGTCACCTAGGTATGGGCAACGTGACGAGAACATTGCATGCCAGTTTGGAGCCTTGTTTGTAGTGGTGATAGTGTACTTGATGTGCATAGCAGTGTAACCCTTATCACTTTCTCGCTTCTATACCTCAAAAACCGAAAGTACCTTCAGGTAGATGACCACCGTAACACACGTACAGAATATATATAAATATTACTTTGTTGCAACAACTAAAATAATTAATAAATATGGACCCGAAAGGATAAGTATGTTTGAAGAGAAGCTTTATGTTACTGGCTCACGTCGATTTAAGTGGTTACAGCACACTCAAGTTTGTAACTTTAATTTTACATAGCCAAGTGTGTGGCAGTAGTGATCAGAAATTAAGAAACTTTGTATTCTTTTGGTTTGTTGGCTTTGTGTCATAATTTTAAGTTGCAAAAGATACAGAAAGATTTTTCTTTCACAGGAAATTCAGTTTTTCACTAGTAAAAATCGAAAGTTCGTTAATATATCTATAAATTGAACATTAGAAATAAATTTAGGTAATTTATGGTACTTAGGTATGATAACTTTTAACCGGTGTTTCAAAAACAGAAAATCATAAGCTCCATATAATGGATAACGCTTAACTAAATACAACTGTAAAGAATTTTTGTATTTTGAATATGACAACTGCAATAGTGAGTCAGTTGACAGCTAAATAACTAGTTGGCTACAGACTTAAAAATGAACAATTTGAATTTAAATATTAAATTTATATATCACAGAAAATATTCTTGATTTTAAATTCTCGCTAACTACGACAACATGACAAAATATTGTAGTTCTTATTTATGACTGTTTGCCTGATCTTGTGCTTATTAGTTTCTAAGACAGAAACTCTGTGGTAATTAAACTTACCTCTTCCAGCTCTCTCTGCGTGAACATATAATTGGCCAAAGCTTTGACGTAAGCTGACAGCTTTACAGCATTGGATCTGAAGCTGAAACAGAAATCAATTTAATAAAATCAGTGCGGGTTTTTACTAACATAAAAATTATTCAATCAATTAACATATTCTTTGGTATATATGTATGCATGTATATGCAAACTCACACAGCAATTAAACTACATGGAATGAACACAATTTGTGGCGAAATAGAGTACACCGTAATAGTTCTAGTAAGAAAGAAAGGATGACCTCATCAATTACTATGGAGAAATAAAGTTGGTTTTTTTCATCAGTATTGTATGTGCTTCCTGAAACATTGAAATGATGCTGATTAAGATAGTGATATGTAAATATTTTAGATTATTTAATAGAATGATGTTTACCTTGAAAACTTAGTTCAGGCATTTCTTTATCTATTCAAAAACTGCCACACCAAAAAATTTAAAATTCATCTCATAAATAAACAAAAGTATATAACTTCGTTGTTCTCAGCGTCACTACTCACTACGTGGCGATGGACAGTTCATCTATCTCTTTATTATTCTTAACTTGGTGTTCTGGAACAATTTTAGCTGTTGTGGAAATGTATATTTAAATCACAATACTTCATTTCACTGTAATTTACATCATTTTATGATTATAGTTTACTCACCATGTCTAAGATACAGGACATGTTGTGCATGAATGGACTCAGGTTTATTCCACTCAGGTTATTTCTCGTGAGAGATGGGGAACATTCCCGCCGCTAGGTGCGACACTGTTCCAGAGAGGTTACTTTCAATATGGCGGCAAGCGGAGAAATTCTAAGTACTTATTTTAAGTATTAAAATTTTTTCGTAACTATTGTTCACGTCTTCCAACGGTGTTAACAAGAGAAAACATCATAACAATACAACTGTGCTTGGCGTTGAGTGCTCTTAAGCCTGTTTACTTCATTGAAAAAAATGTTACGACTAGCGTGAAGTAAACACAACTGTTATCAAAAGGCACTTTGTAATTTTCTCCATTCCCTAAAGGAAACTATACAGGAAATACCTAAAAATTACATCTGCCACTTTTTTTTTAATTATTATTATTAAAAAGAACAAGTTGCCACATTTAAGTCAAGTAACTGTGTAGCCATCATCTTGCTTAATCCAGTTTTACGACAGAATATTCAACAACATGTAAACATATTTTGCTACATCGTCACTGTATTGCGAAGAACAAAGTTTATTTATTATTACGCAAGTTCTAACAAAATAAAAATGTATAGATTTTACGCAATTATATTTATTATATGAAAATTGCAATTATTCCATTTACCTATGTACAGAACGGAAAATCGAATACACATGCAAAATCAGTGTATCCAGGCAGTGAGAATTGTTAGATGCCTAACTAAAACATTGATCTTCCCAACGTGAGTAGAATAAAGGTTAGCGACAGTTATTGCCGGTAGCGTGCACACGCACAGTAAATGTGTTGGACATCTTCTAGCGTGCACAGTGAGTATGTTGGGGTCTTCTAGTATGTCCAGTGACTGTGTTGGTCGTCTTCTACAGTGTGCAGTGAGTATGTTGGGCGTCTTCTAGCGTGCACAGCATGTGTTGTGCATCATCTAGCATCCACAGTGACTGTGTTGGGCGTCTTCTAGCATGCACAGTGAGTGTGTTAGGCATTTTCTTTGTGAGTGATGTGTTACACCAGAGTTTCTGCATTCTTCCTTTATGAATGGTTAACTCACACGAAGCATACAGCGTGTTCACGGTAGCCAGAAGCAAGTTACACACTAGTAGAGCATGCACCATCGTAAATGAGCTCGGGGTCGGTTCATGATAACGGGCGTGTGTGTAACATACGTTTACATAGAACGTTAGCAAAAATGTGTAGTTCATAGCGAATGTAAACGTCTTATGTTCAACCCGTCTCAAACAACTAAAAAATATACTTGGTTTTATTTAAGTAGTGATTTATTTGTAAGTACAATAAAATATAATGGAAAAGCGTAAGTTTTCGTTTAGAAATAATATATTCAAATAAATACAATTCTTCTCTTCTCCTTTAATTCTACTGGCTGAATGGCTTACGTACTCGACACGAAATACAGTTTCGCCATTCCGTGCATGCATATCTGTCGAAGATGTTCCTACGTGACACGAGAGGCGATGATTGCGAACTCTTTTGTAAGAATAACTTCTTTTATTTTGATACGTACACATTTTTAATTGTAAACCGACTGCAAATGGGCAAGGGACGGGGAAATTTCACATTTAAACGACCCGCACAGAGCTGACCGGAATGGTGATGCAGGGTACAATCAAAGAAGTGAGAAGGCTCCTTGACTCGTGTAAGGAAAATTCTGTCCCTGCAGGGTAAAATGACTTCCATCCCTGAGATGAGATAAAAGTGTACGAAAATTAAGTACAATAAAACTATGGGAGATGTAAAGCAAAGTGGCTGACATAAATGGCGGATTTCGAGAACAGCGGGGTGGTAATAAACCACTGGGCTTTACCTTTTACGCGATTAGCGGCTGGAAACATTTTTATTTATTTGCAAAAATTAAACCTCGAGATGGTATTGCTTAAATTCGTATTATAAAACTTTTGTCTAAATAGTAATTATTCAATTTCAACAAATCCATAAATCTCCAAAAAGAATGGTGTCAAGAAGCGGAAAATAGTGAAATATTTTCAATAAAGTCTTCAATTGTTTACGTCAAAACTTTCAAGTATCTTACTGCAGTCGCACGTAACTCTCACTAACAATGACACTTTACTTAATATGAAATGCATCTATTCAAAATTTCAAAAATCCAATTACTTAATCACCCCAAACAGCAGTAGGACTCATTATAATCGTCGCAGTAACGTACAACGAAGGGCAGGTTATACCTAACGCTCGTCTGTACTCGAAGTCGTAGAAAAGTTTATAATTTTTAATACAGAACTTATTTTTATCGCAAACGTGACATCATTGCCACACAATTAAAAAAAAAACTATAAAGCGTCCCTGGCTTCTCGAGTGCTTAATTGTTTTATGTTGTAATGTAATGTTATTACAAGCTATATATAATTGATTTATAATTATTATGATACATAATTTTACAGTTAAATTTATTTTTTTTAAACCTTTCTGATTAGCTCAATTTTGCTTTTATTTTCAAATATCTGTAAATTCAATGTTAGACTAGACCATCCTTCCATTTATAGGAATCGTTATACAAATTCTCTTTGGCGTTAACATGGGTAACATTAAAAAGAAACTGTTATAATAAACTTAATATTTTGGTTATAGTATTCTCTCACTGGTCCTTACTAAAGGAGCCAGATATATGGACGCTTTTGCTTGACAGAAATTATATATTGTCTCCATAAAGTTGGATAAATCATTAAGCAACATCAAGAAATGTTGGTAAAGTTGTCAATGGAAATGGATCGTTGAAGAGATCCCATGAGACTTAAATTTTAAGTTTTAGAGTATTTTGAAGTCTCCGACGTCACCGGGGAAAGATTCCATCTTGGTACAGGGATTGATGTCTTTGACGACTTCCAATTTTCTGTTACCAGCCTGCAACCAACTGTAAGGTGACCACGTCCAATTATTTCAATAATCATTTGAACTGTCTTGGCAATAAACATATTTTACTTCTACAAAATCTTAAACTTTCGTCCTGTATCGCAGTGGCCATTCCAGTGCTTATATATATATATATATATATATATATATATATATATATATATATATATATATATATATATATATATATATATATATATATATATATAAGCACTCGAAGTGCTTTTCACTGAAGTCGTCGGCAATTATATATTTTTTAACCTTGATACATTTCTCAAAAAACATTCAATAGAGGAAGGAGTGAGATTCAAATTAATGAACTGGTAACAAGTTTGAATTATGAATTAATTTACTATCATCACTCTATCTTACCCCTCATTGCCATTATATAAAATGTTGTAAGGAAGCATGTAGAGAGTATCAAAGTGTTTCATTTCTTTACGCTGAATCAAATGAGCAGCATCATTATGTTATTTTATTCATAATTATTAATGTGTTCACTTCATAAATTTAATCAATTAAAATCATTATCTTTTCTCCTTGTTTTATTGCAAGTAGAATATCGATTATGTTAAAATATGTTTGAAGTTTTGTGGTATAACAATTTGGTAGTGTTTATGATGTCAATATTGTCCTATATGCCACATTACAAAATGTCTGCTCTTGGCGACCACATATCATCTTTTGACCATTCATTTATTTACATTACCAGTAATTTTATTTATTAAATGAACAGTTTCTTCGGAATGTGTTCAAATTAAATTCAGATTGCCGCTGTTTTACCACACGCATACAACAGACACGGATCTCTTAGGTTCAGGTATAAAACCTTCTAAGCAAAGAGTATTTCCATTGTAGCAGCACTGCGCCACAGATAATGTTCACATGGAACAATATTGAACCGACTGTTAACCCATTCTGACCCCACTTTAAATTACTCGACCAAAATATATGGAATTAATACCGACTGTTAGTTAAGGTAATAGAAAATTTCTCTAATTTTTTTCAGATTTTTTGGCAATAGATAAATTTCGTTTTCGGATTGTCCATGATCATGGACAAAATGTCTCAAAACAGATGAAAAAAAAAACTAAATGTTTTCATTTGCAAACATAAACAATTCCTGCTGCTAGTTTTATTTTGTAAATCCAAAGTCATTATGCAGAATAAAATTGCAGAAGTAAAATTTCTACATGACGAAGCATTTTATGTAAAGTATAACCCCATATTTGGCAATAATGTGACTACAAAAATAAACATTATGTGAAACACAACTGAGACATAAATAACATAAAAACAGGACCATATAAAACATTATAAAGCATGCATAACAATAGTTAGTTTACAAGCCTCACAATGAATAAAGTACAGTATAAAATATGTTTTCATACACACACACACACACACACACACACTATACAACAAGGAAAATAAAAACACGAATGCAATATTTGAAATTTATGCAACATGAAATTGTCGGAAACAGCTGTCCCTTGCCAAACACAAATACACTTCGTATTTCTCGTAGCTGAAGTGAGACTTGCCCTTGCAGTCTTTGTTCTTACATATACCTGTCCCTTTTTTGTTACTGTGGATAGGAAGATGGTCTACACCGTCATGACGCACATCACGGTTTGGTGCACACTCGTACCGGTTAACATATTCTGGTTTAGGCCCATTATTATCCTCTTTTCTTGGTCGTCCTCGCTTTCTTCCTGGTGATTCCACATTGGATTTGGCTAAAGCTTCTCCCAACTGGAGCCTGAACTGCATCAGATCCAAGATATCTTTCTTTGGAATGTTGCACTTCCCACAGTCCTTCTTATATTCTAACCAGCTATTGACTACAGCAATGTCAATATCATGGAATATCATTCGCAGAGTCCACTTCCTCCTGCGAATATATATTCTATATATGCTGACAAGGAAGTCAACTTTGCCAACTCCACCCACTGACGAATTATACTTCTTAACAATTTCTGGCCTTGGCATATCTTCATATGATTCATTCTTCTTGGACCAGCGTGTAGCAGTGTCCATGTTTCCTACACCTGTGACTTAGAGGCAAGAACAACAGGGTTATTGTCCAACCATTTAACTACTGTGATGTAACTATCAGCACTAAAAACTGCATCAACAAAGCCTCTTTTTTTTTCAGTTCCTTGTCATTCATAAAAGGGGGATTTGAAAACCTGATTTTTTTGGTTGTCCCTGTTGCTTTTATTCCTTTCCTTTTCAGGGTTGCAGCAAATGGTAACTGCAAAAAAAAAAATATCGAAGAACAACTCGTGCCCTTCATTTCCAGTGCTGGTAATCCATTTAGAAAGATGTAGAACTACACTGGGACCTTGCCCCAAAGGTGATAGATTTAGTGGCAGTTCTGTGGTTTGTCCTTGGTATATTAAAAAATCGTACATCAACCCACTTTCTCCATACAACATGAACAATTTGACACTCCATTTATGGGGTTGTTTGTTTTTTATATACTGTATTACTGACAGTTGACCCTTGAAGGGAACCATCTGTTCGTCTATGCAGAGGCGCTCCTCTAAAATAAGCTCCTTGCTACGCTTGGCAATGGCATCGTAGATAGGCCGAACCTTCCACATTCTGTCCTCGCCCTCTGGTCGAATACCGTCAGTCAAATTAAGACAGTAAGGTAATTTTAAAAACCTATTACGGGTCATTGCACCAGTAAATGTCATCATGCCCACAGACGAATCCCAAAAGAGTACACTCTTGGCAATTGTAATGTGCCAATGATGATATGGAGACCCACCAACGTTTCCATTTCATTTGTGTTGCAAGCACAAACATTTAGGATATCATGCTGCAAAGCATACATATTTGTTTTTTCATTCATAGTTTCAAATATGCTCTTTGGTACATATTTAGCAAAATACTCAATTGGAAATAGGGGAACAAGCAACTCTTCTTGATTATCTGACCGTTGCTGGAAACTATTACCTATTGGGGAAAAAACAGCACCATCTTTTGTCCACCTAATATCTTCCTTGGGAGAAAGATGCAACAGTTCATAAATATTTGCATCTTGAACACTTTCTGCTGCCGGACCGTCCCCTAAATCTTCAGTTTCATCTTCAATTTCTGTATCATTATCTGTAATTGTTGGTTGACTTCGCCTCCGACAACCATGTCGTTTTCTGACTCTGATAGGCACTCCAATTCAGATAAAACGCCTCTGTCGATGAGATCAGAAATCTCTGAAGTAGTTGGCTTAGCCACGATGAAAAAAAAAAAATGTTTACAATATTTTAGCACTATTTAACCTTCAGAAAGTCACGAAATATGCAAAAAATCACAGATATAAAGTCTAGGTAGAGGTTTTCGGTTTGAAAACAGTTATGGCTAAATAGTTACTCTAGGGCACATCGTCTTTGTTCATGGGTACCATTTTTCGAAGTATTTCAGTATTTTTAAGAGTGCATTTCTATCAAAACAATGCACACTAAATCAAATCTTGCAATTTGTACAATTAAATGCAATATCCATTAGAATTTTCAAAATATACACTTTTCACACTGTAGCTATTTCAAAATACCGCTGTTGTGTAGGTCTGCGATATTGTAGTGCACACTAGCAAACAATGAGCCATATATATTGTCTAACATCACTTGGCCACGCCACTCTTTGAAATTTGTGAAGTAAAAACATCAGAAAACATAGGAAAATTACATTTGCAGCAATTTATCAAGCTCTTTAATTTATATATCTATGGTAATAAAATTACCCTTGTTCATGGACACTGCCTAGTTTGCCAACGGAAAACATTTTACCATGGAAACAACTGCACACAGGTCTACAGTTTATTATAACACAAAAAGTGCATTCGTTCCTGGAATATATATATTATATATATATATATATATATAAATCCGGGAGCTGCCCCACCGGGAATCGAACCTGGTTCGCCTTTGTGGGAGGTGAGCACTCTAACCACGATGCCACCTCGGCCCCTTTGTTGCAGTAAGGGCTTGGTATTATTGTAACATGTTCTGTTTCAGTTCAATCACATTTTATATGCAGCTGCGTGGTGCGTATATTCACGCACAACGCCGACCAAAGTCCACACTTAAAAAGAAATGAAAATCTGCTTAGAAGCAAAACTACGCCACAGGACCAACAAATATACTTATTATGAATATTGTATTAGATATTGTGACTTGTGCATCCTGCCTGTAACAAATGGCGAAAATCATTAGGACATTTACTTTCCTCCAAACACATCAATTCTTACACGACCACTAGACCCTCCGCAGTAGTGTGTGTGTGTGTGTGTATATAATATATATATATATATAATATATATATATATATATATACATACACACACACACACACACACACACGGACCGCAGGTGGATCACGTGCCTACTCTGCATATTCCCTACTTGCGGAGGGTCTAGTGGTCGTGTAAGAATTGATGTGTTTGGAGGAAAGTAAATGTCCTAATGATTTTCGCCATTTGTTACAGGCAGGATGCACAAGTCACAATATCTAATACAATATTCATAATAAGTATATTTGTTGGTCCTGTGGCGTAGTTTTGCTTCTAAGCAGATTTTCATTTCTTTTTAAGTGTGGACTTTGGTCGGCGTTGTGCGTGAATATACGCACCACGCAGATGCATATAAAATGTGATTGAACTGAAACAGAACATGTCACAATAATACCAAGCCCTTACTGCAACAAAGGGGCCGAGGTGGCAAAGTGGTTAGAGTGCTCACCTCCCACAAAGGCGAACCAGGTTCGATTCCCGGTGGGGCAGCTCCCGGATTTTCGCACGGAGTAATCGTGCTGATGATTCCGCTGGTCGGCGGGTTTTCTCGGTGATCTCCCGTTTCTCCCGCGCTTGCATTCCGGCGCTGCTCCATACTCACCTCTCTTCGCCCTCAACACCACGATGTTAATAACCGCCGAAACGTCTCCATTTTCCCTTTTCAGAGAAAGGATATATTTTCCACAACTCACGGCATCCGTAACGTGAAACACGCATATAACTACATGTCAAAATACCATTGGTGTACATACAGCTCGGCTAATTGGTTTCAGGAGTAAGATTTTTTTTGATACGGTTACGTTAAATATCCACCCCATGGAAATAGTAGGCCCGAGGAATACGATATAAACATGAAACTGAATTCAACTACGATGAAGGAATTTATGTTAACAGCTATTGTTTTTATGTTTTGCTGTTGAAATCATAAAACTACTTTCAATACAAAGGCACATCAGTAGCAAGGCCTGTAAAAGGGGAGGTTGGCCCGAGAAGGGCCATATAGATGAGTGTCGGGGGGTGGGGCGGGGGCGAGGAGACGAGGCGTGATGTAAGTCTGCAGCGCTGTCCTGGCCGCTCGGCTTGCATTCCTCATGGCATTAGTTCCCGTGCGAGTAAGTTATTTGTGGTTTTGACGATGGTCACGTGTTTTCTGTTGTCTGAGTAGACTGTTTGATGCCAGGTACAAGGTGTGCTGTTGCAGTTTGCAACCATAGTTTAGATAAAACGAAATTGCACGCCAATTTAATTTGTTATAGATTTCCGAAGGATGGGCGGAAAACGGAATGGATCTTTAAATGTAGAAGAGAATTCATATCCAATCCAGATACATTATACATCTGCTGTCAAGACCTCGAAGAAATTGTAGTGTTTAAAACAAGTTTTGGAGGACAAATGTATCCGGTATGATATCTAACAATTCCCAAATCATTTAGACAGCTGCTATAATAGACAGAAAAATAACTTTCAGCAGCATTATCATTGTTATCATGAACTCCCGGCTCATAACGATGTTTCTTGCTATTGTTTCTGCTTCTGATTTTAGATTCCGAACTGACAGGGAAATGTTTTCTTTCGAGTTGAACAATAAAGTAATACTACCACATTGTTTGAAGCGTTTTCCATAGATTTACAGAAAAGTACTGGTATAAATGTATCCAGAAACCTCCGTAATATTCCGGACACACATTTTTTCTCGGTAACGGACATTCCTCGAATTTGCGGAATTTTCCTTGTATCTTTTAAATTATTTTTCAGTAACATGCAACTTGGTATTCCAAAAATTGCAATAATAATTCTAAAAAAATTGTCTTTATTTGGCACAGTTAAGGCATATCTGCCTTCTCTTACACTGAACCGTTTTTAAAATTTACACTTGCTTATTACAGTTTAGAAAAACATAATAGTTCTTAGAAATTAACAAACACTGCAGAAAATCAAAAGTTGTTACTAGACATTGATGGAACAGATAATTAATACTAAATAGAGACATGCATATTTAAGTACTGAAACATGTATAAATTTTAAGTGGTAACTATCAAGTTTAAACTAGTCCATAAAACGCTGATCATGAACTGGCAGGTAGACTATTAGGCCAAAATGTACACCATATACACGCAAGAATATAGCACACTTGCACCACGCATACATACACACGTAACAATAGCGCCCTGCAAATCAAATGATAAAACAGAACACTAGTTGGTTGCAACA
Source organism: Dryococelus australis (assembly GCA_029891345.1). Classification (NCBI taxonomy): domain Eukaryota; kingdom Metazoa; phylum Arthropoda; class Insecta; order Phasmatodea; family Phasmatidae; genus Dryococelus; species Dryococelus australis. The sequence continues at coordinate 166,025,335 of CM056995.1, forward strand.
ACAAAACTGCAGGGACTTAGGTCCTTATAATTCAAATGCCCATGACAAACTCTGACAAATAATAATAATAATCACAACGCAGAAACTTTAAGCTGGAAAAGAGTTTAGACTTCTACATACATAAGAGTATCAAACAAAATTAATAATAAAAAATGAAGGAGTTAGGAGTTAAAACTAAAATCAGTCACACAACCATTAAGTCAACCACACATTCAAAATGCTGCACTTTACGGGTCACGGCGGCGTGACAGCAAGCACTGCACCAACTTCTTTTTGAACAAATGGTAAGAACACTCATCGCGTATGTTGTGGCCCAGGCCATTCCAATTCCGAGCTGCTGAAACGCTAAGACAATTTGAAAGATAATTTGTTCGGTAGAACGGGATTAGTAGTTTACTGTCGGATTTTGAGCGAATGGAAAATTCATGAGCGTAGGAGAGGTAACCAAAACGATTTCGTAAATATACAGGACTATCATTACACAGGATTTTATTTATTAGCACTAAAGAGTGCTGTTTCCTTCTCTCATGCAATTTTAACCAGTGCAGTTTATCATACCACACACTGAGATGGCCTCTGGATTTAAGGTTGAATACAAAACGTTCTGTAACCTGTCGTTATAGGCCGTTCACTGTAAAGTAAGCACTTTTGAGGCCTTAGTTACTTTTTACTTTCAGCCATTTTTTTTTTATCCTTTAACCAACTTTTCAAATAAATATTGCCATGTACGTAATAACTACAGTGTATTTATTCCACCGTACTCTGAAGCTGATGTCTAAGGCTAAAATAAAACATATTTATTGACTATTATTCCAAATGAGAAGGCTCTCAAAATTGCTTACTTTACCGTGAACTCCTATGCGGATACTTCACGAGTGTTGTTAATATTTACAATAATACATACTTTCAATCTTCCGTATGGTTGAAGTGTTTGAAGCGATACCGTATTTTACAAAGTGTATGTGCTATCTTGTGATGTTTTAAATTATAGCGTTTGAGACGCAAATGTTTTAAAAGGCACAGGAACAAACGTTTTTCATGTTACGGCAGTTAAGAGGACTTCGTGTATATTTGGCATTGTTTGTTCCCCACACACGAAGCTACAAAAATCACGGATAGTTTAGTATTTTGTTAAGTACGGAACCCATTTCCGTACGGAAATTCTTAACAGTGCCGTTCTGTAGAGATAGATTTTCAGCAAAGCTGCCGTAAATATTGAATTACAAATGTAGACCACAAGAATATTTCACGAAGCTGCTGTTACAATATTCTTAGTCCATTTCAAAAGAAACTTTAAATAAATGTTATGAGTTAACTCTGTAATGTTATATTACGTTATTATTTAACTATGATAGACATTACTTGAGTGTGTCTGTCTCTCTGTATGTCTCTGTCTGTCTCTCTGCTTGAAAAAGTTACATTTTAAATACAGCATATTCTTAAAACATGTTAATATTTCCCTAGAAGGATGTTTGATTTCAACTGAAATTACCTCTTCGCATTGTGTTACTGTATATGGACGCATAAAAATAACACCCTTGTAAATGTGTGGCCATAGTCGTTTCGGTTTCCATATTTTTACGTTAACATAACTTAATATGTCACGGAATGCTTGCATTATTTTGAAACAAAGAAGCTATCTCGTTTTTGCAAGTCTGTTAACTAAGCAAAGATCTGCAATTTTAATATTTAGCTGCATTTCATATGCTTATAAAACCTCGCCTTATAATTGAAATATTTTTAACTACAATAACACGAGCATACAAAACATCGCGACAATTTATTTTATTGCTAGAGGAGTGCATCAGATAAAATGAAACATGACCTCCGATAGGTGTCCGATAATGTTTCTTCCAAACACTAAAAGTTTCGTGCCGTTATCTTTAATGGTTTGGTTGTAATGACGAGTTTGTTTTTCCTTTACATTCGGCTCGCGCGCCGCGCACTAGGTTCAGGGGTGCATGCTACGTCACAAGCAGGCAGCCACTCAGCGCGCAGCAGGCGATTGAGCAAATCTCTCCTTTTACAGAACTTGCATCATTGGTGGTATTTTAAGACACCTTGTCATCCACAGTGATGGATTAATATTTATGTTTATTTAATGCCATCAAAGAAAACTGAAGAAAATAATATACCGATGAATCACTACCTTTTTACCTATACTTTATTGCATTTCAAAGAAATATATTAATTTTTAAAGATATTAAGTTAATAATTAAAATTTTCAATTAAATTTCTGTAAACGAACATTTAAGTATTGACTACAAATGTTCTAAACGATGGAATGACTTTCTTGCAAATGGTTCTTGCATGAGTTCGGAATATTGAAATCCAAAATGAGTTTCAGTAAAAGAGTTTATAAGAAAATAATTAGATTTTCCCACTTTAGTTATAAGTGGAAAGTACCAAGTGTCTCAAATTAATCTTTACACTGTTGGTACTTTATTACAGACAAACTATTAAAGACAAACTTATACGCCTGCGTGTGTTTGATGCTATAAGAAGTATGTTGGGTGTGTGCAAGTGCATTCAGTAATTATACTGTTGTCATTTAATTTTACAGCTACAAACGACAGTACTAAAACTATTGAGGAAATGACTCAGGTGACAAGATGCAACATAAATGGATTTTAAATTTGTTATTGGAAATTCGAGAACGTTATTGATGTGCAGACACCATGGAGGGCAGAATTAGATACTGCACCGCCGTCAAATGTAATGCTGAGACAACTATGTGACAAGTTTGGGAGCGAGGGAGGATACTGTGTGTGATGTGAAGAAAGAACGATGCGAAGGAAGAGAACGACAATGGACGAAGGAAGTGCGGAGCACTGTGTTTCACACATTCCCACGGGAAGTCGAAGCTCGTGTCAATAAATGAAGTGTCCATGTCATTTTAAAGCAATTGTAAAGTGGAAGCCCTACATTCCCATGATAACTACACAGTATGAATGAAGACAATCCAGATAGGCGACCTTCAAACGGAATGTAACTGGCAACCATCACAACTGTAGGTAGGACAGATGAAAATATCGACACTGTGGTAGCGCAACTGGTTAATCTTCCTGGGATATCATTGTGTAACGGTATGTCTGCAAGAGAGATTCCTTGTGCGGCGATTATTCTTTGACAGAAGAGTGAAAGGTGAAAGTTACCGTGTCATGTTGCAGGGAAACATTGTGTCTTCTGTTCGCCAACTTTACTGCTTTCTCCAGCAGGACTGTCCACTGCCACATCACCATTGAGACTTGACAGTCGCTCCTGGAGGGGGATAGGCTGACGAGGGAGTGTTGAGTATCCACCCAGATGTCCATAGTCAATGCAGTTATATTTCTACCTGTGCGAAATCTTGAAGAACACCGTGTACGCCACACAAGCCACAAGAGACACGGCTATAACCGCCTGTGAAGTCACTTACATGGAGACCGCAACTACTGTCTTTCGTTCTATCCTATTGCATTTCAGACGATGTCTTGCGGACGATGGCGGACGTTTTGAACATTGACAACTACACTGTAAAAAAATTGAGGTAAAATTCTTTTACATGTAATAGAAACTAAATAACTCTACATGTAAGGTAAAATGACCTGTTAAATGTAGAGTAAATCTACCAACAAGTAAAGTAATATTACCTAATCGTATGGAAAAAGTACCTAAAAATGTAGGGGAAAATACCATACAAGTAAGGAAATATTAACAATATTGTTTAATAAAATTATATTTAAAAATACCCCGGACTATTAATACTGTTAATTTTGTTATTACCTACATCCTCTAACGAATAGCAACAGAAATCTCAACCTTAACATCCTTGACACTTGCTGGTAACTGGGCGCGAATCAAGATCCTTTATCACGATAGGTCGATGGGCTGTCCATTACACCACGACGACAGATTGACAACGTCAGTGAATATACTGATAGAGGACTGTTTCTTTCGCCTGTCCTCCCACTTATCTGTCGAGACAATGCTGAGGTAAATGCGTCGGAAGGTAATTTTCCCATCCATATATGGGATTTGCCACTACCATGTAAGTGAATTTTACTCCAGAGTGCGGTAATTTCACCTTACCTGTAAGGAAAACTATGTTTCCCACACAAGTTTGCGAATATTATCCTACACATGTCAGGTAATTTTCCCATTATTTTTTACAGTGTATTATTAACATTTGCACACACCCAACATTATCCTTGTTGGGTCAAATACGAGCAGTACCTACTGAGTTTCATAGTTTCTGTTATTCACGTTCAAAGAGAGTAGATACAAATGTTGCATGTCTGGTGCATAGCCAAAGTTATATTTGGTTCGTGGTTCAGTAAACACTTTTAAAATTCCGTATATATCTTGCCATTGCGAGTAAAGCAACTTATCATGTTGATAACTACTAGCCTGCATGCACATTGCACATACCAAGTGACACTGTGGGGCTACTACGAAACTGAATATTTAGATAATGTGCCAACTTCTTAAAACCGCCCATTATTTTACAACATTACCAGAACTAGCGATATTTCGCGAAATAGTTTAATGGCAGCATGGTTTTCAATATCGCGTGTTAATACTTACTTGTTTTCTATGGTTATTTGCTGTTGTGCTTATTGGGTACAAGTGAGCCATTTTATTAAGAACTGGCATTTTTGTTGGAAGGGGGGTGGGAGACTTTGTCCCCTTTGTCACCCATTGATATTTCCCTACACACCTGTGATTAGTTTCCAGTTACTGATGGTACAACAACAACTGTGGTAATACGGCATCCGGACTCCGGCGTACAAATTTTTTCTGCATTTACACATTTCAGATATTTTATTCTGACAGTAGGCTTAATTATATTAACCTTATTGTAATGCAAGTTTAAAGAGCTGCATATATCTGACAGCTCTCCACAAAAAGCAACACTGCCAAACATGTATAATCTTTCGCTGCTGTTAATTACGACCTTAGGAGGACAACATATTTATATAACTCATTTTAATGAAGAAACTTAAATAACGAATCTTCTGCGTTTACTTATATCGTCCCACAAAATTTTAGTAAACCCCTATTTTGGTAGTATTTTAATATTACTGTAACAAACGCGTCACTATTAAAGGCATGAAATATGATAAATTTTTCCGACAGAAAACTCTTTATCCAATCGAGTTTTCTAGAGTCGGGAAACAAGCCACATAGACTATCACTTAGAAATTGCCTGTTTGCTGGTTGCGGTTACACGGAGTAGAGAACTACTTCACTCAAACAAGTTCAGCTATTGAAGAGGTTACATTAACTTCGAACGAGTTCCGATCGCAGTTGTTTCTCGTTCAAAGTGAAGTGAACAGTTTTCATAAGTCGTTTCGAACAACTTCTCTTCTCTGCTGCGCTCCTATTGGCTGCTTCGAAGTTAACAAGCAGTGTAATAAGTATTGCTGAATTTGGCGGGAATTCCTGCACTTGTTGAATTAACTTAAGTTTAAGGTTGAATCTACTAATACTCACCCATTATGCCGTTACAGTAAAAGTGTAGGTTTTATAACAATTAAAAAGATCAATAGTGATAAATGTTGGGGTTTATTATAACTAAATATCATACATTTTAAACTCCAGGTTTGTTGAGGTTAGAATTTCCATTGATTTCATTCTGCTTTGGATGTGTAACCGCGAAAACACGTTCTTGTATTAAACTTGTTCAGACATGGCTACCAAATGTATTTAGCTGAATGTGTTTAACAGCACTCGTGTACTCATTATTACAGCTATGTTTATAAATGTGGTAAGTTCTCATTTTCAAAGTAACAAAAGGAACGAACAGCTTCAATTCCACCGTGATAAGACAAGCGGCTTGCGGCGGCCGCTAGGAGATGGTGAGTGTTCACTAAGGCCGTTCACATTCACAGCAGCGACAATCACACACTGTAAAGAGAGCGCTGTGTTCCAAGGCGAGCCACACACACAGGCTGTACTTACTATCCGTGAATGCCGGCAATGTGGTTGAAGAAGTACTCCTTGGCCATGGGGTAGCCGACCTCATTGTTGGCGACGGCGTAGAAGATGTAGCGGCTGTCCTGCTTCCTAATTGGACCGCCTGGGGCGTGGGCCATATGCAGGCACCTGCCAACACAGTCTCTCGTCTCATGGCTGCCCTCGTGAGGTGCGCATTACTTGTCCCTTCCCTAACACTGTGGTTTGTATTTCCTAGGCATTCACACCAAAATTTTATTTTTAACAACACAGAATCTAGTACCAGCAATAAATAAAGTAGTAAATAAATAGAAGGACAATCATAAATCAAAACAACTCTTTAGTTTGGCGTTTTCTGATTAACTGTCAATCGATTCTTGTGGCTCGCAATCCACAGAATAAATGTATTGATAGAAGATCTGGAAAAGCTGAGACATTAATTTTTTATCTGCTTAAATGTTCTTTCAAAACCAATGATGTCCTTACGCACTGAATGTTATATTCTCACTATTGCAGAGCACAAGTCATTTAATTATCAAACATGAGATTAGAGTGTTGTATCTTCGTTTTGTTTAAGAAATAATACTAAATTCCGAAAATTAATTTCCTGTTTGTCATAATATTCCCTACTGAGCTGAACATTATTTCAGCCTATGCACTGACAATAAGTCCTGTTTTACGTAGTTTTTTTTTTTTTTTTAGATACATATTATATGAGCTTTCGCATTCCATAATTTACTTTCATGGCAGTGGGGAAAAACAACATCATCAGCATCCAAAGCGTCTTGCGTATTATGACATGAAACTGAGATTATTTTTAAATTTCATTTCGTAACAACATTGCCAGGCCCACATCACCAAGCGAACTGGAATCGTGGACTCGGGTATGCAGCAGTCACAAAGTTTCGTATCCAACAAGATATGTCCAAAACTTTTCTTGATCCCACAACGTACAGCTTCTAGGAGTTACAACCAATAATACATAGAGCATGCTTCTTCTACCTGCCAAGTACTTCTGGACCGCATGAACTGTAGGGGAGAAGACAGTCCATATACGAACATACCTCTCTTTGAAGAATATCTAGAGAATGTTGTACAAGGCCTATTACTTCACCTTATTCCGTAATCAGCTGTACTTGTAAGGGAGAAAACCTGGGCAACGAGCAGCAGTCTATTATTCTGTCAAGTTTTTCCAGGGTGTTTTTTTTAGTAAGTCAAACTATTACTGCATAGTATTGTGCTTGGTGTTCCATCATGTTAGCCAACTTTCCGAAATAAAGAAATGCTTATGAGACCACCTTCCTGCCTGTGTCTATCTGTCTGTGTGTGTGTATGGGCATGTGCCCCCCTTTTCAACTTTTGAAAGTGTGAAAGTAATTTCACCAAACTCGGTATATACATAGTGCTTAGTGAGAACATCCAACTTTTATAGTTTCTGACCACTCCGGGTGCTTACTTTAAAAAAATGGAAGAATTTTTAAAAATGTGGGTAAAATGTCACATCGGGAAAAATTCAAAAGTTTTTTTTTTTGTATTTTGGTGACGCATCATGGAAACATTGACTTAATAGATGTATAATATTATTGGTCTTCCATTTTGGAAGATAGCACACATGAAAAAATAAAGCAATTAAAGTACAGCTTGAAAACTACTCAATCAGTTTTCGCCACATTTGGCACATAATTTATACTATTGTAGGCCATGTAAATGTATGCGACTTAAATAGATTAGCCTCTTATATTTAAAATGGCGATCATACAAATATCTGTAATATAGCGCCACCCTGAATAAATCTAATTTTGTCATACCTTGAGCAAAAGTTGACCGATTTCTACCTTACATGGTAAACAAATAGTATCGTACTGCGGCACGTAATGTAAAATAGAATGTTTCGGTCGGTAAGATATTTTTAAAATGGCGGTCATATAGCCATTTCACTTTAGTATGAGATGTCTATATAGTCCGTTCATATAGTCACTTCCAAATTTTCTGGAGCACTGGTGAAGTTCTACACTCAGAATATTCCTCCACCTCATGCACACACAGCTTAATCGAGTATAGAAAATTACACGAGAGAGACAACGCACCACAAACTTGTGCACTCAGAGTAATTACATTTTGCATAATAACTATATCGTAGTCTGTATTACCAACACACCTATTTTCTCTCTGTCTGTATTCCTATTTGTTATAAATTTAATATTATATCTTATATCTAATATATAATTAAAAGTTCGATTTAACCAAAAATGTGATAATTTTACGTTAGCAGAATTTTACGTTAACGCGTATGATGTACGTCATATTTAAGACAGAACCAACCACCTCATATGTGCGGTGATTTTACAAAGGTTTGATTAAAGTAAGTGTGACGAAACCGCAAATTGATTATACCACGCTATTAATTCCAACTCATCATTGTATGCTGGCAGTGTATATTACAACCATCAGATGTGATCACACAAAGCTTCTTATAAGGCTTTTTTTTAATAGATTCACATAACAAATTAAAATCTTCATCTCACATCATTGGAGAAAACCAAGATATTTCCACAAAAATGGCAAACAAGTAGTAGTATGGCAGATCATGTAAATTTATATGTTTTGAGTGGGTCAGAAAAATATTTTCAAAATGGTGACCATATAAATTTTTCGCCTCAGTATGTTGTATAAACAAAATTACGAAACAAATTTGAACTTAACTTTGTATGCTGGCAGTAGGCTATTATAACCATCAAATTAGTTTATACAGAGTTGATTTCTATGCCATTTTGCAAAAATTAAGTTTTTATGTCTTGTCTCGGGAAACAATTTTCCGATTCCTATCAAATATGGCAAACAAGTAGTACGATAGCTAACGTTAACTGATTTGTTTTAGGTACGTCAGACACTTATCTTCAAAATCGTGGCCATATAGCTATATTAGTTTTGTAAGTTATGTAGTCGAAACTGTGTCATTAGTTACAACGAAACTTCTTATGAAGGCTGTATATATTACATCAATCGAATGATTCTCTGTTTCGAGTTGTTACTCCTGAAGAAGAAAGAGTATAACCTTCTAGGGGACGTTTATTCAGCTGTATTGACCTTTCCAGCTCCATCAAGTGATGAGGATGTAGTCTCTAAACAACACGCATCGAAACAACGATGAAGGTGTACAATCCCTCTGAACCACTAAATCACTTCTTTGGTGATAGGGAGTATTGGCAGTAACCTCTAAATGCTATAGTAGCATTGGTATTTGAGGTTACAGTATAAAACATAAAGGAAGTCTTTGTTTATAGGCTATTTACGGTAAAGTGAGCACGTTTAAGGCTCAAATTACTTTTACCTTTCAGCCTTATTTTATCCTTAAATCACCATTATAAATAAATATTGCCATGTAAGAAATAAACAAGTGTATATATTATACCGCACTCGGAAGTTAATGTTTAAAGCCAAAGTAAAATATATTTACTGACTATTACTCCAAATGAGAGGGCTTAAGAAAGTGCTCACTTTACCGTGAATAGCCTATACCTGACAAACTGCTAGAGCATGTGGTGGATATTTCCTACTGTGTTCCCAATTCACAAATATAATTGAACTGCAGCATGTTACAACGTGTAAATGGTAGTACTGAGTGAAGAGATTTGGGTGCCTCTTAACAGCGAGGTCTTGAGAGCCGATGAGGGTGATTGAAGTGAATATGTAGCGGTTCCGAAATGAAGGGGCGGGGGAAACGGGAGATCCCCGAGAAAACTCGCCGACCAGCGGCATCGTCCGGCACGATTCCTACTTGCGAAAATCTGGTGACCCGGCCGGGGATAGAACCCGGTTCGCCTTGGTAGGAGGCGAGCGTGCAAACCGCTCAACCACCGCGGCGAGAAGTGTAGGGTGAAGGGTTGACCTGGTGAGTAGCCAGGGCTCCCTGGTGCAGCCTAGTGATGTCAGCAGGGTGACCTTCTCTGAGGGCACGTTGGCGCCAAGGTAGCGCTCGTACAAGAACTGCCACTCGGCCTCCCCTCCGTGCTTCACCGCTGTGCAGTACACTGTGGACCTCAGGTCCCGCGGGATCCTGCAACAAGCAGCGACTCACAGGTACAGCCTGCTCACAGTACACTCAGTACTCTTGAAAACCCTGCTTAACATCTACTTGTATGCACGGTGTGTATTCTCCCACCTTACGTCAAATTAACATTTCCATGGGCCTCATCACTTTATTCATGTCTCTATCAAGTGAAACTGTGATAACATTAGAAAAATCAATACTTTACAAATCTGGCAATTTTTACACTTCGATGCATTAATAAAAACAGAAGACGAGAGAAATGATTTAAGTTAACACAAATGGTTACTTGACACTTTTTATGCGATGTTAAGATATGAAACTACTTTCCATCCATCGTTACCTACTTTACTGGGCGCAAGTCCCTCACTGTGCCCGATAAAAATTATGTAGCTGGAGGCAGTGACATTTTGCTAAAGTTATCTATTTCTTCCGCAGCTTCATGTGGCGAGCAAGGAGGGAGTCTCCTAGCTCTCACCTCTACCTCATTGAACTTAATCATGTCTATTCTAAATTTAAACAAAAGATATTGAGATATTACAAAGTAAATCTTGTTTCGTAACATAAACGAAAGTCGATATTTTGTTGCCAAGTCGTAAGTTTGTTAACTGAAACATAAATATGATCGTTGAAAAGTGATAAGTCAGCGAAAGTCGCTGTGAGTAGTCACAGCCTTTTTTTACAATGGTCATTCATCTCTAAAACAGTGTTTCAAACTACAGCGGCGATACTGTATATTTCCTGAGCATATTCCTGTATTATGAACCACAGCCACCATTCCCAATCCTCAGCAAACTGAATACCCGGGAAGCTTGTTTATGCTATTTTCCCGTTGCCGTCGCAACGCTTGCTGTCAAATGATTCTTAGGCCATATACTGTTCACGTATATTTAAATTGCCAAAGAAAAACAATTGAAAACTAACCCATCCATACCTGGACAATACAACTGTAGCACACAACCCACAAGAAGCTTAAATTCGGCTCGTACTGTTCACTACGAGGCTTGGTGTCCAGTGATATTTCCTTTGTGTAAGTAATCCATAAACCGTCAACTGCTCTATATCAACACCGATTCATATCTGTATCACCAAACATAAAGCTTACAGTTCATTGGTCAAGATGACCTAATAAGTTTCGTTGAAGCTTCATTACAGCAGTCACCCCTAAAATCCTTTCTTTGCAACACCTAAAATCAAAATTTGTTTGGGGATAAAAATTTTAAAATAATTTGTACAGAAGTATGACTTAAAATTCAAAATGTGTTGTAGATATGACGAACATATAATCCATAAAAATAATTAACACCAGATCAGACAGTACTATACTAATTAATGTCACATATTATAAATTGCTGTATTTTACTGTAATGCAAAGGAATCTTATAAACCGTGCCTAATATTATTTTTCTGAACTCTATGCGTGAACTGTAAAAGTTTTTCTGTATTACTACAAGGAATTTTTTAAAAACTATTCTCCTAAGTTATTTCTGTAACACTACAAATAAATCAGAGTACATTTCATAGACACTTAGTGGGGAATGTGTAAGATTAATGTTTAATTTTGTAACAAGAAAGTGTTGTAGATTTCAAGTTTGTTAAAACCATTGAATTATACAGAAAAATATAGTATCGTTTTTAAAATAACCTTTTGTAAATATACAGTATTCAGGCCGTAGATTTACAGGGGAATCTTTGACAACTACGTAGCTTCCAAATAACATTTTGCTACAAGAGCAGACATTTTTTACTGTATACATTCTTGCTCTGCAAGCGACAGTTAACGCTTTCATGTGCCTGATTCGTAAAATTCATTCATTTCTCAAGTGACAGAGTTAAGTTTGTTCTCTTCGACGTAGCAGTAATTTTACACTAGATTCAATTTCTGTATCGTAACGCATAGTATATTGCTACAAATAACAGTTGTTTTCAGCATCTAACCTGCAAATAAGTTTTGTCAGAAACATCGGTAAATACATGGTGATTATAATCTTGACTTTGAATTAAGATATAATAGCAATAATGGAACAGTTTCCTAGTTGAACGTCGTCACGTAATAACGGGCAGATACAAACAGTGTGTGTGGTTGTGGCGAGTGCAGTAGGAAGGACTCACGGGTTGTCGGAGTCGGGTTCCTTGGCACTGGTCCACTCTCGAAACAGCTCGGCCGACTGTTGGATGCACTTGGCCATCTGCAAGCGACAAGCCCACCTCACCAGCAACAGGTGGTGCTTCAGCTCGAGGAAGCCCTCAGGCATGTCTGTGATGTCCTCTATCTTCTGCACTGACGGCCTCAGCAGGCTCTTCAGGAAGCTCTGTGCCACAAACAAACCTGCACTACACATCGTGCTCCTCGACTCTGTACACACATCACAAGGAACACACTCTTGGCTTATGTCAGAACTTAAAAACAGCCAGATTATAAACATAAAATGTAATTTTTCTGGGTTGATCCAGAATCTCACGGTGTGATTATAACTTGCGAACTTTTTAACTTGCGTGTTTCCAACTTATGAAAGTTCGCAATTCGTGTTTTTAGTGTAACTGTTGACCATTTTGAGTTGTGTGTTTCAAAGCTGTGATAGTCCTAAGTTACGACTTTATATGTAACACTAGTTGTGCTACGGTGGTTTCGATAATGATTCTCGAAGTTATGTAGTTCTATGTTATAATAATTCTCACTTATAGAAATTTTTTAGATAGTAATATGTAATGACTGTTCTAAGCTGTGAATTTTGTCATTCATGTTTGCTTCCCCTAATCTCTACATGGCATATTAATGAACATTCCTTTTTGAACAAACATAGCCAACTGCTAACTAATGTTTCCTTTCGATTTTCCTAAGCAGTCTCGTTATAAAAATTTAAAAAAAGCAAGTAAACTGTTTGCAATAAGGTAGAGTTAAATTTATTTAAAGTGATATTTATTTCTTACAATAAGTTCATGTATTATAAACTTCGCAAATAAATAAGTTATTTGTCAATGTCTTCATAATGATGTGTTAACTAGTTATTTGTATGTTTCAGTTATGTAAAAATTAACAGAATGTAGTACACAAGTTCACATTTTACATGTCAAGGAAATACATATTTATAGACTAGTTGGGTTTGGTTATACTTTGCGTAATTTGTTAACCTACTTTCTGAAGGAAATCACTTTCCTCTCTGTGTGTGACTATGTATAGGTGTAATGTCTCTGGAAAAAATTGACATATTGCTACCAAATTTCTCAAACAAGTAGTACTGAGGCAGTTGATATATACAAATCTGTTTAAAGTTTGTCAGCTACTTATTTTCAATATGGTGGCCAATAGCTATTTTAGCATAGAATGCTATATATTCGAAACCACAAAGTCAATTACAACTTATATTTGTATGCTGGGATTACATATAAAAAACACCAAATGTGCCTACAAAGAGCCACTTTTGTCCTCCATTTTGAAAGATAATGTCACACGAATAAATAAAAGTTTACGCCATATCCCGAGAAACGATTGTCCAATTTTTACCAAATATACCAAACAAGTAGTACTGCAGTAGTTGATGTTAACTGATATGTTTTATTTATGTAAGACATTTATTTTCAGAATGGCGACAATACAATTATTTTAGTTTTGTATATTATAAGGTTGAAACCATGTAATCAATTCCAATGAAACTTCGTATGATGGCAGTATATAACACAACCATCAGACGTGTTCATACACAATCTCTTTTTTCCGCCATTTTGTAAAATATTACATGACTACTCGATATTTCCGAAAAATTACAGATTTCTACCAAGTTTTGGAAATATGTAAAAATATAACAGGCCATGTAAACTGATAAACCTTGAGAGGGCCAGATACACATATTTTCAAAATGGCGGGAAAATAATAATTTCAGCTCAGAATTATTCATAAGAAAATGCAGAACAAATTTCAACTTAACCTTGTATACTGACAGTATCAGTTACATCCATCAAAATTGGTTATGCAAAGCCTCATTTCTCCATCATTGTGTAAGATAGCCCCACATGCAAAAATACAATTTTTATGTCGTATCTCCGGAATCAATAAACCGATTTATTTCGAATTTGCTGAAGAAGTTGTATTGTGGTAGGCCATAATAATTTATATGTTTTAAATGTGTAAATCTTTTATTTTCCAAATGGTACCTGTACAAACATTTTAGCTTGGTGTGCTTAATCTACAAAATCATGTAACAGATTTAAATTTAACTTTATTTATTGTATCTATGACAGTCATCGAATGTGTTAGTGCATAAACTTTTTGTCTCCCATTTATGAAGATTTTCACATGAACAATGGAGGTTCTATGCAAAATCTCGAGGACCAATCAACCGATTCATACAATAATTGCATGAAATATTGCTTCAGTAGGGCATGTAAATTAACATCATATTATGTGAAACAGGGAAGTTTTAATGGGGTTTATATACAAAATTTAGATGGATTTTTTATATCTTTGAAGTATTTCAAAAAAATCCAACCAATTTTTGTAAGCAAACAGTATTAATTAGCAGCATAATTTATGCTGCTCCTCTTTTACCGGGATTTTTCGCAAAATAGTATCAGGAGTAAATATAACATTTTTCCATATTTCGGCGACAACTCAAATAATTCCCACCAAATTGTGCATAGCTAAAGATAGCCATGTAAAGTTACGCGATTTAAATAGAGCAAGACATTGCTTTCCGAAATTGTGGCATGTAAATATTTGGACACATTTGGCATATCTATTTAACAATTTAACCAAATTCAATCAAAGATTTTATGCTAACAATATCTATTAGAAACATCCTTAACAGGAACATTTTTTGGCAGTTTTTATAAGATATCCTTGTTTAATATATATATATATATATATATATAATATATATATATATATATATATATATATATACCATATCTCGGAGACCAATCAAGCGATTTCCACCAAATTTTCCACACAAATGGCGGCATGGTTGTCAAGTAAACTTATGATGTGCTTTTAGTGACTCAGGCACTTATTTTCAAAATAACTACATTGTAAGTATTTCAGGACAGTGAAATATTGTAGTGCTATTTGTTTACAAATTTGGAAGAAATCTGTGGATTGTTTTTTCGATTTGTGTTTTCGAGATTTTACAAAATTATCTGAAAAAATGGTGTTCAAAAAAGGCTCTATGAGATGCATTTAATGATTGTACCGATTTAATATTTCTAACAATAGTGTACATATATACATACGTAAATAGTAGGGAAAATGCTACCACCTCTCTATCATTTAAAACATTAGGCTGATTACATACGAAGCCGATGCTCGGAATCCTAACTCCTCGATGCAGTTGAATGCAAGTTAGCTTAATATTAGCGAGTATTTCTTACTTCGAATCCCGTGTATGTCACTCGTGTTTTTTAATTGTCTTGGTAACGTTTCACATATTTCTGGTTTCATCTCTAATTTTATTGCTGTCAATGAGTCGACAATACCTATCTGTTAGCTTAGCTTTTAAGAAATTCACTAAAATTTATTTGCAACCCTGTAGAAGAAAGTAAGCCCATCAGTTATCAGTAACTTCTTGTTAAACTTTATAAGAACAAGAAATGTTAGAATAAACATTCTACCGCACGTGGCATCTCGCATGTTTCAACCGCCAGTGACTTTGCCAAGGTAGACATGTCAACAAAATCCTCACAACAAGACGGTAGACATGTCCGTAAAGTACTCACAACAAGACGGTTGACAATTCAATAAAGTCCTCACAAGAATATGGTATACATGTCAATAAAGTCCTCACAACAAGACGGTAAACAATGTCAATAAAGTCCTCACAACAAGATGGTAGACATGTCAGTAAAGTCCTCGTAAACAATGTCAATAAAGTCCTCACAACAAGATGGTATACATGTCAATAAAGTCCTCACAGCAAGACGGTAGAATCTTGAATTTTCTTAATTAACAAAATGCAGAAATTAACATAACAGCAAAACGAAGAGGCAGAACAGACCGAAAGACTAATATGGAGACAGTTCAGGGTGTGTTACAGTAGCGTATGTGAATTTACGTCACTTGAAGTACTATGGCCGTGTGCACGAGCATGGTGTATGCCCATGACTGTAGTGGAAGCTGTCGCACACAGCACACATCAGGATTGAACGACATCGATTTGCTGTCTGATTTCTGATACGACTTATATACTCTCCCACAGGCAACATCTAGATGAATGTACTCGAGATCTAACCATTGTGAAATTTGAAGAATGTCGAAGTGTATCTGGTGCGGTCGAGAAGTTTGGGTTTTCACACATCTTACCACGAGCTTGGACAGCATATCGAACTACAGAAGCAGTTGTTCGAATGTTTCGTAGAGGTAATTCACGAACAAGCATGCTGGCGATGGAGGACCAGTATATTGTCCTACAGGTAGGGAGAGATCGACAGCAAAGGTCGACAGCAGAGATCGGGGGAAATTACAAGACTTGTGTAACGCAAATCCTGATGCTTGACATCATTATTTATCATGCCCAGGAGGCTGCACGAAGGTGGTATGTCCGTTCGGCGACCAGTACGGTGTGTGCCATCGAAGATGACAATTACTGTGGTGACGGGAGCACAAGGACTGGAGAGTTCAGCAATGGAGTCGAGTGCTCTTTACAGAGGAGAGCCGATTTAGTATTTCTAGCGATGCTGTACCTCTATACGTACATAAAGAGCAGGGAACATTCCATCACCACTCCAACATCGTCGGAAGTGGCTGAGCTCTTGTTTGGGGAGTCATAATACATGGTGGCCATACAAGAAGGTTCAGTCACTCGTAAAGACTGTTCACCATAAAGTGAGCACTTTTGAAATCAACCTTTGAAAAAATTCTCTGCCCCGTGCCTGTATATATTTAAACGGGCACACTAAGTGGGGTGCGCCCGGTCAAGTTGGTAACTATGGGTGGAAAATAGTCCCATATATTACGTCGAATAAAAACTGTTAGGTCATCATTTGTGATGACGTAAATTATTTCTTTCGTTTTCTGGTTTTTTATGCATTGACGTATGAAAATGAAAATACTTTTAAATGTTTACTTTTGTAATAATTTCACACTTTCGCTTGACTGACGCATGAAAGTGACGAGGCCCATGGCAATGTTAATTTTACATAGGTGGAAGAATACACAACGTGCATACAAGTAGATCTTAGCAGGGCTTTCAAAAGTGTTAGTTTTACTCTGAACAGCCTATAATTGCTATTGTACCGAGGTTCTCATTCCTCACGCGCGTCTTTTCGGGATACTGTGGGTCCAGGGTTCCTCTTCACTTCATGGACGGAAATTATACACCTCATCGTAGAGCAGCGCTCGGTGAGCTGTTGTGTACTGAAGATATTCACCGCATGGATTTTCCCGGACCCTAATCAGATCGAATTCTCTAATGTGTTACTGAATTATTTCAACACATGGAATTATGAAAAACCAAATGAAACATGCTAAGACACAAGATTTAATCGACCTAACTAATAAGTCTACATTTCTCTACATGAATGCAAATAATTTTTTTGAAGTTCTTAAAAGGTTAGATATACTTCATAATGTATAACCGAGCAAAGACGAGTGCTATTTGGGGGTGGTTTACTCTCATCACGAACGACAACCAAATGGGATATTTGCGAATAGACCATTGAACTATAGCAAGTGATCATACATGGGCAATAAACATAAACTGTTTTTTTCTGTCGCGGCTCAGTCTAGGATGCCGGAAAGCCTTGAATCACTGTTACATCCCCAGAACAGTTCGGAGAAGTATTGCTTGGTGAAAGTAGCAGTTATGTTGGAGCGGTGAGGGGTATGCCTACCCTGAAGTGGTGGTAGTCGGGAGTTCGGCGCAGGATGCTGTGTAGCTTGCTGAAGGCGCCCAGGGCGGTCCTCCAGGGCATGTAGCTCGTCTCCTGCCGCAGGTATCTGACCAAATCCAGCGACACGTCGTAGCCCACGTCGCCAGTCCACGCGAATGCCATCATGTCGTTAAGCAGCTGAGCGCGGTTCAGCAGACTGATCCTCTGGAAGCGAGCGCTGTTCATGGCCTCGCTGATTAAAATCCAGTTCCTCGTGTCGTACTGCACGCGGTACAGGCCTGCAACACACACATTCGCCTTCTACACATGCCACTGTCCCACACTAGTTTGTGCTGCCATCATGGTTTACTTTACATTTCATCGCTGCAAACGTACAACTTTCTATAACCTGAAACTTCAAAAACACGACGTTTCAAATAAATATACGAATGTTTGATTACAAGTGTTTAATGTTGTCAAAGTCAATAAGTGGAGCACAAATCCGCATTGGTCATAGATATTTGCATAAATGTTCTTAGGTAAATAACATGGCAAGAGGTGAAATGTGGAATTAAAATAATTTTCATTCTCATCTGCACATGAGTAATTAAAACATTTTAATTAGAATAAATAATTGTATCCATTTTCAAAAATAATTATTCATTACCGTTACTTCCATTATTCATATTTTAACCTTTGTGTTCAGTCAATAAATGGCAAATTCTCCATGTACACCTGTCTGTATAATCCGTTTAATTACATACATTTATTTAGTACAGCTTACCAAATAAAAATTAAATTCAAATGTATCTCTAACAGATACTTCATAAATAATGGACAGTCTTTCGTAATCATATATATCTTAACGAATGGTATTGTAACGAAAGGGTACATCAAACACATGTTAATAACTGGAAGGACATACCAGACAATCGGTTGTTGAAGATGACCCACTGGTCCGGCCCAGGCATGTTTGAAATGTTGGTAACTTGTTGGTCACACGTCATCCATAGTTTCGGCGTGCTGTTCTCGAACGTGGGATGACTTGCAGTGCTGTAAGTGATGGGAATGGTCCAGCATTCAGATGAAGTGTCGTTGGAATCTGACTCGTCCAGCAGATAACGTTTCTGGAGATGTGCCAACACACAAGTCATGCTCAGTAAGGAAAAAAAAAAGATATAATTTAACTCGACTTCTTAGTTATAATAGCAAGTTTTACGTTAATGTAGCCTGAGGTTCAGACGCACTGCGTAACAGAACAAACGCACCTGACGTATACGAACTCAGCACTTGTGAGCGACTTCCCTCCAGTTGGCCGGATGACAGTGAAAGTAATGGCTAGGACAACTGTCGAGAAACTTTCCTGTGCCATTACAGATCAGCTACAGATGTCAGTTTTTATTTGCATAGTGTTAGGATTCGTCGCGGATTTTTCAACCTGAAAGGGAACTTTGGACGAGATTTATCAGGTTCCTTTTCTCATTATTTCTGCACGTGAACTGAGGTTATCATAACTCTACGGAAACCTAGAACACTACCCCATAAATCTTATAAAGAAGGGGAGTTATTCTGAAGATATGGGACATCCAAATGCAATGATTTTTAACTTCAAATCTTTAAAGGTATCTGAGGAACCCGATAATAAGTGTATGGGAGGAAAGTATTGCTCATGAAAGGAAACTATCAAACAGAAAGTTAATTAATATATTTACCGTTTTAATAATTTTAGCATCATGCTTAATGGAAGACGAAAGCAGCTTGTTTACTTCGAGAAATGTTCTATAATAAAATAAGAATTTGAATATACGGGAGAAAGCTACCAAATCAACTTTATAAGAATTAGTGATAAACCGTTATACGAAATAGCAAAACTAAAATATTAACTCTAGTTTAGATGAAATACTTTAGTTAGAAATATATGTAGGCCTATATTAATAAATATTGCAACAAAACCTCGTCTTAAAAGGAGCACTTTTGAAATCAAATTCGCAACAGCAATTCCTGCGAAAAACTGTATATGACTTGATGGACACTTTAACCAACAGGCTTCTAGGAGTTAAGTAATTGTCATCTAGTGAGGTATTTGCGTGCATAACAATTCACAGTTTTAATTGTTTGATAAGAAAACATTAAAATGTATAGGTTCCATGGCAGTAGCCACCTTGTAATCAGCCATTTATATTACTAATTCAACCACGTGTGTATAAGAAACCTAAATATTAGGGGATTAGGGGATGTACCTCTAGAAAAGCGTATGCTATCGTTTACGACTTATTTCTCGCCAGTTTTCAAGCTATTTATGTGAATCTATATCAACAACAAAAAGGCAAACTTGAAAACGAATGACAGATGCGTAAATTATATTCTCCCTCATTTTCTTGTATTGAGGAAAGTCGCAATGGAAAAAAAAAAAAAACATAATTTTGTATTAATATATTTTAAAGGCTATATTTAAATAACAATTAAATAAATTAGTTTTGTCATTTTCCTAGTGAAATTATAAATAACTCTTTATATTTTTTCAATGTCCAACAAAGACCAACACCCTAAATTGGCAATACTTTAAATAACCAAATAAATTAATTCGATAATTGCTATAGTCTATTCATGATATCTTCCCAATTTTTGAATCAAACATTTGTGAAATCACCCATATATGTGTTTCGTTGTTTCCTATATACACATTGTATATCACAAGGGCTTAAAGCTAGTGTTAATATGAAAGTATATTATTTCTAGTTAGAGTGAACTTTTGCGTATATTGTATGTATTGCTATGCGCTGCAGCTCGCACAGACCGCGAACTCCTGTTATGTACTGTCCGGCTCTGTGGGAGGTGACTCACCTCGATTGTCACCCCCCCCCCCCCCCCACTAACAAAGACCCGCTCACTGCCTCGTCGCCATCCCTCCCCCCAGGCAGCCGGGGTAATGACCGACAGCGGGGACGTAACTGGCAACAACGGACCCTCCTCCTCCGCCAGATGGAGAAGCCGAGAAGTGTAGAGGATGCACAACATTATTCTGGGAATTAGGACCCTCGGTGCAATGCGGGATTTAAAGAAATTTCTCGGTGATGGCCTACGACCCTATGAACACAAGCCACAGTTCGAGTGTCGGCAGTCTTTGGCGAAGGCCATGTCGCTGAGCTCAGGGTCCAAGTCTAGTGTGGTGAGGGATAGATGACAACGGAAGATTGCGAGACGACGGCGGATGAGGTGTTCGTGATGTGTATGGACGAGAAGGTTTGAAATCCGACGATTGAAGCCTACTGTGCGTGAGAGCGCTCGGAGCAATCTAGAACATTGCAGACTGGTGGGACATGGACTAAACTGAAGTAGAGCTAAATTAACATGAAATGCGGATTTTACTGTAAATACTGGAACTAACAAATATAAATATATAATCTATAAAAATAATTGAATAAATTTTAATACTCTGTCTATAGGGACTGATTTTTAGTTATTTATTAATGTTAATTTTTTGAGATAATTGTAAATGGTATTGATTGAAGTTATTAATTGTAAACGGCTAGTTATATTTATTTACTGTGAGATGTTTAGCCAATAATTTTGTTTGTAGTTATTGTAAATAATATTAGGTAATTATAACTAACTCTTTCATTTAATTAAAATCTCCACCCCGTTATGAACCTGGTTCAGTCCACTGACTTTTAAAAGAGAAATTTTAACAATAGTGTCCGAAGTGGGATGGAGGCATTTTATTCAAAATAAATAAATAAATAGATTGTAATTAATGTTACAGTAGAATATTAACTAGTAGGTCAAGGTTGTAAATGTAATAATATTTTTCAATAATAATAGGACAAGGAATTATTTTGCAATTTTTGTATGCTAACAAGGAGAATGCCAGCCGATATGGAAGTGCTTCACTCTTTAATGAAAGGGCTAATTAGTTACATAAGTAGTGTTAGTGAAATTGTAAAGAGTAAAATAGATAGCGTTAATGAATTTTAAAATATCCAAATTAGTAGTGTTAGTGAATATGTAAATAGCCAAATTGTAAGTGTAAGTGGACTTGTAGAAAAGGAAATAGACAGTGTTAGACACAGTGTGAAAGAAAATTTGGAAATAAAAATAGACAGTGAACAAAAATGTAGACCGAAATACAGAAGGCGTAAGCAGTTTAGTGGACAATAAAATAGACTGTGTGAGGGACAGTGTGAATGAAATGATGGGCACTGTTGAGAAGGGTATGAAACAGGAAGTAAGCTCCCTCAAGAAGGAATGGCAGGAATTCTCGCAGCAGCAGGGGAGAAGACATACAGCGACTGAGAAGGAGCAGAGATCGACACCCGCCGAGCTGGCGAATGTGGACAACGAGGAGACGGCAATGGTCGCTGCCAATACAGCCATCTCAGGAGAAGCCCAGCAGTTTTTCATTGAAGGTACTCCTCAGCTAGTGGTGTGTGAAGGCAGTGTCACAATAAAGCTCACCCTCTACAATTGACAGACACCTCGGCGCAAATGCCGGCACCAGTTCGAGACTATTGCTTCACTGAACGGCTGTACGAAAGAGCAGCGGGCTTACTATTTGGCATCTGTACTGAGGGGACCTACATTGAGCATACTGCAGTCTCAGCCAGAATGACATCAACTAGAATACTCCACATTTGTGTCGGCTTTGGAGCTGCGATTCGGCGACCGAAACCTGCGACACGCCCACCATGCCAAGCTGCGAGACCGCACACAACGACCAAAGTAACCACTGCAGGAGCTGTGGCTGGACATCGTGAGGCTATCACACTTGTCTCTGGAGAGATACTCTGAAGAGGCCCGAGCTGTCATCGCAGTCGGCTACTTCGTTGACACTATCGCCGACACCGAAGTGCGGCGAGCTGTGCGGTTAGCTGCGCCTCACACCATGCAGGATGCCTTGGCCCGAGCATTGGAAGTGGAGTCAGCACGGCAGTCATCAGTGCCCCGACGTCCAGTGCGGGCAGTGATGCTTGATGAAGGGGAGAACGATATCGTCAAGAGTATGCTGAAGAACTTGCAGATGACCATGAGGGACATCGCCTCCAGGGTTCGCACTGCGGAGATTCGCCATCTCCCACCGAAACGGCCGGAATATTGGTTGTGTGAACAGCCCGGGCACCTGACAGCCAACTGTCCTCAGCAGCAGCAACAGCAGCAGCAGCCTAAAAATAGGCAACAAGGAGCAGGTGAGAGTGCAACATCTTCGGGAAACTTGTTAGCACTGGTCTTGAGGGGCAAATGTCGGTGATTGCTGGAGGGAAACCCCAATGTTTTTGCAGGTGCGTTCCACGAAACAGGACTTAGATGCCATTTTGTTGATACAGGGGCAACTATAATGGTGGTAAGACTGGACATTCTCGAGCCTTCCCCCCAGCGATCATCCGATTAGAGCATGGTTCACTGCTATTTAACTACAGTGACAGGAGAGTCATCACAAGTCAGAGGCAAGAGAAGGGTACTATTACAGCTCGGTAAACTGAACATAGAGTATGATATTTACGAAGCAGAAATAGAGGAGAATGCATTTTGGGTCTTGATGTATTAAACAATCAAGGGCTCTGAATCGATACTCATGTGAGGGTGTTACAGGCTAGTAATACGAAGTTGGTAGTGTCAACACTACGAGATTTATCTTCGCCAATGAGCTTCCCAGTAGTGTGTAATCAGATGACTGTGCTCCCTCCCTCTAGCGAAAATCTTTTTCCAGGCAGATGCCAAGGAAATTTCGTCAGACGGTTGGGCATAATCGAACCAGTCCAGAAGGGGGGCATTTTACAGATGGTGTCATTGTAGCAAAGACTTTGATTTCTTCAAAATGTGACACTTTGCTTGTTAGGATGACTAATTTATCTGACCATGCTATCCATGTTGAGGGGGGGGGGGGCACAATATGGGTTTGCAAGCAGGTCTCACAGGTACTGCAAAATGTTCCAGATGCTTCAATGCCCCAAAATACTGAATGTCCTCTAGCAGATGCTCTGGCGGAACTGCTGACCAGAACAAGAGAAAACCTAACCTGGCGACAGGAAATGGCAGTTTCGGAATCGCTACAGAGAAATAGTGGTATTTTCTACTGTGAAACCAATGACCTTGGCAGAACTAATGCTGCATACCACCACATCAACCCAGGGGATGCCACGCCCATAAAGCAGCCACCAAGGCGACTACTACCATCACATGAGGTGGTTGACAGTGTTCTGAAAGAGATCAGGAATTTAAATGTGATAGAGCCATCATTCACTCAGCTGTCTTCTCCCATTGTGCTTTTTAAAAAGAAAGATAGCTTTATTAGATTTTGTGTTGATTACCACCAACTTAATAATGCGACCAAGAAAAATTCTTACCCACTCCCTAGGATAGACAACACACTGAATAGCCTAGCAAGTTCACAGTGTTTTTATACTTTAGACATGAAGGGCGGGTATTGGCAGTGCGAGGTGGCCCTGGAAGACAAGGAAATGACTGCATTTTGTGTCCAAGGGAAAGGAACCTAGCAATTCAAGGTTATGCTTTCTGGGCTATGCAATGCCCTTGCCACCTTCGAACGACTTATGGAGAAAGTTCTGCCCTTAGACATTTGTCAGGTGTACCTAGACGACATTGTAGTCACAGGAAGAACATTTGAATAGCACCTGGTACTCTTAGATTCTGCATTTCAAAAAGTGGCTGCAGCCAACCTGAAATTAGTTCCCAAGAAATGCCACCTTTAACTTTTCCAAAATACCATTTATTCCT
Organism: Dryococelus australis; assembly: GCA_029891345.1. Classification (NCBI taxonomy): domain Eukaryota; kingdom Metazoa; phylum Arthropoda; class Insecta; order Phasmatodea; family Phasmatidae; genus Dryococelus; species Dryococelus australis. The sequence goes on from CM056995.1 coordinate 166,049,852, forward strand.
TGGACCATGTTGTGTCGACCCATGAGATTGAAACTGTCCCTGAGAAGACCAGAGCAATAAGAGATTGACCTCTAACAAAGGATAAAATTGAAATGCGAAGTTTTCTGGACTTAAGTGTTTACTACCGTTACTTTATACCCAGGTTCGTCACAATCGCCAAGCCTCTGGATGAATTGATTGAGGCAAAAAGAAAATTTAATTGGATCCCAGAGTGCGAAATTACATTCAATAGACTAAGGAAAGTTCTTATATCCTTCACAGTACTTGGCTTCCCGAGTTGAGAGGGTGAATTCATTCTGGATACTGATGCTAGTGATGTAGGTATCGGGGCTTTATTGGCTCAGATTAAGGATGGAAAGGAGAAGCAATTGGAATACTTCAGTAAGGTGCTACACATACCCGAGGGAAATTAATGTGTGGCATGCAGGGGGCTTCTGGGAGTTGTGAAGGCAATTGCACATTTTCATCTTTATCTTTATAGCAGACACTTCATCCTAAGAACTGATCATGCTTCGTTACTTTAGCTGTTAAATTTCAAGAACTCCGAAGTTCAAATAGCCTAGTGGATACAGCACATTCAATAATGTGACTTTGAATTACATCACAGGTCTGGGCCCCTTCACAGCAATGCAGATTGTAGCGGCACTATGAAGAGGGCCTTAATAAATTGTCATGTACGTCGTGGTATGAAGCTGACCTTCGACTTCAAACAAATCGAGGACGCCGGGGATTGCGTCAAAAGACTACAACATGACAACGCCCCCCACCACTGAAGCTGGCTAATGTAAAACAAGGGATTGATATAGGCCAGCGCGAAGCGAGGGTCGGAGCCTTTTCCACGACAATGGCCGAAGACGTCGGCAGCGAGGAGCGTGCTGCTTTGGGTGTGTCGCGCATCGTGATCCTAACGAGCCAGATACAGCCTCCGGCCTCAAGATTCAGGTGAGGACTGTCCTTATTAGCTTGAGTCAAGAAGGCGTAATCGCAAGCAAATTAAATAATAACACAATTTAGTAGTGCCTCACATCAATTAAGTTACTCAGTTATTTGGAATCTTGTATGTATATTATTGTGTTACAACACAGATAAAATTGTGTCTTTTACGACTTGCCTACCAGTTAATATTAGTGTAGTAGCTACACCCCAAACTATATATATATATAGTGTATTGTGGAGCACAATAGGAACCATCATCTCTAGATTGGGGGTTCCTATTGTATTCCACGATACACCTTACATGTAGTTTGGGGGTGTAGCTACTATGCTAATATTAACTGGTAGGCAAGGCATAAAATACACTAATTTAATCCATGTTGTAACATAATAATTTACATACAAGATTCCAAATAACTGAGTAACTTAATTTATGCGGGGTGCTACTAAATGATATTATATTTATATTTAATTGGCCTGCAATTACGCCTTCTTGACTCAAGCCAAGAAGAACAGTCCCCACCTGAATCTTGAGGCCGGAGGCTGTATCTGGCTCGTTCGGAACACGACGTGCGACACATCCAAGGCAGCACGCTCCTCGCTGCCGACGTCTTCGGCCGCTGTCGTGGAAAAGGCTCTGACCCTCGCTTCGCGCCGGCCTATATCAATCCCTTGCTTACATTAGCCAACTGGCCTCCTTCCAGCTTCAGTGGTGGGAGGGGCGTTGTAATGTTGCAGTCTTTTGACTCAATCCCTGGCGTCTTGGATTTGTTTGAAGTCTAAGGTCAGTTTCATACCGCGATGTACATGACAATTTGTTAAGGCTCACTCCATGGTGCTGTTACAAGATGCATGTCGAGACCATACAAACCATTCTGTCGTCATTGTGAATGCCAGGAGGAAAAGGGTGGTGTATGGTGAAAAGCAAGGAGGACAAGAATTCAAGGCCCTATATCTTGCAATGTGTCACCTACATGGGATGAAACGTTAATAAGAAATATCAGCTAAATGACCCCACTTTGCGCCCAATATTGTAGTGGAAGGAATCCGGGCATCAACCAAATTGGGAAGACATATCCAGCCTAGACTTGGCAGTTAAGGCATACTGGGCACAGTATTAATACCTTTGGTATAAAGAGTGGTGTCCTTCATTGGAACTGGGAAAGTATTGATGGGAGACAAAGTCATTTACAATTGGCCCTACCAAAGTGCCGAATCCCAGAAGTGCTAAGAGAACTGCACAAAACAGTAGCAGGTGGTTTCTTCTGTGTAAATAAGACCCTTGACAGAGTTCGAATGAGATTGTATTGGCTGCATTTTCAGGAGGATGTTGAGAAGTGGTGTCATCTGTGTGATGCATGTACCACGAGGAAGAGTCCGAGGGTTAAGGAACGAGGTCCCCTCAAGAAATACAATGTTAAAGCTCCATTCGAGAGGACGGCAGTAGACATTCTCGGACAACTATCAATCACTGAGAGGGGGAATAAGTACCTTGTGAAACAAGACTATTTCACAAAGTGGCCCGAGGCCATACCAGTGTGAAAACAAGCGACTGGCATGGTAGTTGATGCACTTGTACAGCATAGTTTCTCCAGATTTGGAGTGCCACTTTAGTTTCATTCTGATCAATGACGAAATTTTGAAGCAAATCTTTTCCAAGAGGTAACGGGTATTTTAGGAATGTAGAAGGCCCATACCACAGCATTGCACCCTCGGTTGGAGGCTAAATCGTACCCTGGAACAATATCTGACGATCTTCGTAGAAGACAACCAAAAAGATTGCGATTCCGAGGTACCCTTATTTCTCCTGTCATATCTCTCGGCGGTCCACGAGTCTACAAGGATGCTGTTTGGGAGAGAGCTCCACCTCCCTGGTGACCTGCTGTTGGAATATCCAGTGGAAGAAGAAGCATTCACCCCAGAATGTACCATTAAACTACGCCGAATGTTAGTCGACATTCATGAGTTTACCCGGAGGCACTTAAAAATGAATAGTGATAGGATGAAAACACGATATGCCCAGAGTATTCCTGAAGAGAATTTTCAAGAATTACAGCTGGTGGGGTTGTACAACCCTCGGAGACGAAAGGGGTAGTGCACGAATCTACAGAAATATTGGTAATACCATACAGAATCTGGAAACTGATAAATGATGTGGTGTACCAGATCTGTCGACGGGGCTCTCGCGCGAAGCCTAAGGTGTTCCACATCGACCGGCTGGCATTGTACGAAGGTCCAGATGTACAAGAGAGTGATCGGGACGAACAGACTTATGGAGGGACAGTGTTACACGCTACAGCTCGCACTGGCTACGAGATCCCATTATGCGCTGTGTGGCTCTGTGTGTGTGTGGGGGAACCTTGACCCTCCCCTTCCTACAGTAATACCTGCTCGCTGCCTCGTCGCTGTCCCCCCCCCCCGACAGCCAGGGTAATGACTGACAGCGGAGACGTAACTAGTTTCACAGACCCTTCTCCCCCCTCCCCCCTGCTGGACAAGCCGACAAGTGTAGAGGAAGCACAACAGTATTCTGGGAATTAGGACCCACGGTGCAACACAGGATTTATAAAAATTTCTTGGTGAAGACCTACGACACTATAAGTACAAGCCATAGTTGGACTGTCGGCAGTCTTTGGCGAAGGCCATTTAGCCGAGTGTGGTAGATAAGTAAGTGCAGTAAGGGACGGACGACGACGGGAGATTGCGAGACTACAGCGGACGAGGTGTTCGTGGTGAGTATGGACGAGGGTGTGAAACTCGACGAGTGAAGCCTACTGTGAGCAAGGATGCTCGGAACATTCTAGAACATAGAGGACTGGCGGGACCTGGACTAAACTGAGGTGGGACTGAATGAATATGAAATACGGATTTTATCGTAAATATTGGAACTATCAAATATGGACGTATAGTCTATAACAATAATCGAATAGGCTTTGATGCACTGTTTATTGGGAATAATTTCTTACTATTAAATTATGTTGATTTCTGTGATAAATGTACATTATATTGATTGAAGTCATTAGTTGTAAACAGCAAGTGATTTCAATTTATTATGAGATGTTAAGTCGAGAGAATTTTGTTTGTAGTTACTGTAAATAAAAAACGAACTTATAATCAACCTTCATCCTGTTACGAAACTGGTCAAGTCCACTGACTTTCGAGAGAGTATGGCAACAGTGTAAATTACAATATTTAATTTTTTACAAAAATTATTGGGAGAAAATGGGTGTGTTGTAACGCCTAGTATGAAATAGTTGTTAGGCATAATATAATTACACTGAGTGTGCAAGAAAGAGGTGTACTGTCCTTTTGGTGTAAGTTTCAAGACTAAGTTCAGCTTTGTTTGCGTGAGCGGAGGAATGTCCCAGACGTATAACTCAAGTGGTGCTTCAGAAAAGTGTGAAGTAATTGTGACTGGTCTATAGTGTTAATTTGTAGTAGGGCGCAGGGGTACAAGACGGCGGTAAAAGCAGGTGCTGAACAGGGCTGCCAACAGAGAGCAGAGGCGGTGGTGGTGGTGTCTATACCTGTGTGAGGGCGGCAGTGGCAAGGTTGTAATCCCTGGACACGGTGAGGACGGGGTATCCTGTCTGCAGGGTCCACGTGTCCATGACGCTCTTGACAGTCACGTGGGCTGGAAGGACATGCTGCCTGTGTGCCTCCTGTGTGAGACTGGACCACAGGTCGTCCTGCACGGCGTTGCCGTACTGGTGTCGGAGTAGGTAGAGACTCACTCCTCGCCGGAACACGTCCTCTCCCAGGAAGTGGTTGAGCATGCGCAGTAGCGTCGCACCTGCCGACAAGCAACAACCACGTCTAGCACACGTCCTACCCTCGTGTTACCTCACACACTCCTCCTCACAGCTCAACCTTCGTGAAGAAGGCGCCTTTCATCAAACTTTCTGTTCTAGTATTTCAAGACACTTCTCATACGCTGTTCACGATGAAGTAAGAACTTTATTAAAGTTATTAAAGTCGTGCTTAAAAGTTCCTTTGGCATATTTGCATCCTTTAGACAAAAAATAACATTCAAATTAACACGTGACTAATATACACATGCATACATTTTATAGCGGCCACGGTGGCTAAGCGACTAGCTTGCTCGCCTCCCTCCAAGGCGATCCGGGTTCAATACCCTACAGGGTCACTCCGGATTTTCGCATGTGAGAATCGTACCGGACTATGCCGTTGGTCGGTGGGTTTTCTCGAGTATCTCTCGTTTCCACCGCCCCTTCATTCCGTTGCTGCTCCATACTCACCTCAATCGCCCTCATCGGCTCTCAAGACCTCGATGTTAAGAGCCGTCAAAATACATTTCATCTCTCTCAAGAGTTAAAGCCTGAGGCCACAATAAAATACATTTTGTTGTTGTTGTTATGCCTGCTAGTGCTAGGAACAGCCTATAACAAAGATGCTCATTTTCCATCGTCTGTTCCATTAGAACTTCATTTCTACTTCACAAAGTGCATACTTACAACTTTGAAATTCTTTCCTGTCGAGGGAGGGTATATACGCTAGTTTCCCCTGCCTTTGTAGTTAGCATGGGAGTTAACCATGGCCCCAGTCGCGGTCATTATAAGCGAAACTTAGCCAAGCCGCGAGCATATGCCCTTGCACTCGGAATCTTTCCTGGATGTCTAGGAGTATGGTGCTCAGCCCTAAGGCGCACCTAGGCACCTCTCTACCCAGGACCTCCCCCACCCTCTCTTCACCTAGTTCTAAGTTAGGTTAGGAAACAAATTGAGTCCATGTCACTGCGCACACACAACTTGCCATCCCGACTACCGCAAGTTCTCGCAGCAGTTACAACACTGAGGCCGAGTTCCAATTGGTACTGTTTGTTAACAAAATGTTTGCTTTTCCTGCATTGTCAATAAAATCAATTATGTATTTTTGGAATTAGCGTTTCGCGTTCTGTCAGCTCCATAGCCGACAAGTTACCCAATACAAAATACAATTTTGCCACCATATTAGTTTTACCTGTGTGAAATATTTATATACACAAACAGGCGAGGTTTTGGAAAAAAAAACCAAAAGTGTATCGTACTCTAGATAATTATTTAACAAAGCAAGTCATTTTCTCATGACACAATTTATGATAGTTAAAAAGTTAACGTCATAAATGTTTTATTTCGTCGACTTTATATTTTAAACGGCTCTCTGTGTAGATAATTTCTGGAACCGTTAGTTATTGCTTATTTTAAGACTTCATAGAATTTAAATTTTGGTATCGTGATACACCAAAAGAACAGTAGCTGTGGCGTTCTAGACAATTCAATGCCGTGGTATTGTGGCTTACAAAATTGTAAATAAAAATTGGAAAATAAAAAATTTAAAACGATTTGGAATACGGCCTTAGTGTCGACGTTTGTGATGTTAACACGTCTTTAAATCTGGGCCACCACACACGCCCTGCGAGTAGGTACAGAGACAGCGATGTGAGGTACGTAGGGTGATCAATTCTGAAAATATGACGTCTTGACTAATAGCACGATTTAAATATGTGATCCCGTTCGACCGGGTACACGACTACGATGCGATCGTGCGTAAGGCCTGGGTGGGGGCCCGTGACGACTGATGGCAATTTCGGGTGTTTGCGGGAATTTCCGGGAGGAGGCATATCTTGCGGCTCCGACCTGCTGGCGCACTGTGCCAACAAGATGTCTAGCCTAGACCTGTCGATCCAATACAATTCAGTATCCATTTCTTTATTTCCATTCCATCCCCATTATTCAAAGAGGGTAAGCATTAGCCGCTAATGCAGACGTGTAGGCGTAAAGCTCAGACATTGTCCCCGGCGCAGCCACGAGCCGAGTTATTCATTATGAAATAACGTCAACATATTTCATGTCACAATCCTTTTGGATTGAAAATTCTGGCATATTATCTTTGCGATGACATCTAAAGGAAGTAAAAGTATCGAGAATTATTCAACAAGTTTTAGTTGGTAATATTGCAAATATTTTTATATCTCGGTATCATAAAATATGACAGCAAAAAAAAAAAAACTTTTAAAAATGAATTAATGAAAGTAAAGGATTTTTAATTTTTATTCCATAATTAGACAAAATGTATATGTTAGAGTACAGAGTAAAATTAATTGTCCATGTCATCCAAAAGTCATAACCAGTTTCCTTGAAGTAGTAACTAGATTCTTAGTGTAGACAAACCAAGATTTTGGTTTAGAATAAACTCCAACATGTTTCTTCTATGTCTTCAAGAAACACATTTCCTGAAACACTGCTTTGTATTCAAGTAAATTTCTGAGGTTTGTAGTAATCGCAATGTTAAAGTTAAATTCTTATATTTAGACTAAACACCATCATGAATTATATTTTTCAAATTATTTTGTATTTTTTATCAAGTCGCCAAATTTTACATGTCACAGAACCCTAAAATATCCTCGAAATCTGTAGAAAACATTTGTCTTTTGAACGGCTTTAACTGCGCATATCTTTGCAGTATTGTTTTAAGACTTATTATACGCAGACACAGGAAAATTTCGCGAATTTAATTAAATGTAGTTATACTGGAGCACATACTTTATTTATTTACTGCTGCTCTTTAAATAACCATTTCCTTGATCAGGTTGCACAGGATTATATCTTTGTCCTCTCGACGGCATATTTCAATATTAGAGATTCAAAACTACACATTTACTGCGCGGAATTTTCCTGTTCCTAATTTTAGGGTTTTATTCCGACACATTAATATTAGGGCCAATATCGCTGTCAAACATAACACGCTGACTATAACTGTAGCGGATGTATGACTAGCCACCACTTATACAGAATCTTCATTAGTAAAGCCCCTTGTGTATTGCGGACAAGACCTATAATGGTTGGCCTATAATGGGCGCCACCATGAATATGTTTAATGGACGGAATATGTGATAAGATACACGCATATCCATGATACGAACCCCAATTGCACTCTAACATTATAATTATTTCATCTCTGAAAATTCATTTATGCTAAGAAGACAACTGCTGAGATAATAAGAGGCAGATAAATTTAAAACAAATCTATTTCAGATGACTTGTTAAGTTAAATCTTTAAGCATGTGTGACGTGGCAGGCTACTGTACTTTAACTAAATTAAACACTTAAATTAAATTTATAATCTTTTATAAATTAGCTAAGCCTCAGCCAATCAGTAAAAATACGAGTCCTCATCCCAAGGTATACGCAGGCGTACCTAAGCTGCGCTGTCAAACTCCTGCCTCAGTACAAAAACAATCTTACTTGAATTCATTCGAAATTCAAATTACATTTCCGGCGTGCTCGCAGATCTCGTTGAACAGGAGCCCTGCCGTTTTGCTTCCTCAGTTTCGCCCAATCCTGGCAGAATCCCAGTAATATGCCCACCTTCCATTTTTCACACGTCTCAGAGTCCGTCCGTTTTACTCTAACTCCACAATGACCTAATTTTCTGATTGGTCTGCGGTTACGAAGACTGCTACGTTATATCACTATATATCAACTTGATAAAAATTACACGCCTGTTGCCGCAGATACAATAAACAGCAGCGTATATTAATGCTGGACTTCTACGCACATGCGCACTATAGATTAAAATTACCTTTATGTATCCCACACGTAAATCGACTAATATGACCACGTTTCAACTATACATCACTGGTGGTTCCAACCGAAGCGGCTCCATTTATATTCTGTGTCGACCGCATGCCGACTTGACTCTTATAAATCATCAGTTGTGTCACGGTTTCTATTTGAACCATGGGAGGAAGGAGATCTGTTACATTTGTGAAGATTCTGGCAAAGCTAGCTCCTCTTTCAGCATAATGGTATCTACCAAAGCGACCAACATATCCACAGAGGCTGCCCAGGTCGCCAAAATAACTGATATTGTGAACATTGCTGAAATATTCTAAATTATATATCTTTCAACTTTAAGGAAAAATGAAACGAATCAACCGAAAATAGGTACCGATCATCAGCCCAATTTATACATGATAAAGTACATCAAATTTAAACTGCAGTGTGTACACATATTTTCAGGTTTTCGAATTAAACCTTAAAACTAAAATCACTGTCTTGCTATTTTCTTTTTTATGGATGCGATTTCAGTATTTCTACAATTTCTAAGTTAATAACATTCAATATTTGCACTGAAATAGAGACCACTAAATAAAGAATTTTTTTAAAAGGAACCTAAAGGAAACACTGCATGGATTTTAGGGAACTGATTATGTACAAACAAAATATGTATACAACTGGAACTATACGCCTATTTTGCATAATGACAAGCAAAATTTCATTAATATATGGCAGTATAATTTAAAAAAATATTATTGGTGATATGAACATTATTGTTTGTAAGAACAGAGGTATGCATGGTATTGCGGGCACGTGAAGAGGGCCTTAATATACGAATATGTACACCGCTGTATGAACCCGGCAGTACACTTCAGAGCAGAGCGAAAATGTATTGGAATATCGAAGTAGCACAAAACCCCGTCTACTGGCGCAGAAGGCGGCCGGTGAGCTGCCAAAAAAAAAAAGGTAACGACAGAGTGAGGCGGAGGCGCCGAAGAGAGTGGTGGGTCTGGAGGAGCTCCAACAAGGGCCAGTGACCAGAGGAAGTCGCTACATTGGGTGCGTCGCCGTCGAGAGTCCAATAGCCAGACACAGGCTCCGATATCAAGTTCAGGTGGGAAATTTCCAATTATATTAACTTCAGAAGGTGTGGATTAAATAATAATTTAAATATTAAAATAATCATAATAATTAACATTATTTTGATAGTGCCCCAATACGATTAACATTGCTGTTATAATTAAATGTTGTTGTATTTATATCAGGACTGAGTAAACCCTTTCATTCACATAAATTGCTCACCTTCTATTATCGTTTAGTAGCTACACCCTCACCACAAAGGTTGTCAGAGTTAGTTCAGCAGGACTTGGTGGAGTCACCAGTCCTAATAAGTATAAGGTAGCAACACTGATCGCTGGCTAGGCGACCACAAAATTGTTTCAATTTTCTTACAATTACAATAAGTCTGTAACAATGTGTATTCACCACAGGTTATCAAAAGTACTACGAATTTAGAGCATCGTATGTATTTTAGGTGACAGTTCCATTAACGAAGTTTAAGCTATTTAATCTCGAATAGTCGCTACATAATCTCGATTAAACATAAAGTGCATTCTAGCATATACTTAAAACGGATTTTTTCTAGTTAAGAGAGATTAAATATTAACTGTCCGATCACAGCCAGTTTAGTGCCTCTTATTTTGATTAAATGTGAAAATAAAGTGGATTTGGCGTACTGCAAAATATTTGAAAATAATAATGAAGATGTTCGTCAAATTATCTATAAAGTTTCCTTCACTTATAAAGACGAAGTGCAATTGTTTTCGACAATACGACGAAATTGATTGGATAATAATGCTATTTTCTTCGCACAGTCGAACCGTGAGATTTTGACGTTTAATTTTGATTTATATAGTTTTTGTTTGGGAGAGTCTTCAATAATGTTACAACAAAATAATAGTTTGCAGCAATACTACATTGTGTAACTGCTCACAATACAATTCCGAACATTACTCTCTGCCCTTCCTTGATTTTAGTGATAAATTTAACATCAAAATTGTAATTTTCCTTATATGTTAAAACTATATAGTGTCAATTTTATGTTATGAGGGCCAGTAAAAAATATATTTTGGATATCCTGTAGTGTTGTATGTACAAATTATTTCTTTGACTTTCCAAAAACTGTATTTTGTGAGCTGTAATTTGTAACTGTAGAACCCCCATAGTGGAAATGGCTGAAAAAAAATGAATGAATGTTAGGCAATAAGTCAATAGAAAATTATAATCCATTAGCTCCAAAAATATGTGAATAGACAGTTTGAAAACATGAAATAGATTTCTAAAAACATTAACATTTTAATTCTTGAAAAAGTTGCGTTTATATCAGAGCTCAGCATATTAATCCAACTAAAGAGAGTTGTGCTTGAATTTACAAGTGCATAGAAGTTAACACAACATAATCTTGCATCAAACATTTCACTCACGACCTTGGGAAGCTTAACTTGTCAGATGCATGAGCTAACCTAATCAACCTGGTTTAATTTTTATAATGTCTCTCTTGTATTAAGAAAAGTACAGAAACACCAATATAAGTGATTTTTCTGTTGAACGTCGCATATTTTCTCCAATTTTTACAGTAGTCCCTATTTTCATTATAATGGCAATAACAGAAATATTCTCACTGCGAGCAAGAAGTTAAACGGGAGAAAAACCTTCATTCTCTCATATTCTGTTACTTATGAGGTATTTGCCTCATAATTAGTCATTAATGCAAAGCCAAGTTTAACTAATCTTGATTAACTCAAATTAAGAGAAAAGTGGTGGAACTCAAAACGACTTTAAACTCAAGTTTAAAACTAATCGAGTTTTGTTTATGCCGCTTAGAAGAATTAAGTAGTTTTATTGGACCGTGGAAATGCCTTAGTTTAGGAAACTGCCTGAATGCGATGCGCCGTCACACACGTTGCGGGCAGTATACTGCAACAATCAGGAGGTTATTTCCTAAACTCTTGTTAAACAGCAAGTATCCCCTCAGCCAGACTGACAACCAGAGCAGGATTGCGCGACGCCCCGACAATACCGTGGCATCTCGTGCGACGTTTGTTCTCGCCTTGACGACAAACTGAGAAGATGCTTCAGGAGGACTCCAGAACTACCATTACTTGCATAGTCAAATCAGCCTTCGAGATCAGTTTTAAGGCGCTACTTATTAAGTGTACTCTTTTACAAACAGTGGCTCAATTATATTATTGGCTACTCATGGTCAAGTGAGCAAATTTGAAAGCCCTTTCGTATGGAATAATAATCAATAAATATATTTTATGTTAGCCTTAGATGTAAATTTCCGAGGGCGGTGGAATATATATACTGTGTTCATTACTTATATGGCAATATTTATTTAAAAAGGCGTTTAAAGAATGAGAGAGGACTGAACATAAAAAGTAGCTAGAGCTTCTAAAGTGCTCAGATTACCATGAACTATATAAGAGAATATAATGTGTATTTTTCCCCATAACATACTGCAATTTCTACCCCGAAAAATTATGCAATGTGTATTTTAAGTCGCGTGTCTCGTTGTTATCCAAATAAATAATAACTCAAAGGAAATATATTATTTTATGTAATGATATGATTTATTGATGGTATCAACTTGTACCTTTACTTAACTAATGATTTGCTATATTAATGCATAAGAATAAAGCAGTTTATAATATATATACTATACAAGAAATAAGTTAGATTATATATTCTCACTTCCAGATCATGGTAGATAATAATACAGCCTTGTACACCACAGACCGAATCTGATAAAAAAGGAGCATTGTGCTGTGACCTCTCCTAGGGGAGTAGGCCACCCATTAACTAGGGGGATCAAAAGTAACTCAAAGGACAAGCACTCGGATACAAAATACTTAGTTTATTAAACACTAAAACAATTACAGTTCCACCTCGAGTAGGCATCTCAATCAAATATCAACTTTCATAAATTACCAGCAATATGTAGCGTGAGGCCACTACAGCAAACAGTCTCTCAACTGGACGTTGATGCCCGTAATCTAGCTCAATACAACTTTATGTTAGGCAGGCTAAACAATGCTCGGAGGGAGCAAAATGCCACCGGAAGTCCCGCTCCCCTTCGTGCCTTAAGTAGTCCTACCAGGGATTTAACATGTATCCTTGTCTCGTCGTAGTCACAAAGCTCTCTCGATGACGGGCTCTCATCTGGCGTCGACGGCGGATCACGGGCTGTGGTCCTCTCATCTGGGCGTCTATGGGCAGAGTCTCCGGCAGCAGCAGGCAAGATGGCGCCCAGAGCCTCCATCGCTCCGATCTTATATAGTACTGTTCTGACCTCGCACCCGATCCCCCGGTATGTGTCGTTACAAACAAGGCTTAGCTGTTCGAGGTCGCTCCGCGCCTCGCCTCAGCGCGATGCTGAGCTACCCCTTCAGGAACTGGCCCCAGCAATTGTGCCATGTGGATTTTAAAGTAAATTATGGGTAATCTCTATTATTTCTAAAACTCATTTCACGCAGTTGTATCACATGACGCCAGTTTATGACTATTGTCCTAAAGGAAGGATGGCTACAGTGCAAACCATTAACCATGATGACAAGAAAATAAACGCTAAACTACTAGTGAGTGTAGTTACTTACCTTTTTTGTAGCTTATGGCATCGAATATCTGCTCGACCTCGTCAGGTCTGCCCACTTCAACTGAAATGGGATGGGAGCTCCTAAGGGCGTCCAGCGACATTGTAGTGACGAAGTGTTCGAACGCCTCGGAGTCCAGGTACTCCCAATCCGGGTGTGCCTACATACACACACACACACACACACACTCACTCACTGCCATTCATCTAGGCATTTGGTGAAATTAATCTAGTTTAAGGTTGCTTATATCACAGCAAATATTATACGAGCAAATCAGTCACTTAATCGATTTGCTTGATTTACGATACCCGGCAAAAACAGTTTCTAAAATTTAACATTCTATAACTCGACGAAAAGATTGATACTCAGAATTTATACATATGATAATTGAAACTATTTCTGATCTTACAGTTTCAGAGTGTCGAATAAAACACAAAAATGTGTAGTCTAAATCCAATATATATAGAAATAAAATAAACATCTTTTTGTTTAAAAATAACACCTTGACTTCGATATCATTTAACAAGCTGTAATATGGACTTGTTAATTCTTTTTCTTTTGTCTTTTGAGCAGTGCATGTAGAGGAGCAAACTTAAATCGCGAATATTTTAAATGCTGCTTTCCACTGCATTACGAAATATTTCTATTAAATTTACTCTTGAAGTAAGAAAAGGAAAGGCCAGCTTCGTGCTGATTTATTTTTAATTGAGGTCATTTGTCGTATCCTTTAACATTCTATTACTCTTTTTGGCGTCATAAGTCACTTTACTGTACAGTCAGGATAAGCCAATAAATAAATACTTCCTTTCTCATGTCTATTCAGATATACGTGTTAGTGATAGCAACAATATATTAATTTTCGTCAAAGGCACTACCGATACATGATATAAATTACATCTTTGAAGGGAAAGTCTACCATGATGAACACATAACATTAAACACCAGTGAAAGTGTTACATTAGATATAAGCATTCTTTATTGATAAAGAATTTTCATTGCAAGAAAGTGTCGACTGATAGTAATAAGGAGTTTCATTTAATTAATAACTGTTGCATGTTATTGGTCTGCCCTGCGTCTGCAAGTGAAGGAAAAAGCATTTGATGGTCAGGTGGGCAGTGGCGGTACTCCGAGAAGCAGGAGATAAGCCAGTCGAGTTTAGCACACTTCTCACATTCAGCGGATGGAATGTATGAGCTTTACTTTGAAAAAATATTCTGATCATTACTCTAGCCTCTCTCTCAGCGGAACTCGGGGTGCGGGGATCCTTCTAGATAGGTTCTCCGAGCCGAAAGTTTTGATAGTTTGTAGTATTGCGCGACCCTATGCGACAGATGAGCGAAGACAGCGAGGCGACGACCCAGTGGAGCGTCGAGCGGCGGCGAGAGTGAGTGAAGTCTGCAACTGCGAGCATCGGCACGATGAAGGGTGGGACTGACGGGAGGAACATTTTATCTCTATATGTGAGTGCCAGACATTTGGAATTATGGCAATAGTCATATTGAAAATGAAATAATGAGTGTCAATTAAGTGACTGTAACCAATATAGAGACACTTCTCACTTTAATTAGAATTAAGATAGACATTAAATATTCCGCTCACTGGGATCAACAAAAGTAATACTGGAGATACGATGTTTAATAATGTAAATAATAGTCATTTGAATAAATTAAAGATCAAATGTACTGTTATTTTTGTCAACATCTCCATTCCTCAGGAACTCTGACACGACCCTCTGGCAGTCTGTAGCAATACTAATCTACACATGCAAGATAAATCATTGGGGTCATAGTAAACATGGGAATGGCTGAAACTGCATGTGGAATGTGAGCTGCCTGCTACAAGCTCAGCTCACCTCAGTTGTGCGACGTACTCACGTGGTGGACGCCGAGCGAGCCGACGTAGGTGGCGAAGCCCTCGTTGAGCCAGAGGTCGGACCACCATTTCATGGTGACCAGGTTGCCGAACCACTGGTGAGCCAGTTCGTGTGCGATCACGTAGGCCACCCGTGCCTTCTGCTCCGTCGACGTCACATCCGGGTCGAACAACAGCGCCGTCTCCCTGCAACACACACAGTGCACTCATGTCCTGGAGGAGCTTACCTGCCTGACTGCTGTGAGCAATATCCATCCGGTAACACACTCAAGTTTTAGAAATAGTTTTACTAAGGCCAGTCATTCAAATGATACTATTTTTATTCCTCAACATCATGTAATAATTTATTACTATTTGATTTTAAAATTACGAAAAACATTTGAAAAAGCAAGGAATCTCATAGAAAAGACTGGTAACCATAAATCTGCAAAATTAATTTCAGTGTTTGGCGACTTGATAAACTTCTGTTGTGAATGTACTTGAAAGTAATGTATCAATTCACTAGCTGCTTTCCTTCAACTGAAATCGTTTACCAGGCAGTATAAGACCTAGGAGATATATTACTATACCATGGACTAATGTTGCTGGCTTAAGTCTCATTCGGGGCATGCCAGATCATTCGTCAGTCAGTTGCAAAAGTCGTAGAATTATTCAGACGTTTTGGTTTCATTCACACACAGATAATTGCACAAAATTTGCAATATTTACTTGTGCACATCGTGCAATTTAATTTTTTGGCAATAACAATAAGGCAAGTGTTTGGAGCCCTCAAGGACTCGTCTCTAAACGGACGGAAATAAGATGTAAAATGTCATGTTATAAAATTTCCAAATATGCAGGCTGAAGCTCTACTGTTGTGCAGTAGTTACAGATGAAATACTACTTTCAGTAAGGTGACTGAGCTACAAAACACGAAGTGAATTTGTGTTGGTTAGAAACATTGGGAGTTGGACTGGCTTTATTTTAGATCGGATTATTCCGCAAATATTCTTAATCTCTAGAAGTATTCCCAGAACTCGCGGATAAGGACAACACCGCGTGAAACCTGAGCAAAATCGAAGACAGAAATGTTAGTGGCAAAATGTCGTACGATGACATTTTTCGTGCACAATATGGCAACACAGCACGAAGTTGGTCTCCTCTTGCACTCAACTGATAACGTACTACCACTGTTCTGGCATTCATATTATGAGGGCGGGTTGTAATCCCGGCCAGTCCGAAAATCTTAGCAACGTGTAAGTTATGTAACATACATAAGAATACCAGGACTTGTATTCAACAAGTAGTCGATGCCAATTTATCACGGTTAATGTCGCGCCAAGTGTTGCGTTGCGCCCTAATCAGCGGTTGAAGTTGAGTGTCTGGAAACATTGCATCGGAAGCATGGTACACTTGTCGCGATAGGACAGCGGTATGTGTGCTGCTAGTAAGATCAGTAAAAACAGTTGTTACGTTTGAATTGTTTGACAGGTCGGATCTGTAATGTACCCTTAACACATCCCCTATTCAAATGTGGACGAGTGCACTTCGGTATCAACTAAAACAGATACAATTACATTCCCAGATTTAATGTGTAGCTATCAGTGGAGCACAAGAGGGGACTAACTCCGTGCTGTGTTGCCACATTGCGCACGAAAAATGTCATTGTACGACATTTCGCCATTAACATTTTCGTCTCCATTTTCGCTCACGATTAACGTGGTGTGGTTCTGGGACACATGAATGTGTGTGTCTGGAACAAGCTTAAACACAAAAAAAAAAGGATTCACGAACAATTACCTTATTAAGAATGTTAATAAATTTTTATTGTAAAGGCAATATTGATTATAGAAATAATTCGAAGGAATAGTGTTTTATGCAAACTATGAGAATGTAAATAAGCGAAATGAGGGAGCGAATGGTTTATTGGCACATGATCAGGAGGAAAGTTGAAGACATGAAACAGAATAAATAGGGTACAGACATGAAACATATCAGAAAAAAAAACATCCTCTATCTTGCCCTATTTAACAAATGTATTATTTTAATACTGAAACAGTAAAGTACCTTACATAGACACTCTTAAGATAATTTTGGCAAAGATGAAACATGTGGCTGAAGAGATAGATTAACTTGGATGTTGTCATCGGTAAAATTAGGATCGTGGATCAGACTAAGAATTTGGAATAAATCGAATGCAAAACACGCAGCTTGAAGGATAAAGTGGTCAGTTTAATGATTCTGGCATCTCATTCACCAAACATTTGAATGAGATTGTGTTGACTCGCATCTTTTAGTATGAATCAAAGCCTTTAATACTCACAGTGATAATGGAGGGTATTAGAATGCATGGTGCAAAAGAATGGACATTACCTGAACTATATTAAAGATGAATACATTCTATCTAGACAATTTTGGGCCCATTACCTACAAGCCATACGTAAAACTATCCTGGAGAGATTTAATTTTCAACACAATGTGACAAATTGTTTGGAGAGTCGACATTTACAATGGTATCAGCATGTTCAGCAGATACCACCGGAGAGATGATCTGAGAAGGTGATTAATTCAATTAATCCTCAACCAGCCAAAGGAAGCACACCATAGTGCACGTCCACGAATTATGTTCTAAAGGCGTATAATCGGATCATTGAGGTCCTGAATACCATATTGATTATAACGGGAATATCTTAGAGAGTATAAGCAGGTAATAGAGAGCAATTACTAAAAAATGGTAAAGGAATGCTCGGCTATGAAGAAATGAGCAGTGCTGACCTGTAGGTGACGAGCCCCCAGTTCTCCATGGCGCCAGGCCCGAAGTCTGGGATGGCGGCCATGTCGACCTTGGGCAGCGGGTAGCTGATGTTGAAGTAGTGCTCGTAGTAGCGGAGCACCTTGGGTCCAACCTCGAGCGCATAGTCGGTTTGGTTGATGGCCTCCGGGCGAGCCCAGATCCTGTACTCCACCGAGCCTTCGTCCGCACCGCTGGAGGAGACACTCTGCAGGTCGGCCACTAGGAACGCAGCCAGGTACGTCGACATCTTGGGGCTGGTCACGTATCTGTCCCAGTACCAGCCCGCTCTCCCTGCCCTGCACAGATATTACCTACCGTCTATCCTAGGACTGGAGGAGAAGTTATAGACTGCACTCTGAACAAATTTTGTAATTTTTACTGAGAAATTCTTTGCAATTTTGCAAATGCTTGTAACAAAACAAATATTTTACTTGTAAAACTACAAGGTCCGTGTTTGTAATAGAACTTAGGAAATGTTTGTACTATACTGAGCAGTATCCACGAGCGTCAGCAAAATGGCAGACACTCAACAACGTAAAACCGTATAAAGCTGTTTGTGCAAATACTACGGGTGCAAAAATAATGTATCCATTATTTGTTAGTGTTTCCTAGCTAAACATAACTCTTAAATCGCATCTGAATACCTCGTTGTTAAGAGGCGTCCAAATCTCTTAATTCAATAACCGAAATCTTAAAAAAATATATATGTACCTATTCTTCTTAACCGTATAACTGAAATATTTTTTGCATGTACTTGCACGTATATTTATAGTAGAAATAAACGTTAATTTCTTAAGTCAAGTTGGTCTTGTGGATAAAGGTGCGGACTATTAATACAAAGGGTGTGAGTTATAACCCCTGTGCCAGTTAGGTAGGATTCTTTTTCTAAATTATATTTTGAATAATTTTTTTTAGTTGTTCTCAGTTATTAATTCATTACATTTGTGTTTTTTTTTAGTAAAAAAAGTAATTTTATTTACACTTCTCAATAATGTCAGTTGGAATACAAGGCTGCCATTTGTAATATTACAAAGAAATGTATTTCATATTTTACAAGAATACTCTTTGTAGTTTTACAAAGGATTTTCTTGGCAACTGGGTTTCCAAGGATTTTTCTTGTAAAAGTACAAAAAAATTTTTTGAGTGTGGTACAGCGTCTCTTCTATGATGTGTTCCGTAGATTGTACAATACTCTATAGGCTGTTCACGGTAAAGTGAGCAATTTTAAGGCCCTTCCACCAGGCTTTATCCACTAATAAATATATCTTATTGCAGCCTCAGGCATTAAATTTTGAGGGTGGTGAAACGTATACACTCTATTTATTGGCCACACTGCAATGTTAATATTAAAAAGCAACAGGAAGATAGAGGACGGGTGAACGGAAAAATTTATAATGGCCTTAAAAAGTGCTCACTTTACCGTGAACATCCTACACATCTCCGAGAATTAGCTGTTCGAGCACTAGGAGCTGCTTCATTGAGTAATCAGTGTTTACTCCGGAGGATGTCCTGTTTCTTTGTTATGGATTCTGAGTCCTCCGGAACATACCATACAAACTACGAATTGCAAATTCAAATCCAAAGCGCACTTGTTTGAAGGGCAGCTTAAATGTAACTACAAAATTTTTCTGTCTTTACTTGTAGAGTGATAACGACATGGATAGATTTTTATGTTTAGTTCCTATTAACAACATTACGTTCACGAACTACCAGTATAACTGCCAGATAGTGACACGAATGCTTACCTCCTTTACACTTTCAGCACTCATATTTATAAATAAATATTACACCACATGGCTTTAATACTTAGTAGCACGGCCGTAGAAAACAGGTCTGGACACTCGCCTATCTAACAATGTTAGCGAATTGACCCCCTTATTGACTGATTTAGTTCACATCCAGTAGACGCAGATCGCTGCAAGCAAACTAGTGTTGTTAGCGTTGCTGGTACAGGGATAACACTAAAGAGATTTGAACGTCAATTTTAAGAAAAAATTGAAATTCCCCTCCCCATGCCAAACATTACTACTTCGGTAGCAGCGCCCTGTGGTTGGGTTCATGAACTAAATGGGTCGATAAAAGCTTCTACATTTCAAGCTAGTGTCCAGACCTGTCTCCTACGGCCGTGCTTAGTAGTATACTTAAAGCCCGCATCAGTGCTATCGATCAATGTAATAACATTCACTGAAAGTCAGTTGATAAGCTACTGCCGACAAAGCAAATGAACTTGAAACAAGTGACTTACGGCAGTGAAACTTTCGACATTCAGTGGGAATCACGAATAATTAACTGAAATTGAGAAACCATAATAATTAGTTATCTGGCACTGATTATCAGTTACGCCATTTTCACTGATTTGGCTGAATTCTCACTGTTTAAAGTTTAGAGTGTAATAAAATGTGTTGGTAAGAGTCACACTACAAATTTGAACCACGTATATATGTGTGTATTGCGTGCCTATCATAAGTCTAAATAACCTGATTTTGTAACTACTATTGTTTAAACCTTACATTTATCACTGGAACTCAAAGAATTGCTTACGATGCACTCTCAATCCAACGTTCACATTCGTTCATTTACTCTTCATATTTTTTTATGTAACTGAATATATAAAATCATTCTGAGTATCGCCTACAATTTAACTTAGTACAGCATTGCATTTAATTGCTGTTCTCATCTGAGAGTGTAAATAAAAATAATTAATTAACACCACATGAAAGCACTGGGTTGCACAAACGTATTAGGTGTTAGTTTTGTCACTAACGAATGTGCCATTTTTGTATTCTGTAACACATGAAATGGGTATGGGAAAAATTATTTAATTCAACAAAGGAGCCTTTATTGAATTATAAAGTTTAATTGTAGCATTGATGAAGAAATTTAATATCATATATTTTACAAGTTAGTGAAATTTTAACGGATTTTCTATTAATACAGCTGTTACCAGCTGCAGAATTAATTTTATAAACGTTAGTTAATTCATTTTGCACTTATCAAAGTACTATAGTCAAATAAAAAAAATTGCAGTCCTTTGACAATATTTTATAATCCATACGCATAAAGAAGGCGCAGTTTTCAATAATTTTGAAATATAAAATCCTATTTATAAATTAAAAATGCTATTACGTTTTCAGAAATTTAAGTGTTAATGGGATATAATTATCGGGAATAATTCCTGTTAGGTTCCATGTAAATATATTACAGATTTCCCCCATTTCCAGAGTTTCAATCTCAGTGGTGTACACAGGCCCTGAAAATATTTGTTTTCGTGCTTCTGATATTACAAATTTGAAGAAAAAAATGGCATTAAAGAAATTAACATCGACTTGTTAAAATAACAGAATAAAGTATACTGGATCCATTTACTGACGAATGAACATGAAAAAAAAAATTTCTATCGCACTGCAAAATTACATCAAAACAGCATATAATCCATAACTGAATTTAAACACGTCGACGTTCAGAAAATGAAGAAACTTATTTTTAGTGTTATGAGAGAATTTATAGTCTTAAGTGGAGAAGAAATGTGTGGAATTACTATAAGATCTGACTTTTCGATACACGTCCTCTACAGCCGCGTGATGCCGATATCACATAACACCGACCAGCACGACACCGCAAGCACGACACGACACTTAAAACTAAACGACGAATGAAATACAAGATACGACCAACAGTTTCGGATTAGAAATTATTTATATTCTTCGTCGTGTCGTGCGGCACGACGCACAGAGTGTACAACCTTACAAAATTAAATTGTATGATAATCTTTCACTACAATGGGAAATACATAGCCTAGAAGAAAACAAACTATTAAAATTATTGCATTCAACTCTGATAAATATTAATTTTACCATTGTATGCATTAGCTACGAAACTTTGTCACCATTATGTATTCCAATTTTCCCGTCTGCCCACCGCCTTTGAAACTAGCGTAGTTAATCAGCGCCTTCTAAATGGATCTGAAGAATTCTACTAGTTGTGTTGCGTCAGTGGCTGAAATTCGAGCAGGCAGATTGAAAATGGTAGTGGTTGAGGATTTTGGTCGTGTAGTGCTGTGCTCGTCGGGGCTATGTGATTCCGGCATTAGTCTAACGATGTATCAGTAGGTGCATTAGGTTTAAAATGATTGAAATGAAATACAGGTAGTTGGTACTTACATTGGCTCAGTGGTTTTTATGGGCATGTTGCTTGCACTTTTATAGTTCTCTCTCCTTCCCAAGTTGACCTGGAATAGAGCTTTCATTTCTGGCTCGTCGAAGCACGGGAAAGCTCTCCTGGCATCCGAAGGTTCGAAGTGAGTCACCGCAAGCCACCTACGAGGAATTTTTAACACAGCATTGTAAAAGTAATTACTAACACAAAAATACAACACTAGAGTGAAGAGATTTGGGCGGCTCTTAAGAGCGAGGTCCTCAGAGCCGATAAGGGCGATTAAAGTGAATAAGGAGTGGTGCCGGAATGAGGGTGCGGGAGGCCCCCGAGAGGACCCGCCGACCAACGGCATCGTCCGGCATGATTCCCACTTGCGAAAATCCAGTGAACCGGCCAGGGATTGAACCCGGTTCGCCTTGGTGAGAGGCGAGCGTGCTAATCGCTCAGCCAACGTTGCCCCCTACAACACTAGAGTTATACATATTGCACTTGGGACAACATGTAATAAGCAATTAAGTTAAACGTGCTTTTATGTGGCCTTTTCATCGATGAGAATGGATTATTACTTAAATGCCATTGGCTTTTATTTGAACATTATATACGCAATTAAAAACGAATTTAAAATGCTCTTCACGAAAGCTATAATTATTTTTTAGTAACTAGTTTCTGTTATTGTTTAACGATGTAGCGTTAGCACTCCTTAACAGTTTCCATATTTATGCAGGTCACTAGATTTCGTGTCAATTCCGACAGCCCTGTTCGCCACATTCGTTATATTCTCATGTCCTTTCAATCAAATATTAATTAGGTGATCCAGCTGGGGATTTATATTTGCCCTTCAAATACACTCACAAAAATGTCGGACTGGATGCTGTGTGTTTGCCAATCCACAGCTGCCAACGTTTGTTGATATTCGGAATGTCAAACCGCCTTGGAAAATTCTGGTCAGAACAAGAATCACACGGTTATTCTTCCCCGCCAGTCGCAGAATAACTAACGTCGAAGAAAGGTTACCTCTTCTACAAATTGGAAAGATCAATTTTAAAAGTTTGGCAAAGGAAAAATTTTCACCACTAGGTAAGCGCTAGTGTCGCATATGTACTAGATTTTCTCTAATTTCAACGTTAAAAAAAACCGGATAATTGCAATAATCGTAAATTAAATATAAAATAACTTCGCAACTAAGTAAAAGTTTTCTCTTTTATTATTCACGTAGCTTCAAATTTTAATTGAAAGATTACTTTTGGAACACTGCACGCCTAACAGCGGAAATTTTCTATGCCAAACTTTCCCACGGCAAATGTTGTTTTGTTCCTAACCTGATTATAATTATCCTTATTGGAAGTAACAATTGGTGATTGTTATAACGACAGTAAACATTACTAATGACTGCCAAGAAGAGAGTGATTAATATTTTCTTTTCCAATTTATTTTCGTCGCTGGTAACACTGCCTTGCTCACCAATACTGCCTTGCCTTTACCAATACTTCTTGAACTGTTGACGCTTAGCCGTGTTTTACAAAACGGGAAATAAATGTCACATAACATTGTCCTAACACGCAAAGTTTTCCTGTGCTGTGACGTTTAGGATGACGTTTGCTGGTCATTCAAGATCGCTGAAGGTCAATGACGAAGCAATCTGCGCCTCCGCACGGAACAATGGACCTACGTAGCGCCGTCCTGTAGCGACTGTAGCCGTCCTGTAGCGACTGTAGCCGCTCTGTAGCTGTAGCTGGCAAGCCTCAGATTACGCTTCCCTTGTTACTATATTATGATATCAGGTGCCCAAACTGGTGACCTTGTGCATTGATACATACTGTACAGCGATTCTGAGCGGAGAATACCACGCGTTGAATCTCATATGGACTTATCGCAGGACAAGCTCGTGTTATATGGCATTTCATGTTTTCGGGAGTCGTCAGTGGGTCTTTGAAGATCTGTTGCTTTACTTTTCCTCACAGACAGAAGTCCATGCGGCTTTAGTCGGGGGAACGTGGTGGCCATTTCGTGTTTCCGGACCGACCGATACAACGACCATCGAAAGTTCTGTGAATAAACATTTATTACATCATCATACGCACTATCTAAGGAGGGGTGTTAATAAATATTATCATTCCATTTAAAGTAACGAAGTTGGCCTCTGTATCTTCTTTACCATCCTATATACGGAGTAATTATTATTATCAAGTTATTATGTCGTTGAACCCAAGTAATTTTTGTCTGAAACATTTTCTTCTACCACTAAAATTGGCTGCGTTATTCTGGTGTCCTGCCTTAGATGCCTCACATGGTATAGGTACTACTATTAATATTATCGTGTATGATACATATTATAGTAATGAAATATTATTAAATAATAAAACACACTAATGTTTGTCAGTTCTACTGTGAAAATTTACCGTAGATAAAGGTTAATAATACTAGGTGTGTGAATATAATCTGGAAAAAATTAATTTTGCTTCTTTTCTTTTTGTTCTCCATAAATTTCTTGGAGAATTTTTCAAACATCCATACTATACACCATTTAGGGTCTCAACCCCGTGGTAACAGACCATTGAGCTCCAGTTCTTCTTATGCATTCTGTAAGTGTACGTAAGGTCGACTTGATTTCCGTACAACCATCTAGCAGTGTGACTACGTGCGGTGCTAAGTGTCGCTCAGTGCCCAGACTCTGATTATCTGAGGATTAAACCGCAGTTTAGTACAAACTCAGTGCTTTCCCTGAACTTGCGCACTCAGTTAGAAGATGTGAATACGGAGAAATTTTAGTGTTGTAGTGTAGATTGACAATTAATTACAAAGAAGGAAGAATAAGTGACACATTACACACTGAAAGAAAACACGCTTCAGATAAAAAAAAAATACTGAAATGTAACAAATTTTGAGAGAAGAAAGACAAAATTTTTGAATCAATAGAAACCCGTTTTTTCAGTAATTTCGAAATTTGTTATCTTCGATATAACACTTTCAATTTCCCAATTTTTAAGAGCAAATTATTATTTTTTATATTGCTTAGTGCTTGTTTCCTCAGCATTTCTAACATTTTATTGCCAGAGATTTTGTAATTGTAAATATCGTTAATGCATTTGAAAATCCTCCAGTATAGAACTAAATGATTATTATAAAAGTATTAAATTATTACTTGATTTTTTAAAGCAAAATAATTTTGTAATTTTAATGGAATTTAAACTACTTGAAAAATTGTATGTTATTGTAAAGACCTCTTTAATGACCCCCGGTTTTATGCTTGAAAGCTTAGCAGGGGACGGCTTTCAGGCTATCTTATATCCTAACTTAAAATTAAAGCACATGCCTTGCCCAGGATTCGAACCCAGAGTCTCCCGTACCCCAGATCGGTGGTGCACCAACCGACTGAGTCACGGGAGGTTGGCTACGTGGAAAATGGAGAAACATTATTGTTATATAATTCCTAAATCAGAAATGCTTGAAGAGCAGGATGAGTGTAGTCTAAAGCTCAGAAGTAATACCTACCTTTTGGTGCCGGCCTTGTCACTATAGCTGCTCCGGTAGTAGCCACTGAGTCCCTCAGACAAGTTGCCTGAGTACGGGATGTTGATGACGTAGAGATGATCCTTGGTGAGACGGCGCGACAACTTCATCACGAGGAAGTCGTTCTCGGCCACGTACGTCGCGCTGTCATACAAATTGTCGTCGGTCACTTCGTCGCTTTCTGACCGCTCCGTGACTGTCAGCTCTTTATCATCGATGTCAAGTCCCTTGTTGTGCAACACTATGTTGTCCGTGGGACTAAGAGCTCTTACCTATAGCAAAAGATGACATCTGAGCGAGTGACGACATGAACCCACACGAGCTTGGTCTTTACCAGGTAACATATCTAGCATAGTAAAAATGCCTTATAGCATGAATTAAACCGTGCACTTCTGAAAATTTGTATACATTAATGGATGGTTTTAGGAAATATAAAGTAAATATACTAAAAATAGGTTCCGTATTGACTAGATGGAGATTGTTGGACATTCTCCATTGCAATCCAGATGCCTGTCATGGGAAAATAGGACTGAACACGAAAAAAATACTTAAAAAAGACAAGTAACCTATGGACGAGAAAATAAATATATGTATACAACACTGGAAAATTCCAAGAGGGAATAGAGTCAAAAAACACAACACCAACTAATTACAAAAAATATGTGTATATATTCACAACCAACAGATAACACATATAAAACACCGGCTAAAAACCCGCTCTTCTTGCTATGTCTATACAGGTTATCACTACCGGTAAAAACAGCATCACGGTTATCGCAGTGGTACATGTCGTATGCTGTGCTGAACTTGCAATGACAACGTGAATTACCGTTTTTACTAAAAGTATTTCCACAGTATTAGCATAATCTCTGTAATGTATGTAGCGACTCTCCAGGTGTTGACGATGTTGTCAGTGTTACAGATGGTAAGTCGTGAACCACTGATTCCGTCTTCATATTGTAACAGAGTATGCGATCGCAGTAGATGAATGTAGCCGTAACGATCTGCTTTTTACCATCGCACTTCCCACTAAATGACAACCATTTTTACGTTATGCTGGTTTGTATACTGTTCGCACAACATAGTTTTCATTGCCGTCTCCTGTTGCCTCAGTAGATGACTGTTGGCCATGTGCTGTAAACGGCAACATGGTTGCTGGACTGTAATATATTGCTTACCAGGTATATCAATGTGACGTACTTTATATGGATTTATAAATATCTGGTAGACTACAAGTATTTGTGATGAACATACATGGAGTACGGTTATGTACGAAATATTCTTTGGAGATATAGTTTATTGTGGTTATTGCATGTTGCGTTCAATACTTAGACACGTATATATAACACAGAAATTTTAAGCTTGTATCATGTTGTATTTTTACCTGTGAAATGATTGGACTCTAGGGGACTGAACATAAGATACATTACATACTCAAGGATGGTGCACTGTCTCCGGCGTCGTTAGGGTAAAAGTGTAATTTCCCATAAAATTTCAATATAATATGTAATTTAGTAAATCTGTTTATGATTCCCAAGTTTGCATCAATGTTTTATCAAAGGGGGTGTAATTACAATTATTGCATGTGACGAGTTACTCTCTTGATCGGTGATGTAGGCGATGCAAGGAAAGGCACGTTAGAATTTGTTGTCTGTCCTGTTGAGTTAACACAGATAGGTACGAGATGTCCTCGCTGTATCGAGGTCTTCTGTGTATGTAACAGCTAGACCAGTTTTTTTCAGTTAGGGTAAACCTCTTCTCTTTATGCTTTGGTAATTCTAAAAGCAGAGTAAATACATTGTTCAAATGTATGGTGTTGCGATTTCTCCTGACTCGAAGTTACGAAGTTAGTAGAATTAATGTTATTACTATATTAAGAAATTTTTGTGGCAAGCAGTTCATGGGATTCGTTTCAATTTGTGCTTACAGTTCTAGCACTATAAAATGTATGTATTCGAAATAAATATATGTATGTTATGTTTAAAACGAATTAAATGGTTACCTTGTACTGTATTACTGCGGTATTCTCGTGAAAGGAAGTGCCTGTGTGACTCGGCTGGTTTGCCACCCTGGAGCCCGATGTGTCTCTCTCGACTAGTGTTACGTGCGACCTTTTTGAATTGCCAGCACCTGCATGGTGCCCGCGCCATCGGCCGACCATCTGGCCGACGGAAACAATACTGTAACCGGAAACAAGATGGTGGACGGAGCCGCAGCGCCGCAGCCCCCAGACTCTTTCCTCAGAGCATGCCGGCCGACCACATTGGCTGCCATACAAATTACAAGATATTAGTTGATCGCGTAACGCCGGACTGGTCGGATGCATTCCACTGCTAGAGTTGTAAGTGTTGGCTGTACTCTGAATGTAATGATTTCGTTTCAATTGGTTCGTAAGGAAGTCGTTTGCTTTCTGTTGTACTAACCAGCACGGTCTGTTCTTTACTAGCGTCGTCTAATACAGTGTACAGAATCTGACACTTGTGTAATACATTATTGCGATAATTGGTAAGTGCTAATAACTATTTTCCTTTACATTTTATTTTTATATCTGTTTGCATCGGTGTGTAGCAGTGTTCTCCTTACTGCTCCTGTGCTTCTCGACTTGGCAACAGTATCTTGACTAATGAGACATAAAGCAATCGATGCTCGCGGAATATGCGTTGGTTGTTAAATGCTTATAACTATTTGCTTCTATAGTTAGTTTTTGATCTGTCTGCAGCAGCACGTAGCATTGTCATCTGTCTTGCGCGACTAATGGTCTAACTGTATGTTGTTTTGTGGCAAGCAAAGGAACACAGTCTTTAAATGTCACATAATGTGTATCGCACTTCATGCATTGTAGACTTTGTTTAGGTTTGCCCTTGCGAACATCTGTTCTTTTTCACATTGCCGAGCATTCTAGCTTTTACTAAATTTCTTGGCACGGCGGCAATACTGATATCACTACTGTGGGCTGTGGCTCCACTGTGTATTTTTTATATATTGTGACTCCTTATGACATCATTCTCCTGATGTACTTGCGTATATGTCAGTCCTATTGTTTGTTATGTGACAGATTTTTTCATGTACATGATGGTTTATAATGTGTAAATTCGGTCCCCCGACCCTCATGTTAGGCTGATGGTGTTTATTTGCATTAATGATTTCCTTTTTTTAATGTCAGCTGGTTGTTAGGGGTTACCCATGCTTATGATACCTCGGGCTACTGGCCTTTGTGTTAGGCTGACAGTGTTTGTTTATTTTTCTATATATGTATTTTACCAATACCCACGACTATGTACATCGTGCTCGCAGCATTTTGTTTATACCATGATTTTTTTTTTGCATTTAGTTGGTTGTTGCATGTTACCCATGCTAAGGTTTATTTATGTATATATTTTCGCATTTATATATACAATCTGGATTTCGGTGGAGGAAGGGAGGCTAACTGTCGCTGAGGGGATCCAAGTTGATAGACACCTTTGGTAGCAGAGGACGAGGGTGGCGGTGGGCGATTGTCGAGTGCATGCAGGCCGATGCATATGTGTGCTATATCAGGTGCTACACTCCAACATGCATTGGTAACTATGCGACACACTTGTATGTATACATATCTTTGTTATCTGTACATGTGTGAACTGTTGCTACATGTTCCCGAACTTCAAAGTTTCGGAAATGCCGATCAACTATGTTTATAACAGGACTTAAGGCCTACTTGTCCTTATCTCCTTGATTGCAGTCGGAAGTGCTGTCTGTGATATGAATTTGACGACCATTGCGTTAGCAGATAGGATATGGCAGACCTCTATGTTTATAAGATGGCTTAAGGCATAATTCACTTCACTCTCCGGTTATATGTTGGGAGTGATGCTTTTGATATGAATCTGGGGGCTGTAGCTTCGGTGGATGGGAACTGGTAGACAAATATTCTTATAGGAGGTCTTAAGCATACTTGACCCTATCACCATATTCGATGTCGGGAGCTAAGCCTGTGATGTGAATTGGGTGACAATACCTTAAACAGTTTGGAAATTATAGCTAACTATGCTTATAAGATGGGCCAAGGCTTAATTGACCCTGCAATCCTTTTCGTCATTGGGGTGCTGCCTATGATATGAACTTTGCAGCCATATCTTGAACAGTTCGGAAATTATGAGTAACTATGCATATAAGAGGGCTTAAGTTAGGCCCTGTAGTATTTCCATAATTTGTGTGATGCCTATGATTTGAATTTGGTGGCTGTATCCTAAAAAGTATGGTAATGACAATAACATATGCTTATTAGAGGGCTTAAGGTATCATTTCCCTACAATCCTCATCGATGTCATGGGCGATGCATTTTATATGAATTTAGCTGATATAGCTTCAACAGTTTGAAAATGGAAGCCAACTAGCTTATAAGAGGGCTTAAGGTGAAATGAGCCATATAACATTTATCAGTGCTATGAGTAGTACCTACAACCCGAATTTGGTGATTATAACTTAAACAGTTCAGAATTGATGGCCAACTATGCAACCACTGCATTGTACTCGAGGCTCGGACTGGTTACATAGTTAATTTTATAATAATAATAATCTCACATATGCCGTCTAAATTCAATATGGCGTCGAGAAAGTGCGAATAATCGAAGTTCACGGTGTTAATTTTGCATTTGACTTGAAAAAACAAGTCCGAAAATATGTAAAACTTGCATAGTTTCTAATACATTTAAAGGCTTATAAAATCCAATATGATGTTGTTCACAGCCACCTTATATTTTCTGATGACATATTACTATCTGTATAAAAAACACAAATCTGTAGACACGTCACTCGATATACTTGTTTGTAAAAGTTAACTAAAAATATATAAAATTAAATACATAACTTTTATTATATAAAATTATGCTTTACATATTTGAACGTTGTGATCCCAAATTCGAATTCTTCTTGAAAATATGAGTTGGTAGACATATCCCCCGATAAACTTACATGTGTAAATTTTAGAATGTAAATAAAAATTTTAACTAAATATATAACTTTCACTTATAAATTAAGCTTTACCTATTCAAATGATGTGATATAATAATTTAATTTTCCTTGAAAATGCAAGTTCATGGACATGTTGCTTGATACATTTATATCTGTAAATTTAAAAAGTTAAATAAAATTAATTAAAAATTAATTAAAATCCTAAATCCATAACTTAAATGTCTTTTGTTAATAATTAATGAATATCTGTGATTCTTACATATATATTTTTTGTTATTTTTATAAGTACATATACCTAATAGTTTTGCTTTATGCTATGGGGATGTAGGTTTTCTTTTTAAAAATATATATAAATTAATTATATATTATAAAATATCATTTTCAATTTTCTTTGTAACTTTTCCCTCCATAAACACGTAATAACATATACTTCATTTAAACCCTTGCTACATTATATGCCCTGATGGCTCAGTTGGCTAGGGTGTCAGCAATGCTGTTGATTATAAGGTCTGGCAGTTCGATCCTGCACCCCTCCACGAGACTTTTGAGCCCTGCGATTAAAATAAATTACAGCACCTGGTCGTCAATCGGTGACTTAAAATACTGTAAACAAGCTAGCGGACAACTGTGGCACACACCAGCACCTCCTAGCAGGCGATGAAGGAACTACTGCAAACGACTCCAAGTTGGGGGAGGACTGTGGTGAACACCAGCGTCCCCATCAGGTGGCGAGGGAACCATGTAGCTGGCAGGCGAAGAAGCCAACAAGCGAGAGAAGAGGGAGGAGAAAGGATGGCCAAGATGGAATGAGAGACAAAAGGGAATGACAGAGCATGAAGAAACAATATGGAATGATAGAGGGGCAAGATGGAATGTTAGAACATGAAATGGTAAAACAAAATGGCGGATGGAAACAAGATAGCGGTCGGAAACAAGATACTCGATGGAAACAGTATAGCGGTTTTAAGATGGCGGCAGCGCCTCGGCCCTTCAGACCTAGTTCTTGCCCTGGAACCTACCCAATATATCTAGTATCGACAGTTACTCTTTCGGAAAAATTAATTTACGGAAATTAGAAAAGTATTTTTGGGACGTCGACAATTTCTTCATTCCTATTTGTAAGCAGACATAACTCAGAAATATTGACGTGTTATAATTTTATAAATGTAAGTTCGTGTGTGTGTGTGTATATATATATATATATATATATATATATATATATATATATAATATATATATTATATATATATATATATATAGCTTATCATTTGTTGGTCTGCTGGTATAGGTGTATCTTTAATTACTTCACTGCTTCACTGCTAGTAAAAAGAAAACTGTCGAATGCTTTGCAAGCTGATGAGTGTTGCACTTGGATATGCATGACTCTCTCTTCGGTTTCATAAATAATGACGAATTTGCACACGGTTAGAGATCGGTCACCCTCATCGACAACTATAGTTGGGGTTTTATGGCTCCTCTTTGCCAAACAATGAATTATTTCATAATTTTAGAGAATAATATTAACTTGTAAACATTACCTGTAAAGGCTTATCCCTTGCATAAAGAATTGAAATCGTATATTTCTTTGCATCACAGAAATTTAAACTCACAATTTGAGTTTTGTTGAGATGTAAAAATATAAGAAATCATT
The DNA here is from genome assembly GCA_029891345.1 of Dryococelus australis. NCBI lineage: Eukaryota > Metazoa > Arthropoda > Insecta > Phasmatodea > Phasmatidae > Dryococelus > Dryococelus australis. The sequence goes on from CM056995.1 coordinate 166,081,907, forward strand.
CACAGACAATTTAAAAAAGGGAGACTGAAATTTCTTGTCTTAATTCATTATGCGGTATTATTAACAACATTTAATTACAAAAAATCGCAGAATTACATACCTATAATGTACAAACATATCCTTATTTCAGCAGTTTTTAAAATTTGCGAGAACATTTCTTAGCTCGATTTAAAATATTTATTTAAATAACACATAATATCTGATTCCAATGTGATTTATCACATTTTGATATGTCAGTTTGTTTTTATTATTTGCAGATTTCGGAAACACTCGATTTGTGGCTTTGATATAGCACTATGCAAATATTATGAGGTCTACAAATGAGGAAATAGTACAACATGTATAAGTTGAAGAGTATTTGGTACGAATATAAAGCAAATAAGTTGTTGCCCGCAAACATTTTTTTTATGCGCAGCTCGAGACGGTGGGCTGTGAGAAGGAGGGAAGTGTGTGAGGGCGCCCTTCGCGAGAGTCGCACAGTGGTTCAGGATGGACGTCTAGCGCGAAACAGATACTTCCTACGTAGTAACTGTAGTGCATGCCTCATTAGTATTTGATACATAAACGAATATTATAGTGAAAAAGGAAACACACAATATGTAAATCTCTGTATCTGCATTTATTACCATTGCGGATGTTGACATAAGAATACATAAACTAGAGAGACACTCTCAATATCAGTGACATATTCACTGAGTCCTTTTTCACTGTCACACTCAGAATCATTACTGTGATGAATGTTAGGTTCCACAAGCATATTCAGAACATCCGCACTGATAGGACCAACTCTGTTCCTGTGATTTCGAGCATGTCTGCAGGATACTGTAGATATAACTGGATCAGAAGACAGAATGAGATGATGGAACAGATCTTCATTATTCGACAGACGAGACATATCATTGTGTGATGTTCTGGTACATACTTTAAATCTTGGTGTCTTGCTACTTGTGCTTCTTCACTCAACTGTCCAAGAAGGGCATTTTGTATGACTGCCGAGTGGCGATCCACAAATAAGAGTTTATTTGCTCAATAATTGACATATAATAACAAGGGTTTCCTTGCAATATGTAGGCCTATCAAACTTATGACACTAAATTGTTTTATCAGATCCTCACTTGCACCTGTGATATCAGAATGAGCCTTAGTATCTTTAAAAAGCCTCCTCTCCAGATTACTATCATTCGTGGAACCAAAACCCGGCTTAGCTTGATCAACCGGTAAGTCAAGTTGATGTCGTAATCCTTCAGTGATATCTTGTTTCCTCCTTTTTAACCTTATCTTGTTTTCACCTCGTGCTCGCCAAGTCTGAAGCTCCTAACGATATCTTATATGCATACAGTACTCAAAGAAAGGTATCCCTGAATGTAAAATTGACAAACCAAAACTGTACATTTCTTCATTCATAACCTTCATAACAAAGTTTCCTAAATGGTTAATTTCTGTAGGCAACGCTCTACATTTGTAGTACACTTGACTTGGTGTATCTGTAAGACTGTTGAATATACTACTGTCCACCACAGTGAAAAGTAACTTGTGATTTACTGTAAGAGTTGTTGAAACTTCTGTAGAGCATAGTTCCTCAATTTGTTCTCGAATCAGTTATGTTTCCCTTTTAATACATTCGGAGCTTTCCTTTTCAAAAACGAACTTAATTGGTGGACAGAATAGTAGAGATTATGGACTAGGATTCTGCCACACAATTATTTTGTCTAAAGGTTTTTCAGATGTTAAATAAATTAACTGCAGCGGTACAAATTAAACCATAAACATATAAGAAACTTCTCCTCCATATTTCATTTTGCGTTTATGGTTGCCTTTACCAGAACAGCCGTCACAGCCCCATTTGAAGATTATGGTTAAATTGTGTTCTTCATTGGGATTAGTTCGTACACCTCTTTCTGCAATTGACAAATACGTTTTGACGTAACATCCAACACGTATTAAACTCTAGCTGTTACGGAATTCTCTTCAACTTCAGTTTCAGGATAACATTTTCGCTTTGCTTCCATTAGAGTATGCCAAGAAGGATAAATATTCGCGTTATGATTCTTTGCTTCGGATCCGAGTAACAGGTATTGTCTTTTGCTTGGATTTGCATTTATTGTGAACGAAAGAGTTTCTTCTGGCTAATATAGACGAGGTGTATGCAACGTAATTTCAAATTACTTATAAGCCTTTTTTTATACTTTACAGCTCGTTTTGGCGATGAAGTGATGTCATGTAGAACATAGGCAGCTGTTCGTTTGCCCCCGGCTTTTAATCCAACTTCTGCAGAAAATGTAAATTCATCCACTGATTTGTCCTGCACCAGCTTCTTGGCCCTAAGTTGTTTTCCTCTCTCACAACTGTTTTCATAAGATTAGCGAGGCCGACCACTTCCTTGCGATGTTCTTGGTTTTTAATAACACATTTTACTGTAAAACAGAATGTGTTTTTAAGCCACAGATTATTTTGGCTTTGAAAGTAGTCTTTCATTCAGTTGCACTTTTTACGGCGAAGTTCTACATTTTTATAAAGTTATTCACTTCTATTTTTGGCAAACTTTTACTAACACGTCTTTTTGCTTGCAAGTAACCAGTAAGATGATCACATACCTTTGTTATGCTCAAATTGTTTACATTTAGCCATTCATGGTATACATTGTGATACGATACTGACTACATTGTACCTGGGAAAAGAGCGACTAACTTGTAAAGGGGCAAGTACAGGCACCTACTTCTTTTGTGTGACATTGCCGATACAGATACTCTACATCATACCTACAGTTCTAGCTCCTGCAAATGCCTGCACATTTTGCACGGTTAATATTGCATGTGCGTATTACATTCCATAAATCATGCTTCACATACCTTGCTGGTTTTCATCCATATAATATCTTCCACACGTACAATATCTAACTACCACCTATAGGCTGTTCACGGTAAAGTGACCACTTTGAGGCCTTCGTTACTGTTTCCTTGCAACCGTATCTTATACTTTAACAACCTTTTAAAATATATATTGCCATGTAAGTAATAAATACAGTGTATATATTCCATCGCACTCAGAAGTTAATGTCTAAAGCTATAAGAACACTAATTTATTGACTATTATTCCAAATAGGTTGTCTTTCAAAAGTGCTCACATTACCGTGAATAGCCTATACATATTAACATCCAACTAAAACACACCTGCAGCGTTTGACTGGTTAGTTTTAACGGAGTGCGCAAGCTTGCTCACCTTCGAACTGGTTTCAACTGGTTATTGTGTATTACTTGTGGCACTTCCCTTGGTCCTCTCGTCGTATGATGCACTGTTTGCACGTTTGTATGTGAACATTCGATGTACGGCGACATTATTGTTTTTATTTTTGTCCCACCGAGCGAGGTGGCGCAGTGGTAACAAATCAGACTCGCATTCGGGAGGACCCGGGATCGATTCCCGGTCCGGCCATCCTGATTTCGGTTTTCAATGGTTTTCCGAATTCACTCCAGGCGAATGCTGGGGTGGGTTCCAAACAAAGACCATGGCCGATTATTTCCCCAATCCCTCGTCCCTGTGCAACTTGAACCGTCTCTAATGGCCTAGCTATCGAGCCAGATTATCCATCTGAACCACTGTGTGTCTTCGGTTCCGAAACAAACTCACTTGCTTTGGCCAGACACATAAGTGTGTTTCCGCCTTTTACTGGAGTTGCTGTGTCTGGACACGCATTCAGTGAAGCTCTCCATGTCAACTGTACATCTGTATATTTTCTCGGTATTTCGGGTGACCGCCGTGTTTAGAGATATCCGTGGCCAGTGTTAGGAGTAGCCTAACGCCCTGCTAGTTCCAGGTTCAGTATTCCAAGTTTTGCACATGTTGAAAGAAGCGATTGTAAAAGAGCATCTTGCCTATTTGGTACACACCGAACCATGTTTGTGGGATTGAAGATTAAAGTCATGCCATAAAAGAGACATCAACCCTCGACTTTAGTATTTGATTGGTTTGCTGCTGCAAATAACAGTATTTAGATGTTACCAACAACCAATATGATTATTGTCCCTGTGTTAACACTCTAAACCATTAATTTTATCAGTGCAGGCTATCATTGTCCTTGGATCTATGATATTAAATACAGCTCTATATTGAATATTGAATACACCACCCAAAATAATTGGAAACGTTGGGAGTACTTAGAGAATACTCTAAGACCATATGCAAATCTGACAAGTTTTACATTAGCATGAATCCGAAATTGGTCTCTACGAGTGACTAAACAACCTCGCAGTGCTAGCATTCCAATTTTAAATATGCCGGAATACACCTCCTGCCATCGCGAATACTTCTCAGAGATCTTCAATTGTTATAACCAACTATCTCTATCATTTTCCGTTTCCATAACCATTCCTCGAAGAAACAGTTATGTGTATTTGGCGCCCCCACTTACGATTAAACATCACTACCAGTAATGTCTTGATGTGGTTTTATCTACAATTCTGGTTTTTGGTACACACTTAATCCAAAGCACTTTATAAAATTAACGACGTTGTCTGTAAAATGTAGGAATTGGCATCACACATTCGACGAATCAATCGTTGAACCGACTGCTGCCATAGCCAAGATGTTAGCTTCTACGTTACTGTTCACTGCCAATACTTCCTAGCACCATACTTAATTGTTGAAATACTATAGGCTGTTCAGGGTAAAATGAGCACTTTTTAAAGGCCTGCTCAAGATCTACTTGTATGCAAATTGTGTATTATTCCGCCTTATGAAAAATTAACATTGCCATAGGCTTTATTACTTTATTCACGCGTCGATCAAGTGGAACTGTTAAATTATTAGAATAGTAAATATTTTACAAATCTGCTGATTTTTACACCTCGACAAATTAAAATAAACAGAAAGCGAAAGAAATAATTTAAGTTATCACAGGTCATTACCTAGCACTTTTTATTCGACGTTTAGATATGGAACTACTTTTCCCTCCATCGTTACCAACTTTACTGGGTGTATGTCACTCAGTGCGCCCGTTAAAATATCTTCAATTAGGAGCAGTGACTTTTTTCTAAGGTTTGTTTCTAAAGTTCTCATTTTATCGCGAACAGCCTTTACAAGTCTTCACAACATACAGTGCTCACCGCATGATCGCACTTGAAGCTCATGCCACTGTCGGACTTAATTGCTTGCATCACAGCCCCAAACACAGACGTGCGTCCAACAATGAAATATGATGCGCAGTACAAGGTACCGCAGTGGAATGACAAGGAGATCTGAGACTCACCTCGATCCACACGCGGCCTTCGAAGCCGTAGTCATCTTCGCCATCGCTACCAAGGTGGGTGATGACGTCGAGGGTGTACTTCTCCGGCAGCACGTGGTTCGGCAGCCTGTACGCTGCGCACAGACACACCGCTGTACACGTCACGAGTAAAGTCCGAGCTGCCTCCATAGTTACTGCGAACACAGCACATCGCAAGTGAACACTTCTACACTTCAACCTCTGGGAGGCAAGTCTGCTCGTCTACTGTAGAGAAGTGAGTACAAGCCATATTTTAACATTTGTAGTCAACCTGTGAATTGTGAGACATCAAATAACATTTTATACCGATACAGACTGGATAGAGAGTGCATACTAACTGCCCAGTAAGTGATTCCTAAGTCCTAATTTTGGCCTTTCAATTTACGCCAACAGCATTATATAAACACATAATCCAGTGTTGGTTTCACCACTATGTATGTAAATTGGTCCTGTGACTATTAAGGAGAAAAAAGGGCTTTTGCCTTTTCAGCAACAAGCTCAAACAAAATACTTCACCACATATCGACTACATGATTTTGACAGTTCTGTTAGCAATGGGTGTAGTCGGAGATATATGTAGAAGATAAAAATATGAGTGGGTGTACAGACAATTCAGTCAAACAAACTGGGGTCTGGTAGCTTAGAAAATTGTGGTTAACTGAAGTTCAGTAGCATTCTCTGTTGTATTACAAAAGTTCAGCTTCTATAACAATTAATAAATGCCACTGATTTTCGGTGAAGCCATTTTATTATTGCAGGACTGAGGAAGAGTTGATAGTCGCAGGGCTCGTAAGAGCTCCAGACAACATCACAGTGATAGGAGCCAGAAGCCCGAGACGATGCCACAGGGACATTATACAGGAGCCTCAAATAACGTCTTGCTAACTGCAGACATTGGCACGACAAACGATACTTGACCTGTTGGCTGTGTAGTGAATTATCACGACTCAGGACTTACCCCTGGGGTCAGAGATATCAACACTACCAATCAAATCACAAAGGTGGGTTAGGCTAAGGTTATTCACACTCAGGTTGGGAAGATCAATGTTAAATGTTTGGCAACCAAAAATGTTCACCACTTGGTAGGCACTAGTGTCGCATGTTTACCAGATCTTCTCTATTTAACAAGTTACAAAAACAAGATAATCGTAATAATTATAAATCAAATGTAAAATAACTTCGGAACTAAGTAAAATAGTTCTATTTTATTATTCACGTAGCTTAAAATTTTATTTAAAGTGGCCTCTTTGGAACACTGCGCACCCAGCGGCGGGAGATTTCCGTATGACAAGCTCTCCCAAAAGAAACCTCGTTTTGTTCATAACCTGAGTAGAATGAACCTTAGTTGGACTTAGACTGCAGTAATTGAATACACCCATACAACTCAGGCTGTAACTGCTACATTTTTGAGGCGAACAGTATTTTTACTGATTTTTATATTGTTAGGAAATTATTACAAAATATGTTTTGTTTTATTAATTACTATTTTTAAGCATAAGGGAAAATTTGTATTGGACCCAAAACGATTTGGTAGAATGAATACCCCAAAAAAATAAACAAGAGTGAAACAAAACATAGTGTGTAAGAGAAAATATATGCACCAGTTTAAGACATCAGAGAAACGTTAATTGCTTCATAGACTGCTATGAGGGGCCTGGATGGTCATGTGGCTATATCACTGGCGTCTTTACACTGGGGACCAGCTTCTATTTTAGACAAACCCAAGTCCAAATTTTTTAAAGACTAGTGTGTATGGTTGATGGCTGGTGAGTTTTCTCCTAGTATTCCCGATTTTCTCTCAGTGTGCATTCATTCACATACTCGAACATGGGCTTCATCTCATTTCGTCACAAGGGTCGACGACTTCCTCTAGATGTATGTCTTCCCAAGGACCCTGACACTGTGGTAGGAGATCCCTTGGCCCTTTCTTACCCTAGCAGATTTACTTCTAACGAATGTACAGGAATGTGTATGAACTGCGAAGAAAGGGATATTAGAGCAATAGGAAGAACGGGTCTAAGAAATTCTCATATCCTTTATTGCAAATTGCTTTCAGATTTGTGTGCGCGCGTAAATACTGTGATTGCATAACTCAACTAGTCAGATATAATAAGTTGCATTACTAATAGCATTTTTTTGTATTCGTAGCAGATGTCAATATATTGGCCATTCCACTGCCCACTTCTAAACTAGAAAGTTTTCATACAAATAGCCTCTTTTTTTTTACTATTTTCTGTGACATTGGTGAGTATTTTCAAAGATTTGGACATTAGCACCTTGTTTCATAAGAAATCGGTAAAATAAAAATAATTTCTCATCAGATTCGTTGAGAATGGGCATACTAGTTCTTAACATGTAATGGTGATAGATTTTATGTGCTGCTATTCTACATAATGACAGACAAACGAGTTTGTTAAATAACATATGCGTATTAGTTTCTCGGAGTACGTGCTGCCAGAATAAGAATTATGGATTGGTTGGTTATTATTCGATACCGTTGGGGTACAATTCATAAAATTTTTAGAGGCATCATAAAAAAAATAGTGTCTTGATATACTTCAGCCGAAGTAATTTAGGTGGCCTACTAGAATGACAAATTGGCAGGGAAATAGTTGAGCATTTCTTGGGATATGATATGAATATTTCTTTTTACAGGTGTAGCTATCTTCCGAAATCGTTGACAACTGAAGATACGAATTGCTATTTTAAGTTCCTTGATTTAATATATATTTTGGTTCAGTTAAGAAAAAGAAATTTTTTTCAAACATTGCAATTCTTAAAATAGTGAAAAATACACCAAAAAACACGTAACATTTTTGACAAACGTGGGCGTCAGAATATAGATGTTCAATATGATGTTATTTAAATTTATTTTAAGCTCGCTGAAAATGTTACAGTACTAATAAGTATTTACTTATTAATATACACAATAATTAGTAGAAAACTCACCAATAGAAATAAATGCAAATATCTGTATTTAGACAGGGAAATTAATTGTAATCAAAATGAAATATTCTGATAGGACTTAAATACAAAAGTTTACACTCAATCAATTTATTTAATTGACGATAAAGACATACGATACTAGTTCGTGTATTAGAAAACAATCTTGCGTGCCGATTTGGCCTTTTCATTGATAACTTCACAAGCATTCAAATAAATGCTTATGTGAATTGTTAGTACTTCAAGTCCATTAAATCTTGACTGAGATGTAGTATTTCTCAGGTAGGTTTTTATCCGTTCCAGCGAAGAAAATGATCTTTCCGCGGTAGATGTCGAAACTGACAGAGAGCACAAACTTTTAAGTTTGAAAATATCAGGACAAACCTCATAATCAACATTTTTAAAATCTTCTATTGCAGTTTCACACGTCGTTTCCCTTTGCTAACCTCGTTTTCCAAAGCCTCAACTCACCATACGAATTTGTTTAAACAATAGTGAATAAAATGCTGTTAAATTCTCATACATTGTTCTCTCATTTTCTGTCGTACCACTTTCAAGGGAATACATCAAACCATCAGACACTTGCTCGTGGTTAACAAACCTATCTTCTAACTGACTAATAAAGTAATCAATATAAGGGCTAAAAATAGCCAGTCTATAGTAATCTTCTAAGGTACTTGTAACAATATATTTCCAATTATTTTTTTTAATTTGAAATATTTTTCACTGACTCCTCTACTCCCAGAGAGTTTGCCACCGACTTCACATGTTAACATACAACCTCGAATTATTGTTCTGAATGGCCTCTAATTCTTTTTAGTTCAATGACAGCATCTTCGACAATCGTAACAGCTGTTTCAAGTCCAAGGATTCTTCCTGGATATTTATTAGTGGTTAAAGCCTGTTGGGAGGGCCTTAAAAAGTGCTCACTTTACCGTGAACAGCCTATACTACATCATACTTGGCTATCCATTTCGTAGCTCAAAGTATCTTCAGAGATCGTTCACTTGGGGAGGCATGACTGTTTTCAATTACTCCTGATAATACTGCCATTCACTAGGAGTGTTAAAAAAAGTCGTCAATTTTTTCCCCAGTGCCAAGAGAGTTCCTCACAGATTGAATTTCACTTGCTTTTGTGATGGCCAAATTATGATAATGTGCAGTACAGTGTACATAAATAGCCTTAGGGCATGTTTTCTTGATTTTAGATTGTACACCATTATATTTACCTGAAATATTACCTGCACTATTGTATCCCTGGCCAGTTAGATGTTCACAATTTATACCAAACTGAATTAGTCCATTGAGAATGATTATTACAAATCCTGTCTCTTAAAAGAGTTGGTTTCGAAAAACTGCAGGAAGTCCTCTTTTATCTCACAACTACTGTTCACATATCTCACACAAATAGCAACTAGCTCTACATTTGATATGTCTGGTGTTTCGTCTGACAAAACAGAGACAAACATACCGTCTACCGTCATTGATTTGAGATTTATTCAAAATAATCTGATTGCAGCACTCTATAATCTAATTTTGTATAGTAGTATTTACTCCTCTCTGCTACACCTGTACTACAGCCTCCCAACATTCAGTGTAAACCATTGTCCCCAATAGTTCTATATTTTATGATGGCACGAAAGTTCCCTTCATTTGTGTCACTGACACTTCTGTCGTCAATGTCTCCCACGTCAATTTTACCACTGTCACATTTACCACGTAGCGATATTTCTTGTCTGCCACATAATATGACTCACTCAATAATAGGTTCCAAGAAGGCCTACTTCTTACTTTTTATAATTTGTTCTCCCCTGTATTTATCATTTTTTTTTGTAATAGATTGAGATTTGTTTATAACGAAGTTCAAAAAGTCCCGCGCTCTTGAAACACTTTCCATATGGTACGTACATTCAGAACGCTGCCTGAAAATTTCCGTGGCCTTCTTCCAATTGTTGTATTTCGACTTTGCCAACAGGCCTAAAGCTTGACAGCCTATCTCTCCCGTCTCAGCAAATACAACACAATATTTACAAAAAGCCCCTTATAATTTTCTGAATAAGATAGTCAATCAAACACCTCTAGCCACTGATATTGAAATTTCAGCTTCACATTTTTATTATATTTGTATCTGCCCATTAAGGGGGATATATAATATTTTGCTGGCATGCACTAAGTTTTAAGTACCTGCACTTTTTCGTTTTCATTTAATCTTCTGTTCACCAACAAGGAAATGTCGTTTAAATGAGCAGTCACTTTAGGTACATATGCAGCAGGTGGTGTTGTAGTGTGCCTTTTGCAAAAGCACAACAACTCGAAATTTGGTTCATTATTGGATTTACGTGCTGTTGCACATTGTATTTTGGTGTTTATAGCGTTAAAGGCACCACTTTCAATATCATCATGTTCCTTTTTTCTTTTCGGGTCCCGTCTGAAGAATCCGGTCAATTTACTTTGCGACTTAGTGAGGGAAACAAACACTGTCAATGAAAGCCACAGTACGCAACCAACACTCAAACCAAACATATCACAACGAAATGTATTAATGTAACACTTGTGAGATTTTGATACTTACGTAGATATAAACAACATGTTCACGGCATGGGTATCACCACAAATGCTGCTGCTTGCTGCGCGAGAAACGATTATCGTTTTACTGCGCTGCTGCTTTTACTCAAGCGAGCACGAGCAGTACTAGCATCAGCAGAGAAACAACAAACAAATTAGTTTCAGGGATATTTTTTTCTCTCTGGGAACATGCTTGAAAATACCTTCAGTGGCTCACGCATGAAGTAAAAAGATGAAAGCAACCAGACAGAAAAAAGGCAAAATTTTCCAGATGCGGAAAAAAGAACAGAGAGCATTTTTCGACAGGCGTAGAAAAATAGAACAATTAATGGCAGAAGGTAAGGAACTTTTTAACATGAAAAAAAAGGGGGGGCATGTATTCAGTTGATCTTCCGCCCCACCCGGTTCCTACGCCACTGCGAGGGGAGATGTTTGGGCGGCACTTAACCTCGAGGTATTAAGAGTCGATGAGCGATGATGGTGAAGTGAGGTGAGTATGGAGCAGCGCTGGAGTGCAAGGCGGGGAAACAAATAGGAGATCCCCGGGAAAACCCAGAGAACGGCGGCATCGTCAGACACGATTCCCACGTACGAAAATCCGGGGGTGACCCTGCCAGGAATCGAACCTAATTCTCCTACACACAAGGGAGGATGTTTATCACGTATGATGGAAGCAAAAAAGTACGGATTGCTGTGCCACGTGGCATGGGGGAAAAAACTGGCTACCGATTGTGCCAGCAGCCAATGGGATAATAGCTGATGCTACATTATACAGAGAATTGTATATTGTAGCACCCAAGCTATTCAACAAACGCAATTTTATTTCTGTTATTATTATGAATAAAAATCTCAAGTAATAATTTAGTATCAAGAATCATTAAATATAAATAAATTGTATAGTAATGATGGTTACACAAATTTAACGTCTGTGGGATTTAAAATAATGAAATTGGGGTGGCCGTGAGTAGTATTGGTATGTTGCTTCTGGTGCAGAGGGCAGAGGCAGGTGGTGCGTAGCACTGGCCGCCATATTGGATACCGGACATCCTGCTCTTTCATTCTGGTTATGCGACTGTTATCCAAGGTTAAGCCATCTTGGTCGCCTAGTATCCCACCATTTTGATTTTCATGCAGTATAATTTCATGTTGTTTATGCTCTGTCATTCTGTTCTATCAACGGCCACTTATATATCAAAATCGTTTGTTTTACCCCAAAAATCGGTTCACAAATAAATTATTTTCCCTCAAAATGTTCCATTTTCCCTCAAGATTTCCCCCTTTCCTCTAAAAAAAAAATCCCCAAAAAGATTGTAAAAAACAATTATAAAACTGTGTAAAAACTTCAATGGATGCATCTCAATATATCGGGTTTTTTTAAATTTTCTTAGAAAGAAATATATTTGCACTCAAACGCACAACTTCAGCTAGAATGCGTCATTCGCCAGTGTGTATATTTATTTACAAATTTAAAGATGTCATTTTCAGTATGTGAGGTATATAAAAATTATTTTAAAGTATATTCTAGCAGGACTTTCTAAAAAATATTTGAATTTTAATACTTTTTTTTAACCAATTCAATAGGTATATATTTTTTATATTTACTTAATTCAATTTGACATTACTGTTGTACAAAAAAAAAAGAATTTAATTTAAAATTAAGTTGTCTAGCCTTCTAACCACGCACGCACTAAAAATAGACTCGCGAGACAGACGCCCCTGTTATGACAGATGAAGAGTACAGACGATGTCCTTGGGCACCGCATGGGGAAGAGGAGCCCAGTGTATATGACCCCCGAGACAAGTGCGCACTAAGAGACCATGTTCGCTCATCATCTGTTGTGCAGTCTTGTCAAAATGCTAAGACATCTAAGAATCGATGCATTTATAAATAAGTAGGATTATTTTATCGGTCATTTGCAAAAAAAAAAAAAAAAAAAAAAAACAGTAAAACATATCGAAAATATATTTTTAATGCAAAAATTGGTCAAAAAATTTATAATTATGTAAATTTCACACTTTACCGTGATAGCTGCTAACATAAAAAAAAAAAAGAAAAAATTCTCATGACGGAACATGGATTCAAACACAGGACCATTTTAATAGAAGTCCAGTATGCTGACCCCTCACCTACAATATCACTACGTACAGTGTTGATTAAATGTTGTATTCAGAAGAATTTCGTTACTTTCTGAATCTCATGTGCCTATGCTCGCATTGATTGTTTTTTACATATTCTTTTTCAATAACTATGTAGTTCTTTTGTGAGCACGAGCTACGCTCTTTACTGTAAAAATATAACTGCATTTATATAGAAAAATATGACATTTCACTTTTAACACCATGATGCGAACATCGATTTGGAAGCGTTCTCTCGTTATACCACGATGATGAATTGCGAATACAAAGGCATACCTTTGACCTCAACGAATATAGAGCCGCGACCTGTATTGTTGCCAACTGGTTGTCACCAGTGCCGATTCTGCGATCGAGTTTTTATCTTCGGTAAAAATGCTCGTCTGCATGAGAGAACGGTCTGTACGAAGAGTCCTTTTCACGCGATGAAGAATTACGACATTGATTCCATTCAGTTTGTGCAGGGCGATACATTGAAAGAACATACCGAGATCTGCAAAGATTCGTCTATTGGGAGCTAGCAAGTAATGTCGCCAATACCTCCTGCTACGTCGATGGGTACTGTTTCCGCAGACGATTATGATGAGACACTTAATGCTAAAGACGGAATGAGAGACCTATAAGGTTTGGTAGAGTCAGTACGTATGGAATGTACTCTTGCAAGACGTTCACATGAAGTCGACAAACTTCAAAACAAACAGTCGTCGGCTCAAAATACTGATGAGCATCATATAACTTCTGCTACAATGAAAAGCAAATTTAATGTTGAGAATGAAACAGGAGATGAAGACGACCATGCAGACAGCATTGATGATAACGACTATGAAGACAGTGATAGCGTTGAAGACGATGATGATTATCTCGATGTTCCCACACATTTTTCCGACGAGTTTCCTTCGATAAATAATGTGAAGAAGGTAGAAGACGCCACGACCCGAATGAATTTTTAGACAGATTCAGAATTTTGATCGCTAAGCAAAGAGTTGGGGATTAATCGAACATGGAAGAGGTATGTTCGATCGTTTGAGAACTTAAAGAAAATGGCTACTTACGATGATGTGATGAACTGCTTTCTTCTGAAAATGTAATTACAAAATAATAATTAATTGTTATAAATATTTTTTTTTTGTATTTCCTGTCTTTTTATCCCTCACACCTTCAAAGTGGTTCGATGAACACTCACCTACTAATGCACAGATCTACAAACAGAATATTTATTAAATTATTTAAGTTAAAAAAACATGTATAGTTGACTGGGCTTGGTTTATTCACATACACATACATTAAGCAAAATCCGAGTGGCATACTTTTATTCCTACAGAACATTCCAGATAGTGAATAATTCACAGATACAGATATTGTGTAATAATTAGACTTCAAGAGAGGAGACAGGAAATGAAATAGAGAGAACTTTTTGCATTGGTCCGCTGTACTCTACATACAATTTCAGTACAACTTTAAAAAAATTCCATGAAATTAATTTTAAAATCGAATAATAAGTACAGATTATTTATTAGACATATACTATGCCTACGGAAAGTAATATTGTTACCAGAAACAAATGCAGGGGTAACATAAACATCAGCAGTTATTTAAGTAGCTGGGTTCATTTTTTGAGTGTTTTTCTAGTTACATATTATAGTAAATTTTAAAAATAAAAATGTAATATTTTTTCTTATTTAACCTATATGGTAGGGTAACCAGTTTATTATAAACAGTTTTCGTTGTAAACTTTACTATAAAGCAAATATGTAGGCTAATTACTATGGTTATAAATATTTGCCTGCTTATGAGCCAACTTGCGGAAAAAAAGTGGACTGTTACATAATTATAAAAAGAAACATAAAACAATTAATGCGAGCATAGGCACATAATATCCAGAAAGAAACAAAATGATTTTAATACAAAATTTAAGCATCGCTGTTTGTGGTGACTCTCTAGGGGAGTGGTCAGCATACTTGACGGCTATTCATCAGGTCGTGTTTTCGAATCGTTCCAATATTAGAATTTTTTTTCTTTCTTTCAATGTTAGCAAATCTCATGAAAGACTGTGAAATTTCCACAATTACATTTTATCAACCAATTTTCCATTAAAAATATATTTTAGAAACATTTTTTTTTTTTTTTTCCAAAATGTTTCCAGTTATCGGTAAAATAAATTTGAATAAAATAATTATACTTATTTGTAAATGCATCGATTCCTAGATGTCTGATTTATTTGACAAGGCTGCACAGTAGCTGACGTGCGATCAGAGTCAGTTCCCGCACACTTGTCTCGGGGATCATTTACACTGGGCGCCTCTTCCCTGTGGTACCCTATGGACGATGCCAGCACTCTTCGCATCATGACAGTTGTGTCTGCCTCGTGCGTCTTTCAGTGCGTGCTTGGTTACAAGGTTAGCCAGCTGTTTGTAAATAAAATATTTTTTTGTACAACAGTAAAAACAAATTAAATAAAGTAAATATTAAGCAATATAAAGATTTAATTGATTTATAAAAAAAATTAACCATTAAAATTCGAATAGTTTTTACAAATTAGAGCCTGGAATGTACTTTAAAATAAATTTTTATATACCTTCTCACAGATGGAAAATTACATGTTTAAATTCGAAATAAATATGCACATTGGCGATTCGCGCATTCTAGCAGGGATCGTGCGAGTGGGGGATTTTTATGCAAACTGAGTTTTTTTTCTAGCAAAATCAATAAAAATCCCGACATTTTGAAATGCATTCATTAAAATTTTTATGAATTTTTTATTATATATTAATAAATTTTTTTGTTTTTTGGAGATTTTTTTAGAGGAAAAAGGGAAATCTTGATGGGAAAATGGGAAATTTTTGAGGAAAATAATTTACTTCTGAAGAGATTTTGGGGTAAAACAAGCGATTTTGAGAGAAAATAGCAGTCGACCGACCGGAATGACAGTGAATGAAAAAAAAAAACAAGGAGTGACAGCATTAAAAAAACAAATTGTGGCACACTGGCTACCAAAATGGCAGATACCAGATGGCGGCGTGTTAGTTACCAATATAACGGATCCAAGGTGGCGGCATACTTTCTATCAATAAGGCGGAATCTAAGATGGTCGTCGAAAGACTGGAATGACAGAGCAGGAAGTCGGGAATACAATATGGCGTCCAGTGCCACGCACCACCGGCCTCTGCCCCAGATTCAACATACCTATGCTACTGCCTTGATCGCTATAGTACATTGCACGTTTGGAAAGTAAGAAGTGCTCTTCACATGGTTTCAATCCATCACTTAATCAGGTGGTCTGATACATCGTTCTTATTCTCTGTACATAACCGAGCATCATATAACGTCAGGCAACGAAAAATTTCGCAGGTTTTACTTTAGCAAATTTATTTAGCAACTGCAATATATACACACATTCTCTAATATTAGTTCTCTACCAGCAATCTGTCCTTTTGTGAACAAGTACAAAAACATAATTTTTCTACATACACAGGATGCAATAGGCTACCCGTAACTGTGGACATTTTAAAATAATCAATTGCTGTATTTTACACAGTAATGGTGTTATTTTGCCAGCAGAAAGTACTTGGACAAATGTATATTTGGGTAAATAAAAAATATATTTATTAAAAAATACTACGTTTCCAACTATCCGACACGCCAGTACTAGCACACAGAGAGCGGCATTTCAGCCCGGGAGCAGAGCTGGGAAATAAGTTTGTTTTGTCCATTTCCCAACACAGTTTTATACCCTGCACACGACTGTCTTCCCCGCTGCGCCGACATCTTATAAAACCTTTTATTTAGCTAACAACAACACCAAGTGAAAGCATTGTCCCTCCTTTCCTCTAACATCGACCTGCAAACACACAGCTCTACCATGCAAGTATTATTTTTAATAAATAATTTCCAACACAATTACATAAACATAGTTGAAATACATTGCCAACCCCCATGGCGAAGTCAGTTTACGCCTTAGGACGAGGTTCGATTCCCGGGTAAGGCATGAGTAATATAATTCAGTGACCTTATAACCATTACACAATAATATACGGTACACTAACGTATATGTACGAAATGTTTGATAAGTAATTATATAATTAAATGTTATATAATAAAAAACTAAATTACAATTAATTGTTATTAAAAATGGAAAACCGTACATACTGTATTACAAAGAATATTACGTTCTGGAATCGTATTGCAAAATAAATCCGTACAAAAATTCAAATCAAATGTAATTCAAATTAAATGTAATTATTACCGAAGAAATATGCATATTTCACATTAATATATCAACTTAATATAATTGTAAACCAGAAAAATCTGAAAATCCATTAATTCGTTTTAAAAAATCATTTTATTTCGCATTAAAATCATTTAATTCATTAAGGAAATCATATTTACTTTACTAAAATTAGTTTTTATTATCAAATCGGGCCATTTCCCTTGTTCGTATAGGTTTCCCAGGGAGGGTGGGGAGGAGGGTGTCGTCTTATGAAGATAGTACGGATAGTACTTTTTAAAACTTCCACACAAATTGAAAGTTAAGTTCCCTTTAGTTTAGTTAGGTTTAAATACAAAGAATAAAGTTTATTTAGTGCTAGGAGAACACAGAGTGCCAGTCGCCCCCTACCTCCCTAGCCTTGTCTCCGGTAGTGGGGAGAGGATAGGAGGGAGGGGCTTGGACGACGCACACCAGCCAACAGAGTGAGGTACACTGTAGACACACTGTACACCTGTCTGTGACCAGCACGAATGCACCCATGGAGACCCAAGTATTAGAGAATTCGGATAAAATAATGGCAATGATGTGGGATTTTTTAAATTTTTTCATTTAATTTCTAAATAGTATTAAGATTTTTCATTTAATTTTTAAAGTAGGTGTATGACTGCGAGTATGAGCACAGGGAAAGGTGTTGTAAGTAATTCTAGGTGGTTTTTTTAAATGCATATTTGAGAGTTTTTAATGGAATAGATAGAGAGGTGCTCGGTAACTGCCATAATTATTATAATGGACATAAGGTGGTCTGGAAGTCTGGCTAGGCTGTGTGCGGTATGACGAACCGAGCCAGACTTGTTCTTTGTTGGGTCGCTTTAAATACATCGTCTCCTTTGTCCGCAAAAAGCGCAGATCTATAGTTGTACTGTGATTAGCATTAAAGATATATTCGATATTTTGAATTAGTCTACTTATAAATAGCATTTAGGAACATTTTCACGCCCTCATACACGTTTACGTTTTTTTCTCCGTCTTTGATTTTTATTTTTAAAGAAGTGAATAATGTTTTATACTAGTGTTTCACGATCATTTTTATGTAAGAAACATTCTGTACAGTCTACTTAACGTAGCACAATGATATGCAGCACACTGTTTCCTTTATTATTACGACATACAACTATAGCGTCAACTATGAAATAGCTACAAAGGCGATTTGACTAAAGACTGCATACCATTTCAGTGCTTTGCGCCTAAAGGGGACAAAAAATTCGATTATTGCACATAGGTCGCCCTAAGCACGCTCATACTTATAGACCCCGGATAGGAAAAATACATGCACCAGACGACGTCCTTAAGGTGATATTACACGACACCAGATTCGGTAAAAGCTTGTGCAAGGTCCGCCATAGCGGCCAGTATACGGGCTAGTGTGGCACCCGCCATGGCATTTCCCGGCTTGTACAGCCAGATTTCGTACCAGGTTTGGTAATTGGAAACGTCCTACTATTTTTTGTTGCAGGTTCCACAACGGCTTTCGTAACTGGCAAATCACATCGCAGTTTCAGAACGTACGGCGCTCCCCGTGGCTACTACTTGAAACGAGTTTATGAAGAAACCGAAAAAGACGCTTCCATCTTGATTATACATCTCTGAGGTTGAAACTCTTTCAAATAGGTTTAAAATACGACAATGACGAATAATATTTACTATGACACCTTTTAATTACTGTTTAAAATAGTTCTACATACTTAAAACATTACCTACTCTATGAAAATATTAATTCGAACTATTTATCGTTTATACTATAGGATTATA
This sequence comes from Dryococelus australis, assembly GCA_029891345.1. Classification (NCBI taxonomy): domain Eukaryota; kingdom Metazoa; phylum Arthropoda; class Insecta; order Phasmatodea; family Phasmatidae; genus Dryococelus; species Dryococelus australis. Next base: position 166,100,827 of record CM056995.1, read on the forward strand.
TAAATCCAAAATATTATGTGTGAACTGGTAGTGCTGTGGTTAAGTCGCGGTGTCCTCTGATCTCATGTATCTTTTGGGCATGAATACAAAACTCCGTTGGACCCGAATTTTGTTATCATTAGATTTCACATGCGGATAATATCCCAGTACGTAAAGAAAAAAAAAACTATATTTTGCAACAGGTCAATAATTTTCGTAAAAATTAAAAATAACACACTCGTACTTTAGCGATTGTCATTTTCAAGAAAATGAATGAAACTATACTAGTAAGCAATCAATCTATTATGTAAAAGGCGAACAGTAATACAGCAATATTATGATGTGATAGCTAGTTTGTTGATAGGCCTACGCAAGTTACTAACTGCTAGCAGTTCTACGAATGGGGTCCATATCACACTGCGCACCCACAGAGGGTGCCACATGCTACTACGCGAACTGCTGTCGTGTAATATGAATCTTCCATGGCAGCTCATATAGCAGCTGGTATACCGGCTCGTGCACCAGGGCTTGTAGAAGCTTGTTGTACAAGAACCAAGTACGACTGCAGGTATCGTGTAATATCGGCTTTAAAACATATACGTTAAAGAGAAACATTCAAGTATTTGGTGCTGTGATGATGAGCAGAATGTGATTAACCAAGTCACACGTGATGTGACACGGCGAAACTGTGGAATACAAAGTTGAAACAGCTGCTTCACCCGCGACTCCGGCAGAGTGGGGCCACTGGCTATCAACATGTCAGGACCACTCAGCGTTTGGTAACGTAGTCGCCAGTCGACATAGTAGGCAACGTTTCGCACATGCAGTAGCAAATCAGAGATACACGGCCCGTTCACAGAGCCACATCAATAGAACCGTCATGCTACTTCATCTCTGTATACTTGTCTATTATGTGGCAGAAGTGTGTAATGCTTTGATGGTCAGAGGCCCAATGAGAACAGGTTTTGTTGAAACAATTAAGTTTGTTTTGCGCAACAGAATTAATTCTTTTTTTAGGGACTGTAATACAATTTCTTGTTGAAATTGTCGTTCTTATTTTGTTACTCCGATCAAATATTTTGTTGGTGCAAATTAATATGTGTCTTGCTTAACATGAATTAAAGAGTTTCAGTTAATATTGCGGAAACATAGAAACCCATCCGAGAATCGAACCTAAATTATTAGCGCCCGAGCGCTACCCCGTAGCGACCTCTGCTAAGGCGAGGAGCGATGAAACACTAATGTTTTTAAATACGTGCGCTTTTCAATACTGGGCAACGCGCTATGATAAGTATTTCATGTTTTATACCTTTTCTTTATAGTTTCCGGTTGAACGTGTTTAATTTGTATGTTTATACCATTACTAAGTATCACTAAATTCCAAAACAAACACGGTTACTATCATAATTGTAACAAAAAATACAAACTCTCTAGCTGCATTTTCAAAGGCAATAAAATGAGTGGCAGTACACAGGTATACAGTAGATTCGCCTATACATTTCTTTGGCAGTTTTGATCATTAGGCTCAACGCAGAGGTTTAGTTTATTTATGCATGCATTTTTTGTTAGATGAACAAAATTAATTTCTTTGCTTTTCAAGTTTTGTTCATTCAAAAAAATATCTTTCTGAGGCAACTAAACATATTTTTGCTTATATACAGACAAAAAAATTTAGTTTGCTTAAACAAACCTTTCTCTCAGTACTCTCATAATTTTCCGCTTATCAGGAACCAGTTTACGTCTAGGGTACAATGAACGGGGTAGATGTCTCTTGCGGCACCAAGTGTAGTGGCCGCCTGCCTATCAAAATGTCGCAAACTCGACTACGCACAGCAATAGTTTACTAACCACTACCTCTAATCTATCTGAAGCCAAGCTCAATCCCTACTTCCAATTTATTTCTTCAGCTCATGCTAACAAAGCTTTACCATAATGAGAGAAAATCTAACAAAATATTTTTTTGTATAGGGCCAAATATATATTTTGTTGCCATAACAAAATATTTTGTTGAGCAAACAAAATTTGAAAAGCAAATAAATTACTTTTGTTCGTCTAATAAAATATATGTTTGAATAAACAAATCTCTGTGTTGGGCCAAAAAATATTAGACTGTCAATTAAATATTGTTTTCAATCAATTGTATATATTTGTTTGGCCATTCATTAGACTGCCTTCGTCCGAAAATACAGCTCGAGAGTTTGTTTGTATTTTCTGTGACAATTAGGATAGTAACCGTTTTTGTTAGTGCATCTATTGATGCTCAACAATCGTATAAACAAATTAATAAACAATACAACACGAAACTGACAAGTATGGCTGTAAAACTTGAAATATTTGTTCGCCCATCGTTAGTTGTCACATTAGATCTGATAACCAAGGCGTAGCGCATGGACGCAGTTGATCTAAGTTCTAAACTCGGCCTAACTTGTCAAATATTTTTGTATCGGCCCAAACTGTTTAATGTACGTGTAGCCAAACAAATCTTTAGTTGCACTAAACAAATCTTACAGTCTGGGACAACTAAATGAGAACAACAAAATAATTTGGTTTCAGCAACAAAATATTTCATTGCCCCTAGACGAACAAATAATTTGGCTGCACCAAAAAAATCTTGTTTGATTCAACAAAGCCTTTTTCTCAGTGTAAGTTCAGAACATTACTCCAAACGGACAACGCAGGCATTTTTGCGCTCTCAGTTTAATCATATTTTGCATGAGAACTATTTCTTGCTACGCATTAAAACACATTTATACTCTCCCCATTTCTTATTCAAGTTAATTACAAATGCAATATTACAATTCATAAAGAAAATATTCCTGAAAGCTGAATTTAATTTAACCTGAATTATGACACTTATGTATGTTAACAGGGGAATAAAACGAGTGTGTTACTTGAGGTGTTCAGGAAACATCCAAACACGTCATGTGTAAAGGGATTTTGCAGATGTTTAGTTCAAGAAGTGTGGAGAAAGTGCGAGTAGGCTATGGCGATGCTCACGTAATTGTTCTGAAGTGCGGGAAAGTGAATGATGATCGTGTCCAGGGGTGTAGTCGTACATTTAGCTGTCCCGGAACGCTCCAATACAAATATCTGACGGCAACATAAGGATAATGATATCTTATGCATGTGGAAGGGGGAGGGGATTAAGCTTAGGTTTAAGCGCTCTTTCAGCGATAGAAGGGTTTGGGGAGGGGGGATTTGTGTAGAGAATAAGACCTAGCGGACACCATTAATTAACAGACATTTGAGTTGATTTTGAAATAAGCCGATTGACATTTTAAATTTCCGACTTTCAGAGGAGCCCAAATAATAATAGCCGAGTGTCGTGAAATAACAACATTACACAAGTAATAGTTAAGATTTTACAAATCACATGTAATATAAGATTGGTTAGAAATAAACTACAAAATTACACTTATTCTTAAAATAGAGTCAGCTCTGAAAAAATACACTCAGCCTTAAAAAACACTCAGCTAATAAAAACATTTAGCTTTACAAAAATAAATTTAGCCTTTAAAAAACTCGCTTTGTTTTAAAACAAATACACTCAGAATTTTTAAAAGTACGCTAAGCCTCAAATAATATTCTTAGCCTTAAAACTGTACTCAAAATTAACAAGGTAATACGTGGCGAGCACTTCAAAGTCCAAAACTACGTTAATATTAAGTAATGCATCTTACTATAGCACACATTTTACTTCTGTTATTATTTTACTGTTATTAACACTTTTTTTCTTAGCAATAAAAATTATGTAAATGTTACCACTTTTTCATTACTTTCAAGATGCAACTGAAACTGAAACAATGCGTTGTCTAAACTGTAAAATCATTAAAAAGATATTCGTCCAAGAATATACACGCCCAAAACAAGAGTCAAAACGCTTAACAACGTACTTTGAGATAGCTATGCGTTCTTTTTTAAATGCATCCAGACAAGAAACCTCGCTACATAATTTACAATCAAGTTTTCCATTTTTACAGTCTATCCACGGAAATATGTCTCTTTTACGGTTCCACATTTCTTCAGTCCACACAGAGGCCCACCGAGATTGCAAATTCATTTCATTGCAGCACGAATCCGAATTGGATGGACTCTGCAAACTGTCACTGAATCTTTCTGTATCGTTATTCTGTACGTATTTATCTGTTTTAAAACTTACAATTTAAAGTTTTCGGTATCCTTACCTTCACTCAATGTAGGCACTGAAATACTGGGATTCTCGTGTTCGCCTGGTTCACCATCTTCTGACGCTGAGATGTTTTTAGAACGGGAAAAGAAGGAAGTTAGAGTTTTCTGTTTCTGCTTATGGGATTCCATTGTTTAAAAACAGTACAGTCTTCAACTTTCTATAGGCCGTCCGTTCACAGTAAAGTGAGCACTTCTTGAAGCAGTTTTATCAGACATAATGACCAATAAATACATTTCATTGTGGCCTCTGACTTATGGTTTTGGGCGTGGTGAATGTATACACTATGCTTATTTCTCACATGACGGGGTTTACATTTACAAGTGGCGGAAGGATATAAATTGGTTGAAAGAAAAAAGTAACTAGGACTTCAAAAGTGCTCACTTTACAGTGAACAGCCTATAATCACAATTAACTCGCAAGCACTGACAATTCACAGTCACAGACTACTCGTCAGTCGTCGTAACATATTACAATAATTAAAATCTACATTTGTAAAGTTGAAGTTCTTGTGACCGTCATATAACGTAAGCCGCCATGCCCCGAGTTAAATATTAGTGAGTGACGGACGACGGTTACAAATACGCGCACGTAACGGACTGACGTCACATCCCACTGCAGGCCGCCTGACCTACACACCTCCGCCCCGCCGATGACATTCCAGGAAACTTGGTGCTACTTCCTCCCCTCTTTCTGCTAAACACCAGTCTGTCGACATCTGACCTTGTCACGCACGGGCTTAGAAAGAGATGAGACAGTAAAAACGAGGAAGGGAAAGTAAAACATCACCTTTACCGTAAACAACGTGCATTTCTCAAATTATAGATGGAAGACGGAAGCGACAGATTTAATAGCTTAATACATTTTACGGCTGTCTCTTGGAGAAACAGAAAACGTAAGGGAAGACAGTTCCCGTTGTTTTTTTATTTTTATTTTTTATGTTTTTGAAAATAGAGGAAAAAGAACAAAAATATTACAAAGTAGTACCAGAACGTCGTTCCGGTGGGTTCCGGCTCCACTGCACCCCTGATCGTGCCCGCTAGTGGAGTGGGAGTGTAATCACCGGGTTCCTAACTCAACACCCGCCATCATCGCGGTAACTGGCACGTCCAGACACCATTACATCTTAGCAGGCAGATTTTCAATTCTGGTCAAGACTGGTTATGTGCAAGTAACTCACGGCTTAGTAATCACTCGCAGCTTATTACGCAATGCATTATGAAAGTGTCGGCTGAGGATTATAATCATTGACTGATTGCAGGCCACGTAACAGCGTGCCTATGAGTCATCTAAAACTACGTGTCCTTTCACGAAGCACAGAATACTAATTATTTTGAAAGATTTGCCACTTTCAAAACGCATTAAAATAAGTGGAGTGAAATAAAAATCCCAAAACTAAATCGAGACTCATCTCTATCTTTCATATTCGTCCCCTTACAATTTGTAACACCTTTCCTGGACATATTTCAAAAACCATTACGTACTAATATTCATAATTTAGCCCTGTAACCATATTTATGCCAGCTTTATGGCTTTTTGAAAATGTCTGTATTGACGATAGTTCTTACAGTTATTATTTTACCTACATTGCTAACGTATCTGTCATACACGACATAACAGAACACACGTAATACACTTTAATATTTTGCCGCTATTGTGTTTAACCCTGTTGGAATAAAATCGAATCGAATGAACAACCATTCCAACGAACAGATACAGTAAATTCAATCACGCAACTCGTGTCGCTAATTTTTTGTACGTAGCAGCGACAAACTTAAAATAAAGTGGCAAACATGCACACAAATAATAGTCCTACTGTAACTTTTATCCCGCTCATATTTCTATACATCACCACTTACTGTCTTTTAGGTTTATTGAATTATTTATTTAAATTTATCTGGCTGAGCTATTTTGTTGGGATTGTGGCAAACATCCAAATTACAGAAACGTAAGCAAGTTGTGATAAATAAACATACGTGAATTTAAATAATTACCCTCAACATAATAACAGTTCACGGTTAAAACGTATAAATTTTGCACAGAAAATGATTGAAATCACACATACACACTGGGCCAGTGTAACGACCACGACGTAACCAGCATACAAGAAGGAAGAGGCAGCTACGCCCTTTCACATGCAGCGGTCACGACACATGTTACAGTATATATATTCCTGCCGTGGAAACACATATTTATCACAACGTCGTAACTTGCCTAGGTAGGTTTAAAAAATACAACGTGTACAAACTTGAAGTGGTAATTTGAAGTATTTTTCGGAACAAAAAAATGAATGCTTCGTTTGGTAAAAAGCAACACACCATGACGTGGCTCGCCACTTCTGCCAACTTCGGATTTTTTACTGTCCCACTATCACATCTAAATACAATAATATAATTATTCAAACATAAAAATCTCTTTTCAGTTCAGTTGTTAACTACAAATTCAAAGTTTAGTATTTTGCTGCAATAATTGTGAAATATGCTAAAATTGAAAACATGTATAATTTCCGTTACTATTAGCGATGCGAAACTCCCCGATGGAGATAGAAAGGCAAAGAGAGAGAGAGAGAGAGAGAGAGAGAGAGAGAGAGAGAGAGAGAGAGAGAGAGAGAGAGAGCAACAAGTTCCGCTCAGCCGACAGTTTCTTCCTTGGTCGAAAAAATGTACACCATGTCACTAGGGCCTACGCACAATATTTTGCGCTGTTTTAATATAGGCAACGTTTAATTTACATATAGAATACCAACAAACTACGTTGAAACAATATTTTAACAGTGAACTATTTCTTACTAGCCATTGCCAACACATCGCTGCTCTCACTGGTTTTAATTCGTATTTAATACGAAATAAATAATACAAGTTATAGGAGATATTTAGTTAAAGTTCCATTTATTCAAGAATACACAGTCTACTTTAAAGTTATCACAGTGTTATATATTTGTGGAATACAATTTATTGAAAAAACAGGTTGACATGTTACGCCTGAGGTGATTTTCCAAATGTTCGTTTCAAAAGATCCGAAGAAACCATGAATAGACTTTACTTGGCATGTGCCCAACCATAGATGACCACTTCCATTTCCATTAATCCACTCCTTTCCGCGCCCATTTTAATGTACCCTTTGCACACATTTTTGGGCCACAACATTAAACTTTTCGGAAAACTGCGACTAGGTACTTAAACTATTTGCGATCTCTAAGTACGGTGTCGGATGTTGAGGTTTGTATTTCAATACACATGCTAAATTATTGGAGGGTCCTCTGTAATACCAAACAGTTGCTTATCTCATACTTCTTGTTATACAAAGGTTTCCTTACGCACAGAAAAACAAATCGTCTCGTTGCCCGTTACGGGGTACCGAAGTATATCCCATAATTATCACATTTTATACTCCCGTTATACCAAATTATAATGGTCTTAGGCCGGTATTCCAGAACGTTCCGTTTGCGATGTGCTACCATTCAAAAGCCGTAACTAATCCTTAACTCGAGGGAAGTATTTTTGAACGTGGTTTGTCTATGCCTGAGATTTTATCGGATGTGTCGCGGTTTGTTATTCGCCGCCTCGTGCGAGGCTATAAACAAATTAAAGTGGCACAGAAGAGTTTATTTACAGTTGCTTTTGCAAAAATAAATACCTGCAGGCAGGGTTTATTTATTACGTTATCTGTAGCGCTGTGAATATAGTAATAAAAACTAATAGTTATCATTATTGTCTTAAGTGATTTATTTATTTCGTTTTTCATTGCGTGACAACTTATGGAACGATTATGGTACGATTCGTACTTGTAAGGTGGGTCTATAAGGGTGGGGGTATGATGTTTAGGGTGGTGGGATGAGTGTGAGGTTAAAGTTGTATGTTCTTAGAGATTTTAGATTTTTAAATTTTTTTCTGATTTTTCTTTGTTTTGTGGTATTAGAAGGTTGGTAGGTAAGAATAGGGGTTGATGTTTAGGGTTCTGGGATGAGTATGAGGCTATTGTTATATGTTCTTAGATTATTTTAACATTTTTTTGGGATTCTTAGGTTTTTTGGATTTCAAGGTCAAAGGTCATAAGGTAAAGGTCATGGTCATTAGCTTGCAATATGGCGGATGGGTGTTGTCTACCAAGATGTTGGTCGCCTACCAAGATGGTGGTCGCCTACCAAGATTGTCATCGCCTACCAAAATAGTGGTCGCGTACCAATATGGCTGACTGAGTATGGGCTAGGGATGACCTCTGGTAAATTTAAGTATTTTTTAAATAATTTTGAAGAATTTTAAATAATATATTTTAGGATTTTTTTAGAATTTTTTATAATTTTTTTTATTTTTTGGGTCAAATGTTAAGGTCAAAGGTATAGTCTAGAGCGAATAACGAGCCTCACAAAATCAGCTGAATTGTCTTTCTGTGGCTCTTTTTTGCAAGCGGGAGGCTTGGTGCTTTATAAGGAAAAACTAAGAAATTTTTAGGGAAAATCAGGAAATTTTTAGGGGAAAAAGAGAAAATTTTGAGGAAGCCCCAGAGATTGGCTCAAATTGTATTTCGGGGCTTGTCTTTTCACATGAGGGGCTTCTATTCCATTTTAAGGGAAAAACGGGAAATTTGTATTGAAAAAGGAAATTTGTATAGTACTTTGCTTTATTTTGAGGGGACTAAAGGGAAATTCCAAGATGGAGCCCCAATCCAATATCCGGAATTCTGGAATTCTTTTCTAGAAGGAACTATGCTTTAGTACTGTTGCCGTAAAGTAACGTAATTAAATATATAATGTAGAGGCTTGCAGAGTAGGTTAACATAATGTAATACGCTCCCCCGACGCAATATAAGGTATTTGAGATAATGTAGAATGTAGTATGATTTATATTGTAACAGATTGATTATGGTTTTAATTAAATTACAGAATTACTTTTAATAATGTGTTCTAACTCTGAGACATTGTTCCCCCAAATAGCTTGTTCGGTATGCCCATAAAGCAAACCGTAACATTGGTGGACGCGCCGATCTTTTCCTCGCTCTCGCTGCCAGCCTTATAGTTTCAATTTTCATATTTAGGAAAAAGTGAAAGGAGTTAGGAAGAAGAAATCGTTACGAAGTATACGTAGAAAACCACCTCTCCTAATTATTTTAGAGGATCTCCTCCCCACGCGCATAAGTAATTTTGCAAATTAATACCAAAATAGGTTGATAGTGAATATTTCGAGAAATATGCGTAAAGTATAAAAATAAGTAAACGTAATATTTCGAAGCCTCTGTGTGCGATGAACGGACTACTTAAGTCTATAGTATAAGATAAGATGTGGTTAAATTGTGATAAATCAAATATTAACGTATGGATGATAATAGGAATTACGTTCTGACAGTAACAATGGAATATATATTATCAATAAGTGCATTAGCGATATGCGTAATAGTTAACGCAAATTTTTAAAGGCACTTTTAATGGCAAGTAGCAGTTAAGCCAGCCATATGTCCAGTTCACAAGCGGTGGTATGATGACACCGCAGAACGTGGTATTTGCACGTCAGCATGCCCTTGCATAGCATGCAGTTCAGGTGTGAGTAGAGCACACAGATCTCAACCATATGGCACGATGATACACGTAGTAAACAAAGCGTTCCCTTACAGTCACGTATTATTTCATTTATTGAAGCGAACAAGCCTTGAGGGAGCTGTGATTTGGAATTTAGCCAATTCCGTGGTTCGATTCCACGCTAGAGACGTGAATCACCAGCCCGCACACAGTTGCACAGTTTCTCGACTAGGTAGCGCAAAATAGATTATTGCGTGTAGTGATATGGGTTTTTAAAGAAATGAGACACAGTGCACGAGTCCCATCATTTCACTTGCAAGCAGGCAAACTCACGCACACGCGATAGAATGTAGTATCTTGTCAAGGAGGGCAAATAAAAGCTTCGTTTTGCACACGAGTGTAAAACAAATTGGGTTTTGTCGGGAAACTGACCCGAAGTTATAATGACCCAAGAGCGAAATAATGCGCCACTGACCTGTAGACTGAGTCCAGGCAGTGTTAAGGCGTACGGGATGAGACGGACTTTATACTGTGAAGTACAGAATATTTATTACACAGTAAAATGCGTGGTATATTACGGGAATATTGCAACTCAGGCCTCCTTGGAGGAGTGTGAGAGGGAGGAGGCGGTATGGGGGAAAAGAGAGAGCGACTAGGTCTGAAGTACGTACCTGCCAAATTTTTACATCAAACATTTTTCAGGTTAAAAGTGCCATACAGAATTGCTATTGAAACGAGGCAGATCGTGTGAGATGCCACTGAACTAAGCACAAATTAAAAAGAAACAAAATTTTTTAAATTCAAATCTACCCTGCGTTCTAAATATTTCACTTTTAATTAAATCTCGTGAATTGTTCCTAAAACATAATAAGACCTCGAAATCCCCGCAGAAAAAAAAATGCCATTTCGGAAATAGGCCTTGGAATTGACGAGAACTACAAAACTCGGTTTCGATTAGCAGCCTACTTTCCGAGAAAAAAAAATTGGCTTATGTAATCACATGAATGTCTGTCCCCGCCCCTAATAACTTTTAAACCCGACAATATAATTTCACCAAACTTCTTCCACATAGAGTATTTAGTGACAGTATCAGACTTCTATAGTGTTTGACACATCGGGTATATAGTTTCAAAATGGAGGCAATTTCAAAATGTAGGGCACATTGTTTTTCTCGGAAACTATTTATCGATTCCAACCAAATTTGGTTCTTTGATAGTGCGTGATATAACCAATGAAGTAAAGCAAAAATCTCATTGGTCAACAATTTTTAAATATAGTGCTAATTTAATTAATAAAGTTTTTCCTTTATATCTTGGAAATCATTTAACCATTTGAAACTAGTGTGGTATGTTTGCAGTACATGAAGTAAGCATTGAATTAAGAATGTGATAATATTATTAAGTTGCTATTTTGGAAGCTAGTACAACATGAAAAATAAAGCATGTATGTAATATAACGGCAACTTCTCAGCCGATTCCTGCCATATTTGGCATAACAGTTGTACTATTTTGCTGCGATATTCATATATGCGTTTTAAATGGTTATGACACTTATTTAAAAAATGGTGGTGATATAGGTATTTTAGGTACATAATGAATATATACAACTCTGTTTAACCAGTTTTGACCAAAATTGTTATGCTGTAAGTATTTATAGAAGCATAACATGTGTCAATACAAAGTCTCTATTGTCCGAAATTTTGTAAGATAGCACCACATGTAAAATAAAGTTTTAATGTTATATCTCGGGAAACAACAAACCGATTCCTATTAAATTTGAAACTGAAGTAATTCTACAGTACGATGTGTAAACTACATGTTTTAGTAGGTCAGACTATTATTTCCAAAATTACGGCCTTGTAAACATTATAGACTCTATAATATATATCTATGAAACTATACAACCAATTCCTACTTAACTTTGTTTGCTGGCAGTTTCTATGCAATCTTAAAATAACCTAAATTCTCACTTGTCACAAATTTAACGAAGACAGCAGTACATGAAACATTAAGTTTTGTGTCCTTTCTCTCGAAACAATTAACTGATACCCACAAAATCCAGGGTGCAAGTTATACTTTTGTAGTTCATCTAAATGTATATGACTTGAGGAAGTAGTAACGCATTTTCAAAATAACAGCAATGTAAATATTTTAGGTTAGTAAGCCATATCACCGTAACAATTTCAAGCGACTATAATATGCAGTAATATAAATGACGAACATGTAATATGCCAATAAAATAATGAAAATAACACCACATGAGAAACTAGAGCTTTTGCGTCATATTTTCGCCATCAACCAACCGATTCTAACTTAACCTTTTACATACATACCCAAGTGGCAACATATGTTGGCCGAACAGTTGGCATTTGGTTGGTAAGGTTGGCAATATGTTGGGTTCGAAAAAATACAGAAATACAACGTTACCCCAACATAATATGCCAACCAAACTGTTTACCCCAAAATATTTATGAGGTACCTTAGAAAAACATACATCGACATCTCAATATATCAAAAAATGTTAGAACATGTAGTAAGAAAATTTTTTAAAAACTTTAAAATGGTTAGCTAAATAGTGGCAACAAGATTTTAGACATATTGTTGGTAATGTGCATGTATTTTCATGTTGGGCCAACATAAAACCAACATTTTATGGCAAATTTCGGGAATGGATATTCTTGATTAAAACAATGACCCTTCCCTGCATTTTATGAAATGCGAATGTTATTCACTATATTGAGAATTTTCCTTTGTAATATGTGTAGTTGGTTATATGTTGGGATAAGTTCGAAACCAAACAGAAAGTGATTAACACCTACTTTTTTTTCAGTTGGGTCAACGTTGTGGAACTAACCTATTTCCAACAATGCTCAACTGTATTTTGGAATGAAAAAAAATGTTTGCTTAACATTTGCGTTCTTAATACACAAATGTTTTTGTTTCAAATTGAATTTGGTGGTTAAGTTCGGCTGAAATGTGACAACAAGTTGGTAATATACGGTTGGTAATTGGTATTAATTTTTATGTTGGGCAAACATTGTGTAACTAACACCTTAATGTCGAAGTTTGGGAATAGTTATTCTTAATTAAAACAATGCATATTTCTTGTATTGTACGAGATGCAAATGTTGTTCACTATATCGAACATTTTTCTATGAGATATGTTTAGTTGGTTTTATGTTGGAACAATATAGGGACCCAAACGGTTGGTTTTTGGTCCTTTTTCGTCAGTTGGGCCAACGTTGTGTAACATACATAATTCCAACAATGCTCAGTAGAAAGTTTGGGATGAGAAAAAATAATAATTTTCCATATTTCCTGAAACATTTGGTTTTTAATATATAAACTATTTGTATTTAAAAATTTTTTTTTGGTCGGGGTAGGTTGATAGCTGGTAACTAATTGGTAGACAAACAATTGGTAATTAGTATGTATTTTTATCTTGGCCCTATACTTTATAGCCAACATTTTAAATATACATTAGGGAATAGGTATTCTGAACGAAAACAGTGCTCCTTTATTCCTATATTTAGCGAAGTACTGTTTATAAGAAGTGTTTATAAGATAACTGACCATTTTTCTTTGAAATATGTTTTGTTGGTTTTATGTTGGGATAATGTTGGAAACCAAACAATTGGTAATTAGTAATATTTCTTTAGTTTACAGGCCGGTTTAGTCAATTATATGTAACTAACATATTTTCAACAATAATCAATATTATGTATGTGATAAAAAAATGTATCGATAATTGTGCATGTTTACTTACCAGTTAGGATTTTAATACATATTATACTTGTTTCAAATATATTTATATGGACAGGGTTGGCTTGATTTTTTGGCAACACATTGGTTGACGTAGAGTTGGTAATTGGCATGGATCTAATATGTTGGGCTTTCCCTTATATACACTTAGCCAACATTACATTTATATGAATACTTAATACTCTGCTGTGATTATGAAGAAACGAATTGTGATAAAAAAGATATGTAATACTATTATAAATAACATACTCAATTTTCGCACACACACAACTATTTTGAATCTTAAAACGTTTTTATAATATACATACTCTTGTTGAAAATGCACGTTTGCATTTGTTTTCTGCTCATCGATATCCTCCATGCCTGCATGCATACCGCCATTTCCGCTTTAAGAACACGTGTTCTGGATGCTACTGCTGTTACGATTAGTAAGGAAATATTTTGATGAGTTTTGCTGTAAACTATTTCGGAGTGCATATTTATGTTTGGTGAGTATGTATTTTTTCCCTTTTTTGTTTCAGAAAGTAAAAGGTTAAATATGCCTCCCTAAAAAGGTCTTTGGAAAAAAAAAATATATATATATAATAATTCATTTCATTTGCTTAATGTTTAAAAATTTTTAGCACAGAGTTTCTTTAGAAATAAACTGTCTGTCTTTGGTTATGTATTTTTTATTAGTTGGAAATATATTCATGCAACTGGCAGGATTAAAATTCAGTTTCGTAGTAAAATCTGACTTAAATATATGACTAATATAACACAGTATATTCGAACTGGCATATAAGAATACATGCCTATCTCTGCACCAAAGCAAAGCAGTTACAGTAGTCTAGTGGAGCCCTGCCCACATAGCTCAGGGGTAGGGTGGCTGACTTATAGTCGAGGGGTCGTGGGTTCGCGCCCCAGTCCCCTAATGGCGGATCTTCAGTTCGCTTGTCGCACTGGGAATTTACTAGCAAGTCGGTCTAACTTGAGCTCGTCAATGTAACTTAAACTCAACGACAAAATACAAAAAAATATTGGATAAGGCGTTGGGCTACTAATCCAAACATCGTGGGTTCGAATCCAATATCTACCAATAGACTTTTCAGGCCATAGTGTAAAATTGGTTTTTTATGAGTAATAATAGTAACCCATGTTGGCAGACGATTGTTTAATAGTTGAAATTATGTATGCAATAACACTTCTTCGAAAAACGTTGCTAACTGTGGATATATGACTGGTTGAATGCCTTTCTGATAGAGAAAGGATTATTATTTAGCAAATGATCAAACTACTACGAACAAAACAGCAATACCAACATTGGTCAGTGGTTGGGTTTCTGTCGTATTATATTGGTGATCTGTAATATACACACGATAAACCAATGTAAAGTCAACAAACAGCATTTTCGTTTTTTGGTTGATATGGCATGTCTAAAAGAAAGAGAATTTAGGAAAGCGTGCAGAAAACCATACAATTTTATTGACCCAATAATGTAGGTTGAGCGTGATATTTCAGTTGGCAGCCGACACAAAAATTCACGTTGAGCCAGTGTTGCTCCGAGTGACATTGTGACATTGGGCTAACTTACGTTTTTCAACGTTGGCCCATCACCAGAGCCAGACGATGGGACAATGATGGGCCAAAAAAAGTTGCTACTGGGTACTTCTACACTAGGCTTTTTTTTTAAAGTGTGCTTGGCTATTTACAGTATGGTAGTCACATAAATAATTTTGTTTAGTTTTTCGTTTGCTGAGAATATCCCTTAGAAGAACCAAATATTTCGATAGAGTTTATCTTTTGCCTACTTTTTGTATGCTTGTGCCAGGCGATAAAATGCAACATTTATGCCATATCTCGGCAACCAATCATCGAATTCCCGCCAAATTTTGCACACAAGTGATACTACAGTGGATCATGTAAACTTATATGATTTAAGTGAATCACACTTTCTTTTAAAATTGTGCTATATAATTTATTTAGATAATAGAATCATATCTATTAAATAATTTCATAAATTTCAACCAAGCACTTTGTATTAACATTATCGATTAGACGCATCAGATATACAGAGCCTATTTTGAGGCCTTTCTGTACGATAGCGCCAAATGAGAAACTAAAGCTTTTATGCCACATCTCGACCAGTCAGCCTATTTCCACTTAATTCTGTACACAATTAGTGCTTACTGTAGTCCATACTAACTAACATGATTTAAAGGGTTCACACACTTGTTTTCAAAATGATGCTGTTGTAGATATTTGAATTTTCTAACCCAGTCAACAAAAACTTCAAACTAATTACTGCCGAAGTTGATGCTCAGAATCTTTCCTCGGTATTGCAGTTGACTACACTCCATCTTGCGGTAAGATGCGTTTTGTGTTTGAGTCTCAGGTACGGCACGTGTGTATTTGTAGTCGTTTCACTATCATTGAATTTGTTTCTGGTTGCATCTGTAAAGATTTCGTTATCAACTATACTACAAAACCATCTTACTATTTAAAAACTTTATCAAAGTTATTTGCATCGATTTAGAGTAAAGAAGGCTCAATATTTATATCGATAATTTCTTGTTCTTAATACATACTATAATTGTATCGACATTCGTGAATGTTTGTGTATCGGATTTATAAACACGTTATTTACCTTCAACAAAAATGATAAAGGCTGTCGACGGCTAGTTAAGCACTTTTGAAATCAACCTTGGAGAAAAGTCACTGCCTATGTCTGCATATATTTTAACGGGCGCACTGAGTGACATGCGCCCACTAAAGTTGGTAACGATGGATCGGAAGTAATTCCGTATCTTGAGGTGAAATAAATAGTGTTATCTAACCATTTGTCATAACTTAAATGATTTCTTTCGCTTCCTTTTTGTATTTTTTATGCATCGAAGTGTAAAAATGAACAGATATGTTAAATATTTACTGTCATAATAATTTGGCAGTTTCACTTGACCGACACATGAATAAAGTGACGAGGCCCACGACAATGTTAATCTAACATAAGGCGGAAGAACACACACCGTGCAAACAAGTAGGTCTTCAGCAGGGCTTTCAAAAGTGTTCATGTTACTGTATTGCACGCTGATTATGTGTACATTAGATGACTGTTGTAACTGTACTTGAACAAGTGTAGATGCAAGTAGTACTAAAGTCGTGTCTCAATTTAAATAATGCTCTTTCGAGAGCGCACTCTTTCACACAACCTGGTGAGAGCACTGCTTCCCGCTCTCTCACGCTCTCGCTCTGTGAAATTGAGACAACCACTCTCTCGTTTCTCTCCGGCGTCGCACAGATAGTTGACTCACAGTTAAAATCACGGTCATAACTATTGTTAGTTATTTATATGTATTCAAAATAATTCACAAATATTTATAGCACTACCGGAATAATTGTGAGCGAATAAAGTACCATTATTTTTGTTATATATATATATTACCACCAGGTTGCAGCAAAGCGACTCAAAATACGAGACTTTCCCAGAAATTTTTATTTATAAATATATTAACACGTTACGTAAGTTATTTTGTTGACGTAAACAATTAAAATTATTCACGTACAGGTAAAATGCGACATGTTATTTTGTCCAAAAAGTAACTTTACTTAATCTCTGAAACAATGTAAACAAATATGGCGCGTGGTCAGAGAGTGTGAGAGGGCGCCAGCGAGTACACAACTTAGTGCTCTCTCTGTGCTCTCGCTCTTTCGCGCTCTCTCCGACGAACTGAGGTTATACTGACGTGGTAGCGAGACTAAGAGCACTCTCTGGGTCAACTGAGACACGTTCTGAGCTGATAATCAGGAAGATGCGTGCATATACATAACCCTCAGCCACCATATTGCTAGCCTTGTGACGTGAAGCAGACATCCTGCGCGCAGTGCGATAGGAACTGGCTGCACTACCCGAGTTACAGTACTTCCGCTCCGGCTAGCCACAAGAATGGATGAGGTGTGATGAGATAGGGTGGAGATGCAGCTGAATGGATACGGGAGAGGATATTGGAAAGCCCCGAGAAAACCCTCACACCACGCCAGTGTCCGCTACTCTAAATATGAGAATTCCCTCGGGTACGCCAGTAGTGTGAGGAGCTAATGGCTCACCAACGTGGACTACGTGGCTCCTGGGAAACACAAATATACTAATGGTAACTACTTTAACATTCTCTTTAATAAACAACTTGATTAGTTTTTGACACCTAAAGTCGTCAAGAGGTTTTGTCAAGGAAAAAAAATTCCATGCCCTCATATTATATCATTTTACTAATATTGTATAATTCAGGTAGATCTATACAGGATATTCCTCAATTACTCCGACAAACCTCATGAGGTGATTCCTTATGTAAAAATAAGAAGAAAACATACAGGATACGTACTACCTAAACTGAGTATTGAGAGCTATAAGCCCTTGAAAAGTGAAATTTTGAAATGTATTTTTGCAATATATCGGAAGCAAAATGAAATGAAATTACAATTATCTGATCATCGTTCTATGTTAATGGGATCTTCAACTTAAAAGCAAACTCACATTAATACCTTTCCCCGTACAGGAAATAAAAGGGGTGGCCACCCTATTTTTCCTGGCAACTATTTTACAGTCAGGAATTTCGAACTCTTCATGAATAAATATTGAGCAATATGGCCTAAGTAACAAAATGTGTCCTTTTGTCGCAACTGCCCAGGACCCACGTTAACGTGTAAAACGCACACGAAGATTCGCCTGCAGCGATTCAGTGCCTAGCATATAGGCAATACTATCTACATACGCGTACAAAACGCTGCGTGTCCACTGCACAGACGGCTGCAGTACGAAAAGTGCTAAACTATCTCATTTTTAAAGCTTGCCTGTAAAGTTTCTTTAAGCGGTACGCAGGTAGTTTGGTCATTTTATCACGTGTAACAAAACCCCACAATTACAGATCTAGTTTACTCAGTAAAGAGTTAGGACGGAAACACTACATGATTTGCGCGTAGGGGCGATGAGGCACTAGGTGTGCGTGTTAGTGTCGCCCGAATCGCTCCCTCGCTTCTTGACCTTGACAGCGCAGCTACATAGTCCTCTTAACAAAGACTAAAGCTGAAACCAAAGATTGCATGGAAACAACCTTCTGAAGTCTGCATGAGTCAACATTATAAGTCATTATTCTCATAATTTTCGCTTAAAAAAAAAACAAGAATAATGTTAGTTTTAAGCTGATTTTATGTTTTTATCATGTAACGAAACGTACCACGTCACGATACTATAAAATAACCTCAAAACCTAGAAAAAATCGTGGCTCTTTAACAGCCTAAAATACTTGCACTACAAACAAAATCTCACCGTCTAGACTGCACTGATCTCTGTTACTTGCAAGCTGCCCACAAGAAGCAATGGAGAGCCCGTTCAGTGTCTTGCTCTTGCAGGCGATGGAACACGCAATGCCAGCCTCCTTGATACTGAGCTTCAGAAACACAAGAGAGAGTCCTCTGACCATTAGTGCGGGTTTTAGTTCATCAGGTTTGACGACTGTGGCTTTCTAGATAACGTGCAGGCAGTTTCCTCTTATCTGCTCACGTTGCTGCCGATTGTATCTCCGCTACCAGCTGGGTTCCTGAATGTTAACGGCACTCTTGTTACTGTGCAGATTTTCAGCGACGTCATTCCCTCGACCCACACTCGACTGGACCGTTGCGTTGAACTCGCCGGAAACAGCATTGTCATGTGCCGTCTGGTCACGTGACAGGCTAACCAGTTGTCCCCGGGACCACACTATGGCCTACCAGGTTCAGGCAATGGCCATTTGCGATCAGTGGCAACGGTTTGGTGGTTGACTCCAGTCAACGCAAATACGTAAAGCAAATATTTTTGTCTATAGATATACAACAAAATATTTCAGGTGTGCAATTAAATACTTATAATTGACGGTTCTCTTCATTTGTCAAAGACTAAAATGTATTGATAGACAAACAAGTGTAGATTTATTACAGAATGTAAAGTTCTGAGTGATATTTTTCAATCAATATTCTCTTGTGCTAATTTTCAAGCAACATTTTCTAAACTATTGGGGAGTTTACATCTTGTATTTGGCGCGTGGCAGTAGCCCTTAAGCCATCAGCCCTAAAGTCATCAGTCAGCCCTAAAGTCAGTAGCCGTAATGTCACTAGCCCTCAAATATTTATAGGCCTAGTGACTTAAGGGATTCTAACTTGCAGGCATTGTACTTACATATAGTTTAAAGTACGTATTAAACATTATTTATAATGAAGTTTTATTTCCAAGTAACATCTTTATGGTTGCTCGCATCATAAAGAACAGTGTGCCGGTAAGGTATGCAGGTAATTGGACTTAACGTCTCCTCTACAGCGAAACCATTAGTGTCGGTGCGATTTGCACAGGGAAGAGGGATTGGGGGAGGAATCGGAGTAATTTCGGGAAACCATGGAAAACCGAAATCAGGATGGCCGTACCGGGACTCGAACCCGGGTCCTCCCGAATGCGAGTCCAGTGAGTTGCCACTGGGCCACCTCGTTCAGTAGTGTGCGGGTAAGGCAGAGGTACTGAGAACAGGAAGTCACAGAGTAGTCGAGAATACAGAGGTGAGACAGCAGCGCTAATTCCAGACGCACACGCTGATTAAGTAGCGCGAGTGATCAGTTACATGGCAGAGGTTAGTTCGCAAGTCAGATCCTGCCTAGTAACCTTCTATCTACCTCGCAGCCTAGTCATTACTCTCGGCTTGCAGTAGCCAACCAGACAGAAGGCAGAGCATCGCACACCAGCCAATTACACCCCTCGTACGCCCACATCAAAGCAATTAATTCACTGTGTACTAATCCAGTGTGTGCTAAAGAGACCCTTGGCACTAGCATTAAACAAATCACGCCTGCTATGGGAGGACTGAGATAAGCTGTGACAGCGTAATGCGTGTCTAGTTAGCACGACAGTTGACGGACAGTGAACGCACACTCTGCGGCAACTCCCAGTATCATATCTGTGACCATGCTCTCAGACAAAGACATGTTAGTATGAAAGAAAGATTCGATTGGAAGATTGTAAACTCGGCACTCTACCGGCTGACACCAGGTCAATAATGAACCTCGTACAGTACAGTAAAGTGCAGTGCAGAGATTTGGGCGGCTCTTAACATCGAGGTCTTCACAGCCGATGAGGGGGAAATGAGTACGGAGAATCGCCAGAATGCAAGCGCTGTGGAAATTGGAGATCCCCGAGAAAACCCGCCGACCAGTGGCCTCGTCCGGCACGATTCCCAATGGCAAAAAAATCCGGGAGCGACACCTCCGGGAATTAAACCCGGTTCGCATCTAGCTACTACTCCACCGCGGCCGCAGTACGGTATAGTCACAGAGCAAGTAAGACTACAGAGATGAAATAGCCTCTCATGACGCAAGCTGCAGCCCCGAACATGCTACCAAAATGGCGTCACTAGCCAATCAGACACAAGGCCCGTTCCCAGAGCCTCGTACAACCAATCAGAGCGTGATGAGCACGCCCACTTCTGAGGAACGACGAAGCCACGTCGTCTCAGTGAGTGTATTGTATTTACTGTGCGGTGTAGTGTGTGGTATGGCGTGGAGCGACAAGACGGTGATAGTGAGAGAACTGGTGTTCCTGTAGAGCTGGATATAGGCGCGCCTCAGTTCTACGTCGTCTTGAACACCTGTGAGTATGTCCACACTTTATAGTCTTCAATCACGTGCGGTTCTTACCGTGAACGCGCACAGCTGACGTCATTACAAGAAGCTCGCACCCCGCTGTTAGAAAAACAATTCCGCGAAATCATCGCATAAAAGCGATTAAAAAATTGACTACCCGAGTCTCTTGTTTATTTTTCACCGACTGATTTTTCATATATTCACCGTATATTTCCGTATAAATGGTTGTAAATACGCAGAAATTTCTGCTCTGTGGTGTGTGCATCGTCTTAACCGCCCTACTAAAAGTTATAACGGCCTTGGTCACTTCATGCATCCCAATTCCGAGTTTCGTATTTGTGATATCCAAAATATTTCATTATAGAACACTGTGATAAAAAAGCATCAGAATAAAAGGCTCTGTTGATGTACGAAAGAGATAAAACGCCTTTAGTTAATATTACTTCATGCTACAACTAGCAGGGTGCCAATTAAACTTTTTGCTAAGTGGGGGAAACTTATTTAAATGTTCTCAAAACATTCATGAAATTCTCTTTTCCCAGCAAAGTAACCCGCATCTGGCTGCGTGAATATGTGCTATCTTATACGTTATTAACAAACTGCAGTGTTGAATGTATCCAGTCAATGCCTGGTGTCATGTTACGTACACCAAAGGTGACACGAAGTTCTGTGCCACACCGAAGTCTGTGTTTCGACAGTCAGTATATGTTTTTCGTCCGTGACTTCGTGTGTTTTCCTGCCAGTACTTTTCTATCTGAAGTAGGCATGAAGCTTCGTTGTTAAAATTTGTACGTGGGAACGATTCGTCTCTTCATTTATCATGCATTATTACTAGAGACCCAAGAATTTCGCGGGTGCATTGCTAGACAAGTTGAAATTCACACACTTGTGAGTTCATATTACTTTCGTAATTTATCAACGTGTTGTTTGACACCTGCTGGAGATAAACGAGCCAATATCAATTATGTAATAAATTGTGCTCCCGACCACCGCCTTTTACTACCACAACAATCAACCAATAAACAGTTGATATCTGTATGAGAGTATATAAGACTGTGAAGTCTAGCCTACAGGTCATTGCACTCGCGAATTTTTCGTGTGTCTAATTATTACTAGGGACAGGTGTTTTTCGCGAAAATGTTACTGTGCATTTGACCTTCTTGTGCCATAGGGTGGTTATACGTCCGTCACGCCTTACGGGAATCTTGATTGAGTCAATAACGTAACTCCAGCAGCGGAATGGCCAATCTTCCTTAATGAAGTCAAACCGGTAGGAGACTCCCCTTACAGGTTATTGGCCAATAGAATTACTGACTATGCTCACTTATATATAAGGCAGTTGAGTTTATTCTGTCAATGAAAGATAAAACGAATTTCGCATATCTCTTATTATTACTCGTCAGGAAGGGGAATATCTCTCCCTGGTGGAGAACTAAGTTTTCTTAAATGAGCCAGGGACGAACATTTCATAAACATTGAAAAGTCCCTGGCATCTCTCCCCTCCCAGTTGATTCACACTATGGTAGCAAGGTATTTGGGTGATAACCGTCAGTTTTTTTTTTTTGGTAAATAGGAAGGAGGGAGAGAAACCGAAGGCGTGTCAAATGTGTTAGAACTACGCCAAATCTCTCTGAGCAAGGACGTGTTGGCATTCCATACTCGATTATTCACGTACAACGCATAGTAAATACTGTTTACTTTTCTAAACAACTGACTTCAAACCCGACAATCTTACATATCTCTTACGCAGTTAAATTACTAGAGGATTTTCCCACGAGGCTCGTGCCTACTTATATGGCCTTTGGGCCTATTTGGATCAATTTCGAAAGTCACGAAATTAATACTTCAATTTATGAGAGGAGGGAAACTATATATAATAAGAAGTAGTACAACAACATTTTTCGAAATGTTATCATTTAAATTTTGTATAGTCAATTGAAAGTAGAAAATTAAATACATGCCTATATTATTCTCTGCTTGAGTTATTTATTTTTGTCATTATTTACACGTTACTTCAGCATGTTGCAACGCCGTTCGCCAATCAACTTTCTCGCCAGCTGGCAGCCTGGCCAATAGAGACACTTGGCAGCTAGCCGGAGACAAGAGCCATTCCCAGAGCCTCGCGTCGCCAATCACAGGACGGCTACACTCGGGTAAGCATAACGTCGTTTCTTCTCTGTCTACTAATGTATTCTGTGGCAGTAGGCTGCAATGTGCATGGTGGCAACTTCCTCGCTCATGTAGGTACTCTGTCTTGGCAATGAAGACCCGCGCAGCTCAGGGTTCTCGATTACAAGCAGTAGCGCGGCCAATCAGAGAATGGCCACGCCGACATCAAAGTAACCACGTTATTTCGTACACGTGTACTTTATCTACACGGTAATTTCATCCAAATCATAATGAGGATAATCAGTCCACCTCACATGTAGTCTGCGGTATAAACGACTGTTTCACCTCTGTATTTTAAAGTACTCTGTAATTAAATGTTTCAATAGGGTTAACTGAAACACTCAAATATCGCTAGCAAAACAAATTTTGATAAATTTATACGTTTCATGTTTTTACTCCTTCCCACAGCCTGTTTCATTAAAGTGGCTACTTATGCTATTCATGAATGTTTTATCAATGACACGTGGGTCTCAATATATTTTACGAAATACTTGATACTTATGCAAGATCGTTTGGATCTCACAGGAAGGCATACCATAAAACGGACAATATATTTGTTTCATGCTTCCCTGCAATAGTGTGCATCGGAATGCTTATAAGTTTTTAACCTTTAAACACGCCTGAAAGAAATTTATACTTAACAATTTTCACAATACTTATAGGGGCCTACTTGCGAAATTACAATTTTGTCAAACGTTTTCTGTACTTTTGAAAAGCGATCCAATATTATTTTTGACGTAGTGAATTGCTATCGCTACTATCCAATGCAACGTCATTGACTCTATGTTTTTTAAATGTACTCAGTTACCAATAAAACATCACAAAATTTCTCAAATTGTTTTTCAAATAAATTATTTGAACAGGGACTACTGTAATTATTTTGTGAAAATTTATATGTGTCGAAAACTTATCTCGTCTAATAAATGATTACACGAAATATAATTATGAAGGTGCAACACGATGTTTTGATAAAAGAAGCGGATACAAATATCTCAAATCCTTATGAAAAAAACATTTTTAATACCATTTATTTACGCTGCAACCCCAGAAGCAAAATTTTGTTGGGACAACGTAGGCCCAACTTTTGATTCTACTGTTGCGCCAACGTTGGAATATTACGTTGTCCCGACAACATAATGTCCCTCAGGATTACGTTAGCCCAAGATAACTTTTATGTTGGTTGTCAACTGAAATACAAATGAGGCCCAAAATCATTTTATGGTTGTATGCAAGCTTTTACGAGCAGTGATTTTTTCTTTCAGAAAGGCATTCGCACAATAATTTACCCACAGTTATTAACGTTTTGGCAAGATAAGTTATTGCGTACATATTGCCAACCATTAAACAACGTTCTGCCAATGTTGGTATAAATTTTGCCCATTAACAAAAAATGAAAAAATATAATTGTAACACTATTACTTTTCATAACCTTTTACTTCATATTACGACCTGAAAATAGCCTTTTTAAAGAATCTCCGCAATAAAAAATAATTGAACATTTAAGCAAATGAAAAGATGTATGTGTTTGTTTAGAAAAATATCACCCCATGTTGGCATAAAGTCTGCCATGCAATGTTCTCCTAATGTAACAAAAATAACCAACCACCAAATTTTACGTTAACAAAATTGTCCCAACACATGAGGAACCAAGCACAGTTTAATGAAAATTTACATTCGGCATTTCTTTATATGTTGTGAAAATTAATATGTTTTTATATTTAAAACCATTAGTATCTATTAGTGAATTATGTTGTTTGTACAATGTTGTCCGAATAAAGGTATACAGTACATACAATAACTACCAAATACCAACGGTATGGCATTATTTTTTGTTAAAAATATTGCTTTTAAACAACCATACGAAAATAGTGTATTTCATCAGAAATATGCCCATTTATTTTGTTGGCACAATGTTTGGTACACAATGTTGGCCTAACATATGTTTACGTACAAAATGTCAACAGTATTCCGACGCGTGCAGCTGACCCTGGTTGTATCGATTTCTGCGTTTATCTGAATAATGCTCTGTATTACTGACCTCGCTCTTTCAGCGTGACTGGGGGGGGGGGGGGGAGGAGGAGGGAATTGAACATTCCAGATGGTCATGGCGAACGGTATAAATATTGCGACAGGCCTTTGGGCTCTGAGTTTAGTTGGAGTTGATGAGTGACTGAGTGCCTGAGTTCCGAGCTATAGAAAAACGAGCGGCGAGAGAAGTGACCAGCGGAAGGAAAGTCTGCTACTGCGAGTATCAATCAGTGAAGTGTGCGACTGGCAGGCTGGACTATTGGACTAGGTGCATGAAGGGAAGACATTTTAAGTGATGGCTACAGATAGACTGAACACGTATTAATGATGAGTTCGAATTAATTGACTGTAACCAAACCAAAAGAGTTGAAATGAACATTAAATATTGCGGTCACTGTTAAATACAAATAATAATATTGGAGGCAGATAATTTAATGCTGTAAATATTAGGTATGTGAATAAATTATAAATCAAATTGTATTTTATTATTTTTTGATCTCCGTCCCTCACGAACTCAGATACGACTCTCAGGCGTCCCACGTAACAATAGGTTGCTACTGGGATAGTGGAAATCGTGCTAGATGCTGCCGCTGGTCGGCGGGTTTACTCTGGGATTTCCCGCTTCACCTGCTCTTGCATTCCGCCTCTGCTCCATACTCACCTCGCTTCACCCTTATCGGCTCCCAAGACTCGATGTTAAAAGCCACCCAAATTTCTACATGCACTTTACGCTGCCCTATCTGGAGCGATTTGTTGTATACGCAACAGATCGAAAACTCTACCATAAAAAGGTTATTAATTTATTTGTCCTGCATAAATTTAGTATAAGTAAATGTACATACAAAAAAGCTTCGTTTTATAGCTGTGCTCTTGATGTAAATACATGACAACAGCCAGCGAATTTACATTCCCTTAATGTCAATCGTAGTATGTTTACTATTTGTTGAGAAACATGTCTGTTTTCTGGCCGTTTTGTAACATTCCATCGTACTTAATATTAAGAATGTAACTTACTGGCTCACATTAGCCATACTACTATCAAGTGTAACGATTGAATGACTGTATCAGAGAAGTAGGCTAAATAAGGTTTTACAATTCTAATTCTAACTCTTCAAGTGCTCAAAACTAACAGAAACTATATTAAATACATTTTGCAACTACCAAATTAAATGTAACGGATGTTAATATGATGTTGTTAAGTCATAGAATTACACTTTTTTTTCTTCCTTGCTGCCACCTTAACGAGCAGTAAGCTCTAAGTTTGTCATGAGGAGAGATATTTTCAAGTTCGATTTCAAAAATGCGCAATTGACCGCGGTGTTTGCGACTGGCAAGTAGTCAGTCGAGTGACAGTGAAACAAGTGATTGTGAGTTGTGGAATCTCTGACATTCATCGAGGTATCGCCATTGAGTTACTGAAACTCTACACTGTAAAAAATTTTCTAGTAAATTTCCTAAACTGTAATGGAAATTTTTAACCTATACACTGTATGGTAATAATACCACGCAGAAAGCTGCAGATATAGGAACGTTTAGCATCGCTACTATATAAGGTTAGGAACATCCCTATGCATTTGACTGTTTCCTGAGCAAATGTAGGAACGGTACAATGAATGTATAGGGGAAACCATTACCAATCCCGCTTTCTCACTAAGCGTGGTAAATTTACAAATAATTTCTTAGAGTGTACAGTCCAAATAATCGATAAGCTGCCTGTGATTCCAGTGCGGGGCACTTCTGCCTGGTTTCACTTGTGAGCCCTCGATTGAAACATTTCCAAACACTTTCAGTTGTTTTTAAATACGTTAAGATTTCGCTTAAATACGTTATAGTATAAATACTTATTGATATTTAATATTGGTTATTTAATAATGATTAACATATTGTATGATATGTCGTGCGAACACTCGAGAAGAAACGTATAATATAATTATTTCGAATTGCTGGGACGAATACATACAACGTAGCTATCAAAAATGCTAAAATACATTTTTCGCTATGATTATTCAGTGAAAAGCCCAGTCGTAATATAAATACCATTAACGTGGCAATGCATTTTGTTCATGTTCCATTTCAGTAACCGGAACCATTTTTATAAATCCCTGTCGCCTGTACAGAACTACTAAATAAAACTAATCTACTTTCTCTAAACAACAAATACATTACATAAATAATAATCTCGCTAGTCTATTAATATAAACGCACACTCCCTATTGTTTATGAGTAAGCACATGAAAATGTAGTTTAATCCAATCTTACCAGGCGTATATTATCAGAGAAAACTTGTTACTGGCCAGTGGCACAGTGTTTTTCTCGTGTGTGGCTGCAGTGCGACTACAGTGTTGCTGGCATGTGCGGCTGCAGTGTTGCTGTAGTAAGCGCTAAAAAATGCTGTTTCATCTCTGTATTCTTACATTCTACGCGGCGATATTCTGTATATAAAAGGCAGTGATGCTACTCTTGACCAGTACAGTATACTGCACTGCGAGTCTCGCTGCACAGTGATCTCCTTTGTGGGTAACTGGTTCGCAAACCGTGCTGTTGCTCCACGCTGTGAATTGTTCGTTTCACTTTAGCCTATCACGAAGTCCAAATATTGTTGTTCCTGACAACATAACAAGTGCTGCGTCAACTTGAGTAGGTACAGAGGGCATTAAAATAATTTCTTGCTGGCAATACGTGAAGCCATAAATTAAGTTGGCCCGAGGGAATTGAAGGAGAAGTTGCCGAGGAGGCTAGGAGCTGAGCCGGGAAAGTTACGTCGGCTGGCAAGCATTTCCGCGAACGGAGAAAGGAAGCAAGAGAAGGAAAAGGGAAACCCATACTTGAGATGGAACAGAACTTGTTGTTGCGGCGCTTGCCTTCTCGGTAGGAGGACTGCGCTGCATTGCAGAGCGTTTCTTGCCTGCACCTAGCCACGTTCGTGAGGGGGTATGGAAGTTGAACGTGCTACCAGCCACCACCGTAGCTCCTGGAATCTCCAGGGACACTTCGCCAGACATCGCCGTTCTCCACACTCTAGGAAATAACTTCTTCGGCGGGAAGGAGGATATACCACCACTATCCATGTTCAGATTATTCCACACTTCCACGTCACCAGTAGATGAGTTAGTTCTACCTAAAGAAGATTCACAGGATGGGAAGCAGTCCCAGACAGTCTACGTGTTACTTCGCCATCATGTTTGAGTAGTCAGTCAAGCATGCGCGTGTCCACAATGCCACAGTTTCCCTTCCACACCGTGATTATGTTCCAGCCTGGTTCTATCCCGGTGGCATGAATCACCCGAGCTTCTAGTTTGCCACAAAGCTCAATGGGACAGCGAAAATGTACAAGGTTTTTAAGTGGTTCACGATAAAATCAGAACTTATGAAATCAACCTGTGAAAAAGAAAACAAAAAAAACTTTCCCATAACTGCATATAAATGGTGACGTATGTTACCGCCCACAGGACAGAAGAGTGAAGAAGATAACTGTTCTCGTTGGGCATAGAAAAGAATGTGTACCTCATCCAACAAGACGGAAGTTCGGCGGATAAAGCGTGGTTGTGGGTCCCTCTTGCCTGTCCTATCCCACACGGCTAGGCGGGACAGGAATAAATCTTGAAAAGTCTTGGAAAATTAGTAACCCTTTAAAAGGCACCCGATTATTATACATTCCTAACCATATTGTTACTCTAACTAAATAAACGTTTCGCAAATATATTTATTTTTAATCTGATTAAATGTTAAATACTCGAAATAATCAAAATATTTTAAAACTCTAAAAAGAAATTAAAATAGTACTCTGTGCATAACAGGTCGTGCCCATAAGAAGTCATCTCACAGTGAGTGAAAATAATGCATATAATAATGTAAAATGTAAAAATAATTTCAGTTGCATTGCTCAACAGCCAATCGGAGAGTAGTAGAATATTTTCGATTAAGTGTCTTGCTTGGCTGTAAAATGGAGGAACCTGGTTATGTTGGAAAAGCATAGAAACGGCGGAAGATATAAATTTAGAGGAAAGCACAGACTATAACTTAGTAGCAAAAATTAATAATATTTATACACACAAGATAGCAAAAAATAAGTTCATAAAGACAATCAAACATGCCAAATTGATTTAATTTGCTATCAATTTTGATAAAGAAGACAACTAGGACATCAAAATGTTATTTACCAAAGCAACACTGTGAACTGATGTCCGAATCGTCGCAAAATTTGATTGCCTAAAAATACTACACGAGTACATAATTGTGAATCATTTTAGCACTTTTTTTTTTTTTTTGGTTGTGTGCAGTGATATACTGTTATTTCGTACGGAGTAAACATTTTTGAATGATTTTCAAACTAATGGGTGAAGAATTGTGTTATAACACTACACGTGAAACGTAATATTGTCACGCGTATACTCCTGCATCTGGGTGCCATGTTACCTGGTTATGTACTGTCCCGGTGTTGTGGCGAGTGACCCTCTCCTGCCCTCAGACAGACCCGTTCGCCGCTGGGTCACGGAATGATTGACAGCTGACCTAACTGGCGTTGCAGACCCTGCCCCCACCCCTTCTCACCTTGTGGGAGAAGTTGACGACTTCTGAGTATGAATGATAATTTTCTGGTCATTATTTCCCTAGACGCATTGTGGTGTGTAAAGAAGGTTCTGTGCCAGGACCGACGGCACTATAAATACCCTCGCAGCTGGAGAGTCGAGTCGTCAGTCTATTAGAGCAGCCTGAACCGAGTGTGGAGATGCGGAAGTAGAGGATAGGCGGCGGAAGGTGACGATGGATGAAGTGAGCAAAAGCTTGGGAGAGCGAGTTTCCCGACGAGTAGAGTGCGGATGTGTACTGGAGCACGAGTAAATAATGTTGATCTCTGGACTGAAGTAAGGCGGAACTGAATGGACAAGTGATACAGACTTGATTTTATATACTGGAACGGTCAGATCGCAAATGTATAATTTCAATAGTAATTCAGTGGGTTTTGGAATACTGTTTATAAAGATTTTTCATATGTTTGATTGTGTTTATTTCTGTGAGGTTAAGGACGATTATATAAATATTAGCTGTACATTGTAAGTGATAGCCATTTTTGTCGAGGTAGGTCTGAAGAGTACCTTTCTTGGATTGTTAATAAATACGTTTGGAAACTATTATTATCACTTTTATTGTATTAAGACCACCGCCCGTTGAAGAGCCAGGCTTTGTCCACAGACTATGGAAGTATCTTTACAACTCACAGTTTTACAAAGCTTCGAAGACTGTTTATTTTTCTCCTTTTTTGTATAAACACAACGTCTGCTGTAACTGTTGAAATATTCAGCATCAGTTTTACACATCCCACAATCCTATATAGTAAATACTGCTCTCGTCTTCTTGTAGCATTATATAAATAATCCTGGCAACTAGTTTACAAATAATTACTTGTAAAAATGCAGAATAATCTTACAATGTATACATGTGCTTGTGTTTTGATAGCAAACGCAACTGTACAGCAAATTTAATTTAATTAAAAATAATCAGTCGCCCATGAACTATTTGGTAGTTTTGTCTAATATATCATAATATAGTCTAAAATAATTATGTCACCTACCTGAAATATTAAGACATCAGGCGATCTACTATTTGCACCCATGCATTGGATGTGTTTTTCTAGTGTCATAACAACCGAACCTATAAGAAGACTTACAACTTTATTATAACATCACTGACAACATACATCACAATCACTGCGTGAAATTGTTTTGGAACGTATTGCAGAGAAGAAATTGAAAATGGACAATACGGAACAAAAAGTTTTTGTTGCTTTACTTTCTGCCATGAGTAAAAAGTAGATAACGATGTTTATAAGTATTACTTATTGATTAGGTCTTTGAACATATCAACAATTCATAACCCACTCGTATTTTGTAGCGTCCACTCTATACTGACACTTTTAAACAATGGAAAATAAGTATTACGAACTATTAGTATATGGTACATTTTTCAGGCAACGTCACAAATGGTTTTTCTATAATAAAATATTATTAAAAAATATTAGCTAATGTGGTACGTACCTTATACATCAGCTCACTGGAGTAAAGCTTGTTGTGTATTAAATTTCATAAAGTATCCGTGTTGTTTTATATAACTTGTAAAAACTATCTAATGAAAATGTTTAAATGGTCTCAGTAGGATGTTAATGTTCACTGGAATCTGCTTTATTTTAACACAAAATATTGTAAAATGTTGTTATGTCATTGTGTGAAACAATTACACCACATTGTAGGCTTATGACAGATTTCCGTTACTGTTGTTCATATTTGTTCACATACAAAACACACACACACGTACACACGCTGCACTAATAATGAGTATTACTTTTGCTGCTGGAAGCTACGAAGGTGGTAAACATTACTTACACGTGAATACATTTTTTTTCTAGCGCAGTAGCCTTCTGCAGGAATCTTACTCTATCTTAATTAGAACCTTAAGAGACGTTCACTTTAGCCCACCAAAGTGGTTTCCAAAACACTTATTCCCGGTTGCACTATTGAGGTTCAGCAATGATGTAGGATCAAATACCGGTTTGATTCTGGTTCAATGTAATTTCGTTTTAAAAATGGCATAAACATTAAAATAGCCAGTATTTAAGCTTTGTTTGGCACTTAATCATAAGTGCTTAGGAAATGAACAGAGCAGAATAAAAGTCTGTGTTGAATATTGTTGATAGTATTTAAATCGTTTAAAATTTGATTCTGTTGTTTTACTGTTGTAGAATGTACAATTAGAAATTTTACAAAGGTTTAAGATGCAATGCATTTATTTAATAAATGATGGTATTAATGCTTTGTGAAGAGAGAACGAAATTCATGAGCAAACAAAACGGAAAAGTGGGAAAAGTCATTCACGATATCATAAATTTTCCGCACTAGCTAAATCTCACGTCGAATTATTTGCTCACGAAAGAGCAGCCGTAACCGACAAATGTAGTTTGAAAATAAGTCAAAAGATAGCGCTAGGTACAATGGTTTTTTTTGGGAATTAAAAAAAAAAAAACATTATACACACTGGAATATTATTCAATAAAGTTTGTACAACAATTATTTTACTTAAAACAGATCAAACGTTGCACCTTCTAGTTCTGTGTAGGTACACTACATTCTTCAATAATATTAGTATTTAAAAAAAAGAAAAATTTATGTGCAATGTGTTTCCAACTAAACAACACAACTGAAACGGAAATTTTTCAGTGAATTCAACTAAATTATATAGTCAAAAATCCTAGTCTTAAGAGATAATGTCCACAAAACCTTATTTCCTCCGATCTTCAAAATAAACAGTTCCATCATGATGTCACGAAATGAGAGCCAATCGCAAACAGTGTTTCATCTCAATCCTAGTTCTGAACAGAGATCAGGAGATCTATGATCGGAACTCGGCCGTTATGTTTGTGCAACACTCTTACATTGGTACTCGGATCAAACTGAAGTTCGTGTTTGAACCAAAATGTTAGGATCTTGGTTCAGGGCTGTTAATGGTGCAACCGGGTATGAGTAACATAAATCAAGACATCATGTTGTATTATTACACTTTATCCCATAGTTTTATTATTAAAAAAAACACGCGTCACATGCCAGAACTAACCAAGCTGCCAGCCATAGTGGCCTCTTATGTTGATTTACTAGTCGTGAAGTTACTTGGTAGTCTTTACGAGGTTGTAAGGCCTTGAAGTCTCGGTGGTAATGCGACGAGACCAAGAGTTAGGTCAGGTTCAGCAATAGCAGAGGGGAGAGAGAGAGAGAGTGGAGGAGGGGGGAGGGGACTCGCGATCAGCTGGCAAGAGCAGACGACGCCCAGAGATCTGTGGGCACGCGGGTCGAGTGTGCAATAACAACCTTGGGCCACTTACCGGCGGCAGCCCGCCCAACTGTCTCAGCTACCTCATGCCCGGTTGCACCATTTACTGCCCCGAACACACAACATAAGACCTTGGTTCAAACACGATCTTCAGTTGGATCCGAGTTACAACGTACGAGTGTTGCAGCAACGCGAACGGTCGAATTCGGAGGTAGATCTCCTGATCTCGGTTCGAAACTAGAATTTAGATGAAACACTATTTCTGATTGACTCTCATTTCGTGACGTCAAGATGCAACTGTTTATTGTAAATTTCGGAGACAGTTAATGAGTATTTGTGGACATTATGTCATAAGACTAAGATTATTTTTACTATATAATTTGGATGAATACACTGCGAAATTTCCGTTTCAATTGTTTTGTTTGATTGAAAACACTTTGCATACCCTTTTCTTCGTTTTTTTTTTTTTACCAATATTATTGAAGATGATAGTGTATATAAAACTAAATAGCGCGATGTTTTACCTGCTTGAAGTAAATTATTGCTGTACGAATTTTACTCGATATATTCAAGTGTGTATAATGTTGTTTTAAATTACCGTTTAAAAACCATTGTCCTAAGCACTATTTGTCAACATATTTTCAAACTACATTTTTCGGCGACAGCTTCTCTTTCGCAAGCGAAAAATTCGACGTGAGATTCTCTTGTAGACTTAGCTCGTGTGGAAAATTAGGTCAGTTTCTCATATTCTAATTGGCTTTTCCAGTTTGCCATTGTGTTTGTGCGGAGAGATAATAATTTCACAATTTCACTTGACCGCCGCACGATAAATTAGATCAGGTGTTAATTTTACATAGCGCGGAATAATACGTAACGAGCATGCAAGTAAATCCAAAGCAAGGCTTTCAAAAGTTCTCTGCTTACCGTGAACTGCCTATATCAGTGAACAAGTTCAGTGTCAGCTTAGGTACAGAACTCATCAAAAACTTTTTTTAATTGGCAACAACTGTGCGGTGGATGAAGGGCGATACTAGACGTTTCAGGAGCAAGGCTGGCATTATGGACATTTGGTTGACCTGTAAACGGCTCCGTACTCTATGAACCAGTCACAACCTAGTCCTCCCGCTGTGTTCCACCGGGAGTGTAAGAGGTGTTGTGATTGGCTACGGCAGTTTTTCGCCCCTCCTTCCCCACCCATTAGGAGGTTATTTGGCGATCTCTCATTGGTCGTTTGCTGGGCGGGTACCATTTAATTGATGTAGCGCCTATATGCAACATTCGAGGAATTGCGAATCGACGAAGATCGCTGTTGAGAGAGTGGAAGGAGGGGAAATGGTGTCGTGTGCTGTACAAGTGGACATTCATTAGTCCTTGGTTCGAATATTGCTGAGAGTAATTAGGTGAAATTGTGACTTATTTATTGCGTAATATATAATTTTGTTATTTACAGCCAAGGGAACTCAAATGCTTCAATGGGGCCACTGTGGCTGAGCGATTAGCGCGCTTGCCTCCCACCAAGGCGAACCGGGTTCAATCCCTTGCCGGGTCACCGGACTTTCGCAAGCGGGAATCGTGTTGGACGATGCCGTTGGTCGGCGGGCCTTCTCGGGGATCTCCCGCTCCCCCCGCCTCACCATTCCGGCGCCGCTCCATATTCACTTCAGTCACCTTTATCGGCTTTCAAGACCTCGCTGTTAAGAGCCACCCAAATCTCTTCACTCACTCAAATGCTTTAAGTGATAAGCACACACGGTTCGAATCTCTGAAACAACAAAAATTATTGAATTAAATTTTGGTAAGATTAATTTAATAAACGCCCTTGTTGTATTCCAGATGTACTGAAAGAAAGTGTAGTTACACTACGCATATGTAAAAATGGCAATTAGTTGCACTAATAACGCAGTAAATATATCTGTTGACACCAAGAATTAGCCTGGCATTACGATCAATTCACTCTTAAATAAATACGATACAAGTCACATAAGCTGGCTTTGTTTACAGGTGTGTTTCAATAGGATCTATTACGCCCATTTCACGTAAACATACTTGACTATCATATGTGATCTTTCAAACCAATCGCAACAGTAACAGTGGTGTTATATAATATGCATAATGTCGTATGCTACCATATTTAAGTATAAAACACTTGTCTGAAAAGCAGAATGTTAACCATTAAATGCAGCAGCATTTAGTACGTTGTGAGAAATAATCAACTTTTCTAGGGAAGATCAATACTTATTACATACGATTTACTCAAATATATATGGAAAACATATCTCAGGTACATTTCATTTTGTAGCTTATGACCATCTCATACAAGTTTCCAAGATTTTATAAATCACGAGTCTCATATTTTCCTAACCTGTTCTGGGCACATCAAAGTTAAAACGAAAATACGCACGTATGCCTTGAATTATAAGTGTTTCCATTTCCAATCCGAAAAGCAGCAACATTTTTTATAGATAGTGTTATTCCAGTACACTAAGTTTACATGCTTATGTGAATCGCCATAACTCGAGAACACCACGTTTTACGTACACGTAGGAATAGCGTGCGGTGTGTTAACGTGCAGTGTGAAGTCATTTGAAATTTGACAAAATAAATGCTTATAGAAAAATCGAAAGCAGTTTGTTATTCGCAACATCGATAAAGTTTCAATAATATTGCTCATATTATAGATTTTTTGTTGTTCTCTTTATTACTTAAAATGTCTCGGCAAAGAAAACGTGAATACTTTTAAGTAGATTGTAAATGCGTAGTAAGAATCAAATATTGCAGTTAAGAAAGAAAAAGGAAGCTTATTTAAATAATTGTGAATGTGTATCTTGGAAGTACAAAACGCTTTTCTCAATTATTAATATAGTTTACAAACTGGATTCAGTGAAATACGAGCGAGAGAGAATAAAAATAATTCATAAAGTATTACGGGCTTGGAGGATGTCGCTTAAAAGATATTTTGATAATTTATTATAATGATGTAATAGTCGATTAAACATCTTTGCAAGAAGTTTTATAAAATCCACTTGATTTTGTTACTATAGTGCTGAAATCATTATTTCACTTGTACGTTTATAGGCGGCAGCACAGTCGCAGGTTATACGTGGGAGCAAGCATTTCGCACAGAGTTACCAGTATCTCAGGTGTATGGTCTTTGTCGACTGGAGATGGTGGAAGTGAAGAGGAGAGATATTGGCGAAGTCTTGAGAGCCGATGTGGGTGAAGCGAGGTGAGAATGGAGTGGCGCCGGTTGCAAGGACGGGGGAAACGGGAGGTCGCCGAGAAAACCCGCCGACCAGTGGCATCGTCCGACACCATCCCCACGTGCGAATGTTCGGGAGCGGCCCCGCCGGGAATCGAGGCCGATTGTCCTAGGTGTGAGGCGAGTAGTCTAACCACTGAAGTACACAAGATCCTAAATGAATGCAAGAAGAATTGAAGGAAATGTGGAGAAAAATAGAAGAACAAGAAGGAGGAAGAGAAGAAAAAGAAGAGAAAGAAGAATAGGAAAGAAAATGGGGAGGAGAACAGAAGAGATAAAAATAGGAGGAGAAGCATCAAGAAAGAGAAGAAGAAAGACAAGATCTGAAACGGATGAAAGAAGAACATAAGGAACTGCAGAGAAGGAAATCTAAATGAGGAAAAGATATGATTTGTGATAATATGTTGGTTGATGATTGTGTATGTGTCTGTGTAAAAAAAGAGGGGAGGGGGGCGCCCTTAGAAGCGGAGCTCCATTCCCTCGTCCGCCGGGAAACGAAGGCCTGGGTGTCCAGAAGGGGTACTTCGATGTCCTGGACGATGCTTAGGTTGGAGCAGAACGGTGGGCGAGAGGAAAAAATAAAAAGAACAAAATAGAATAGTAAAGTTAGGGAGTGTGCGGGGGCCTTCGGGTTTGTGAGCGGAGCCATTCGACCGTTGGGTGCCATGATGGACCAGCCGAAAGGCTATTTAGCTGTATGTGGGCCGGACTGCGTCCGGTCGCGCGGGTGTATTCGTGGGAATCCCAGTCCCTGGTCTGTTCCGGCGGGGGCGGCAAAACGGGGGGCGGCTGAAAGGATACCTGTCGGAGAATTGTCTCGGTCGGGGCAGAATAGCTCACCACCTTCATAGGAAGTGTAAATTATGCTTTTGAATAAAAATAGAATTTGTAGCTTAATTACGGGCACCCAGACGAATAGCCACCCTCCCAAAAAAAGTATATATATATATACATATGTGTGTGTGTGTGTGTATAACTTATATACTCTTAGTTAAATTGTAGTAGTCATTATAGAATTGAACACCCTGGATGGCTGTACTGCTAAGTAGGGTTAATAAAATAAATTTAAAAAAAAGTCTGAACACTGGACCACCGCGGTCCCGCGGTGATGTGTGTAGGCGGGGCGTGCCACCTATGTTCGGGTTTGTGACCTTATGAGAGGGGAAGTCTAGTACGCAGGAGCGAGCACATGTGAGATCACATTAGCATGCTGTGCACGCGGGCGCAGTCACAGTTAGCAGCGGTCACCTGCCTGCCTCCCCCCGCGCCGTGGGAAGCCACGGAGGAAACCCCTTGCTGTCAGCACATGGCTTGGCTGCGAGACACTTCCCAGTAGGCACAAGAAACATCTGGGTGTTGGTTTGTTCGCGGACCACGCTCCGAGCACTTTAACATTTCAACCGCTGTCATCATTTATCGGCGTTTCGTTCGACACGCCGTCGACTCAATATCCACTGCGGTTCGTTGAGCCTACAACTGCTGTCCTACTCGTCTAATGCACTACCAGCGGACATTAAACAAACCCTTCCGAAAGTAGTAGTTATAACCGTGTTATTCAAAGCACAAGTAGACAAAGCTCATTAATTTTAACACGTGTGAAACTCACAATGAAAATAAACCAGACAGAAATGTATAATATGATCAGTATACTTAAATTTATATCCGAATTATAACTCAATGTGTAGAGGAATTGCACACGAATCCCTGTAATAATTTTGCAAAATTAATTTAAGCGTACATTTCTTGTTAAATTTTATTGATGGATTGATGTGGTTGCTCACTGTTTTCTTCAAATATCAATGTGTCGATCAAAGGAATACGTCAAATTGTTATAAATAACAACACATATGTTACTCTCGTGCCATTATCATAATAAATTTGCATTGCCACAAATTTAAAATAAACTTTTGAATTAAGACGTTGAAAAAAGTAACTACGATTATTAAATTTACTTTAAATTTACTCAGAAAAATTCCAGTCGATATTTGCACCGTTAATATATTTATATTACACTTCCAACATGTCATGGAGTTTTTAAACCTACAGATAGGACGGAAATTTTACCTTGTGTAAAATGGGAAATACAAAATACGTTGAGCGTCAGTATACTATTCCAAGTTGGGGTTTGTGACTCTCGCTTCAACAAATGGAGTAAAGTTACTTTTAATGTATGAAACAAAACTTTTCCATTCTTGCTTTCTAAGTCAACGTATACAACTATGTAGTGCATTTTGAAACATGTGGAAAATATGTTTTTTAACACTACACGCATTTTATGTTAGATATATTGTTCAAAGGTCAATTTTAAACATAATTAATAATTAAGTGCGAGCAACTAGTTTCAGAAATGGCAATGCCAAATGTGTTCAGAAATCCATTCGCAAGAGCAGAGAGAATTATTGCACTCGTCGAAGCACAGGAAAGCCACAGAATAACGAAGTGCACAGAAGTGAAGTGCCACGGAGTCTACATGACGTCGGGCACTCGCGCTCTGATTGACACCGCGAGGCTCTCAGAGCGGCACTCGCTCTCTGAATGGCTACAGCGTGCTGCTACGTTATTGGCTGGGCTGGCGAGTAGGTTATACCTCGTGCTGATTGGCGGATGGCACTGCTGGCCAATGACGCTATCTCGTAGGTGCGTGCTCCTTCACTTCACTAAGCTGCTGTCTCGGTTCTTAATTCTCAAGTTTGAAACCACGCGGTGGCGAAAGAGTGGATGCGAACTAAAGTGTTTAAGAATACAGCTACGCAAGAATTACTTCCACGGATACAGTGTGCGTGTGTGTAGACACAACGTTAGTTCCTCCAGCTATGGCGACATTGCTCACAAAACCGCGGATACCAACAGAGCGGCAAGGCTACTCTCGCCACAACGTTACCTTCCGCTATAGTTCAGTGACTGCCTCTCATAAACCAGTGTGATTGGTGGGTTCGGGTGTTGACATTGTAAAAAAGAATTCGATGTACTTTCATCAGAAAAATCCTTGGAAACCCAGTTGCCAGGGAAATCACTTGTAGAACTACAAACCGTTCTCTTGTAAAATCTGCAAAACATACATTTGTAATATTACAAATGATAGTCTTGTATTACAACTTACCATATTGAGAAGTGGACCTAAAATAATGTTTTCTTCTAGAAAATAATTACATATATACAATTAATATATATTATATATTAACAATTATATATATATATATAAAGCAGCCCTTACGGAGAATAGAATTCACATACACAACTTGACTTTTTACTATAGGCTGTTCACGATAAAGTTAGCACTTTTCAAGACCCTTATAATTTTTTTCCTTTCATACAATTTCCATCTTCCTGCTGTCTTTTAATATAAATATTGCAATGTGACCAATAAACACAATGTATACATTTCACCACCATCAAAATTTAATGCCTGAGGCTGCAATAGGATAGATTTATTAGCGGTTAATGCTGTTGCGAGAGCATTGAAAAGTGCTCAATTTATCGTGAACAGCCTATGCAAACACAACTTGACCTACGAATTATATAATTATTTTGTACTTAATATGATAGACAAAAAGAATTTAACTCGGCGTCTTGCGATGGACTGAGGTCAATGAATAATGGAATTCCTGCGCTTCTTAACGCCACGAAATTTCTGCGAGAGGACTGCACATTTGTACAGTTGCCGTTTTATAATAGCAGAATATATACTGTTTTTAAACCTGCTTCGGCACAACAGTTAGCTTACCAACAGTAAATACATACGGAATAGTTGTGAAGTTATACGGTTAAGAAGAATGCATTTATTTCATTTCCAGAGTTCTGTGTAAAAGTGAAACATTAACTTTAACAGTTAACGAGTAATAGCGTCAAGTGTTTTTAAAATTGTCGTTATTTTATTTAAGTAATTTTAAGTGTTTTACGTTATTAGAACTTTCTGCACCCAAGTACACTTAACATCTCCCTTAGTTTGTGGACAAACTGCAATGTACTGGTTTATCTTGTTGAGTGTCCGAACACGGGTCTTGTAGTTTTACAAACGACTAATTCTACAGAGGAAATTACAAAAACGGCATTTGTATTTACAAACACGGCGCTAACACACGAGTAATTCTACAAGATAAATTATTGCACTTTAACAAACATTTGTGAAATTACAAACAATTGCTAGGTAAATATATATATATATATATATATATATATATATATATATATAGAGAGAGAGAGAGAGAGAGAGAGAGAGAGAGAGAGTCGGACGAACAACTTAATATTACAAAACAGGACAGACATCAAAAGCAAACAAATAAACATGATGATGTAAACGAAAATACCACACCAGTCAACAAAACAGTGCAAAACAATATCAGTGGACACAGCTGAACAATAAAAACTAAAATTCACACTAAAATAGGGCAAAAGCCACAATGAAGCACAAATAAGGAAAAACTGTTCCTTGTCAGATTATGTAAAAAATAATAATAATTCAACACTACGAATAACACAGGAACAACATAAATAACCAGAGAAAATAATAGATAAACCAACAGAGGGGACACAGAATGACCAAAAAAATATAACACAATAATAATGACAAGTCTTCGCGATGTTTCGCGGCCTCTAATCTGTCCCCTTCTTCAGTTGAGACACTTTGACTCTATGAACAATCGCACTAGACTCATTTTTGTCTTGCTGTGTTCTGTGTGTGTAGTTTTTATTTAGTCTTATGACCAGCAATGTACAAAGTCCAATGATACAAACATAATAACAAGTATTTGAAGCCAACCTTGAGCTATGATGAATTTGACAAATTATTCGTATCAATAATGATGGGTCTTGAAGTTGAAAATGTGCAGCACTCTTTTCATTTGCAGAGTTATTAGTAAGTTCTTTGGTGCTAGGTATATTTGCCTGAAAGCATCAACCTAACTAATGGCCTGTGTACGACATCTGGCATCAACAAATGGTTCTGGTCGCGGGATAAAACTCAAGTATTCGGTAGGAGTTCCGAGCCGTCCAGAGACAGCACACGGCAAAGTTATCACATTTATAATTATGTCCAGATATATATATATATATATATATATATATATCTGTGTGTGTGTGTGTTTTTCTATTTACAAGGAAACAGCTTTTACTAATGATCTGACTGTGTTGTAAAAAAATCGTTTTGTCTAGCTGAGTTCTGCGTGTGCTATTTTTAATTAGTCTCATGGTTGGTAATGGACGCAGTCCGATCATACCAACATAGTAACATGAACTCACTATTGCCATTAAACTTCAAATATAAAAATTCAAATCCTTTTTCATGTATTTATATTTCTTTCGCAATGAGATGACAGTGAAGGCGCCACGTGCTGCTGAACTGTGGATCAGCAACAGTCACGCACAAGTCACACTGTCTGGTATGCAGTCAACCTGGCTCCTCATTGCAACAACTGCCAGTGAGGGATCTAGCATGCATCGGTATGTGGAGTCCAGACTGAAGGTCTTTGAACCCAAACATTCAAGTATCTAGTATGTATCAGACTGTTGAATCTAACCTGAAAAACGTTGGACCTGCGACATTTCCGATTCTCTACCCATCACTCATTTTACTTGTCAATTAAGACCTAGTGTGCGTGCATATATCATGTCAACCTTAAGTTCTGTCATTACTGCACACTGCGAGGCTAACAATCCGGTTATCTTCTTTGCGGGTAACAGATCACTGGACTATATATATACTTCTACTTTTAGTCATGAGTGGTTTGTATCATTTACGCCGAGCATGCTGCTGGTGACAACGAAACGAGTAATGTGTCAATTTAAGTAGCGGATTAATATATAAGTAATAATTATTTTCAAAACTTGTAACCATACAACAAATTGGGTCAGTCACAATAGGCCGAACACACTTGTAGTTAAAAATGATGATTGAAATTTAAAAGAAATGTGGTTGATTATGTATGAATTCCAATGATAATTGTAGAACATATACATTTTTTCTCTTGTTGCTGGAACCAAATTATTTCGTTCTCCTCATTTGGCTGCCCCAAACTGTAAGATTTGGTTGGTGCAACTAAAGATTTGTTTGGCTGCACGTACATTAAACAGTTTGGGCCGATGTATAAAAATCTTATAAGTCCGACCGAGTTTGGAATCTAGATCGCCTGCGTCCGAGCGTAACGCCTTAATAAGCTCAGCTAACGTGACAACTGTCGACACGGGAAAGCTTTTAAATAGATAGGCTGTACTGCAAATATTGTTCAACGTGTGAAAACAAATATTTAAAGTTTTATAGCTTTACTTGTTAGTTCCTTGTTGCATTGATGCACGGACGAACACGATTACTATCCTAATTGTCACAAAATATACAAACAAACTCTCGATCTGTATTTTCGAACGAAGGCAGTCAAATGAGTGGCCAAACAAATATATACAGGTTATTTAACAAAATATTAAGTTACCAGTCTAATATTTTTTGGCCCAATACAGAGATTTTGTTTACTCAAATATTATATATTATTTTGTTAGACGAGCAAAAGTAATTCTATAGCTTTTCAAATTTTGTTTGCTCAACAATATATTTTGTTAGGGCAGCAAAATATACAGGATGGTTCGCAATTAGACCGACAAACTTCTGGAGGTGATTCTTCCTTAAAAAAAAGTAAAAGGAAAACATATGTGACAGTTTATACCTAAACCGAATATTAAGGGAGGTATGATCCCTTAAAAAACCGTATTTGTGCAAAATATCGGCACCGAAGTAAAATATGAAGACAACTGTCAGAACATTATTGTATGTTATCGGAGCCTTCAACGTAAGAGCCGATATTTTGCACAAATACGGCTTAAGATCTCGTTTTTTTTAGGGCTCATGCCTCCCTTAATATTCGGTTTATGTAAAAGTGTCACATATGTTTTCATTT
This sequence comes from Dryococelus australis, assembly GCA_029891345.1. Lineage (NCBI taxonomy): Eukaryota > Metazoa > Arthropoda > Insecta > Phasmatodea > Phasmatidae > Dryococelus > Dryococelus australis. The sequence goes on from CM056995.1 coordinate 166,144,055, forward strand.
GACTTTTTCATGAAGAATCAACTCTCGAAATTTGTCGGTCTAATTTAGCACATAGGTAAGTGGTTGTTTTGGTAAGCTGAGACCACTAGTCTCTCTCTTACCCTGTCATTACTGCTGAGGCGTGCAACCTCACAGTCCAGCCTTCCTTGCACGCCCTGCCCGCTGGGCGTCAGCTGTGAAACACAGTGAGCCCGTTAAGGAACATCATTACATTTCCACACAATTAAAAATGTATGCAGACTCACAGAAACTTTAACGGAGATGTAGAGTGAATTTACGGAAAGGCAATTCGTAGTTACGAATAACCGAAATGAGCTCCGTAAATATAAAATACGGAAGCTCTTGGTATTCTTATGGCTTCGATTTTGAGATACGAACAATGCAGGTGATACCTGAAGCGTATAACAACCAATTTTTGCAATACTATTTCGTGTGAAATAGTAGTAGATGAGTGCGAATTACTCGTGGAGTGGCAATTCGTTGATTCTTGTTAAAATTCCGCTACAGGACAAAACCTTCTGTATACACAGTGCACCACGCAACAAAACGGAAATAAAACAATATTATCATAACCTGGTTTTATAAACCGCAAATATAGCAAGTGATCTAACAAGACTTGAAACTAAATAAGGCACGTTCGTCACTTTCATGTGAAATACATATTTACAAAATACTTCGTGTAAATGTGTGGTAGTGAGTCTTCCAAGTTATTGATTGTTAATTTTTCGGTTCGTATTCAAATCCCATTACAGGACTAATTATTTTATTATCTTTTGATTTCTATGTTATACACAGTTAAATGCATTACAAATATAAAACATTTTTTTTCTTACCTCTGTTTTTAAACCTGAAATAAAAAAAAAATCGCACACACTCTCACATGACTATAAACTAAGAGGTGCCTGCATAATTTCATGTAAATACCATGTTCACAATACAACTTCTTGTAAAGCGTGGTAGGTGAGTGGATAATATGTTGAACTACCAGAATTTTTTTCCGAATTCAAATCCCGCCACCGGACGAAATTATTTATTTTTATAGTAATTTTTTATACACAGTGAATCACCCGCACAACGAAAGTAAAACATATTTTTGCTACCCCTTTTGATGAAGAGCAGATTAAATAAAAAACTTGCAGGTTTGTGGACACGTTCCATGAATTCACAGATATTTATGTGGAATTTATGGAGAGAACGTTATTGAAAAGAAAAACGAAAAGACCGCAATTTAACGCCGATTCTGAATAATCTGTAAACGGTATTTTCCGTAATTTTAAGACCAATTTTTCTAATAGTGTATTACAATAACGCCAATCCTATTATAGTCTTAATACGAAAAAAAAAAAAAACAATTTAATTAGTACTTGCAAAAGTCTAACTCATCCAGGCCGAGTGTATAAGTTATAGGCTGTTCACGGTAAAGTGAGCACTTTTGATGCCCTAGTTACTTTTTTCTTCCAGCTATTTTTTTATCCTTTAACCACCTTTTAAAACAAGTTTTTTACTATGTAAGTAATAAACACAGTGTGTACATTCCACCACACTCAGAAGTTAACGTCTAAGGCTAAGATAAAATATATTAATTGACTATTATTTCAAACGAGAGAGCTTTCAAAAGTGCTCACTTTACCGTGAACAGCCTATAAAATTGTGTACTTACATAACAAGTTGTCCGGTTCTGTATTCTGTGAGGCTCTGTGCGCAATAATTTCTCCTGCGAATAACTGATTTGTAAAACCTGCTACTGTTCTGGTAGGATGAGTTGTCCATATTACTCCTGTTGAACACGAATCTCAAGCTCATTGGTTGTTTGGTTGTGACTATGTAGCATGTGTTTCGTCTATTTATGTACAGTCTCATAAAAAAAAAATTGTTTGCAACACATGAAGCTGTAAATACGCAATAGTAGCGACAACCGAATTTCGCGAAAATATTTCACGACCAGTTGTATTTCATAACAATTTAGCTCAGATCCACTTTTGTGATTTAGTGATCGAGATATTACTCATCTTACGTGTCTGGCCACGAATCAGAGATGTATACAGTATAGTAGAAACTTAATTATGATTTGCCAGTCAACTAAGAAAATGTCTTCTCACAGACACACGCCGTCAATAAGGAAAAGGAAACTGCTGATGCGCTCGTGAGTATTGAAATCTGGCTTGTGCTGAAATATTTTCGCGAAATTCGGGCGTCCCTTCATGTTAGGTAATCGTCAGCAGCGAGTTTCGATGTGTGACGCGAGAGATCTGGACGGTGCTCAAACAACTGTGAGAGTGATGTGATGTGCGGATGGAGCAGCGGAGGAATGCAATGGGAAGGGAAGCGGAAGTGCACGGAGATAAACCGAACAACCTCGACGTCGGTTACGAGTCGTACAAGCCGAAATCCGGATTGAAACGTGCTGAGACTCGCACCCGGGGTTGATGGCGAGAGGCATAGCCACTGCAAGTATTGACATAAACATAGCGCGGGAGTGTAGTGTTGCTAACAGCAGCTAACCACATGTCGGTCACAATGCTGCTACGTCACGGTGGTGACAACGTTGGTGCTGTTTTGGATGTAACAGGTTAGCAAAAATATAAAGACGTGCATTTGAGGATGTTTATACTACTACAGATGTTTCATAGTTAATTAAGGACTTTTGAAATCAATAAATGAGAAAAAAATTCCTCGTCCGTATCTGGGCACAATAGACTCACGGACTGTATTGTTTCCGGCAAAACAGGCAATGACGAAGGAAAAGTATTTTCCCCCCTCGCAGTCGCACAGTTAACTGTTGAACATTTTGTGTTCGTTCTTTGACCAATAGGTTAAGAAATAGCACATAGGCACCATATTTACGTCAAATTTGCATTTGGTCGGCGCATGTTGCAATACAACATATGTGGAAAATTAGGCCCATATCAGGGCTTTTGAAGTTCTCTAAATATGAACAACCTTTCCAGACTATCTTTTATTCCAATTCACATAATGTTGTTACTGTGTAATATTTTATTTTGTTTTTCACGTTTAGCGTTGACATATTATACTTGTAAACACCACCCAAAGAGGACTGCCGTCATTACATGGTGCCATACGAAAATATCTTCAAACCGTTCGTGCGTTCCATAAGAACGAAGCGTAGTGTAGAGCAGAGGAATGTAGTGGCTTTGCTATGTAAGTATCTGCAAGCAGGTGCAGACAAGCTGGGTATGTGGCCTGTGTAGGCTTCGCCCAGGAACGGGAAGTCGTGGTCTGATACGTCCGCCGAGACACCTCGTCACTTCCGATAACAGTCCACGTTCCGCTAACATCGCCGTTATTCTAACCTGTGACGTGCATGTTCCCGTATAGGAGCACATCTGCCTGCGGCGTCTCGTATAGCGTGGACACCGCCACGAGCACCGGGTACATACTAGTTAAGACTGTTCACGATCAAGTGAGCACTTTAGAAATGAACCTTAGAAAATAGTCACTGCTCCCGCATGCATATATTTAAATGCATGCACTGAGTGACATTCGCTCAGTAAAGTTGGTAACGATGGATGGAAAGTAGTTCCATAAGTCAACGTCGAATAAAAAGTGATAGGTAACCATTTGTGATAACTTAAAATTATTTCTTTCGCTTTCTGTTTTATTAGCGTGTCGAAGTGTAAAAATGAGCAGATTTGTAAAGTATTTACTTTTTTAATAAGTTCACTGTTTCATTTGACCGGAGCATGAATAAAGTGATGAGGCCCGTGACAATGTTGATTTTACATAAGGCGGAAGAATGCACATCGTGTATACAAGTAGATCTTATGCAGGGCTTTCAAAAGTGCTCATTTTACCGTGAACGGGCTATAACAAGAACTAGTCCTACCATAAACTTTTACACTACCTACACACGATTGCTTACAAATAATAATTTATTGAAAGAACAGCATTTTCAACGACATTTGTACTAAAGATAGGTTAACCTGATGCATCATGAAGGAGGGTGTCTTAACGCGAAAATATCATCAATGTTAATAATTTTTACAACTCTTAAACCGATTTTCACTCTGCAGACTGTCGTTAAATAACAAGTAGGGTCTGCGGTTGTGTAGTAGTCAAGGTTACTCAGCCCCCCCCCCCCCCCCGGTCTTCCTCCCACCACTAACACGAACCGGTTTCGATTCTCGGCGTGGTCACTCCTGGATTTTCGCACGTGGGAATTGCGCCGGACGATTACGCTGGTTGACGGGTTTCCTCGGGGATCTCCCGTTTCCCCCTCTCTTACATTCCGGCGCTGCTCTATACTCACATCGCTTCACTCTCATCGCCTCTCAAGACCTCGATGTTAAGAGCCCCCCAAATTTCTCCGCCCCACTTCGCTCGTTAATCCTTTCATGCCTACTGTCCGCATGTTGGACAGGAAAGTCCTGTAACGACTGAGGTACAGTAATCTTACAAGGATATCTTGTTTGCAACATCCGGTAGAAGAATGAATGTCAGTTTGGAGGGATTGGTTCAGAGTGAACACACAGCTGCGTAATCTACTTACGAACGTCACAACAAGACAAAGTTAACACGGTGTGATGCGTATATTAAATCCAAATTTGCTCAATAACATTTTAAAGATTTTTTGAAGCCAACAGAGTTATACTAAAAAAAGTGGGCAATCTTAGAGAACATGTCTTTCCAGCAACTATTTTGCAATATTGGTGTTTTTTTCCCCCCGAATAGTATCTTACGCGACGATGGCGTATAAGACTTTACGGCGTCACGTAAAGCTCAGCAGGAATACATTACACAGTTAAAATATTTGCTCTCATATTTATTAGAAAAAATTCTTAAGTATCGGCCTTTCTTCTGGTTTCTCTATTGACTTACTTTGTATTGTATTATATGCGTAATCTATATAGCGTTAATTTATGTCTCATGTCTCCTTGAGAATTGGTTTTACATATTATGCCGAAATTCTTCGTTTTTGAGCCATCATTTCAGTTTCAGAGAAATTATTGAAAATGTTTGATAGTATAAAATTCAAATTTTACGACTTGTTTATCACTTTTCAGTTTAATTTTCACTGCGTGGTATTTCATGATTGCAAAATTGCATAAATATATTCTTATAATATAAATATGTTCATGATATTTTACAACTAGCAAAAAAGGCACACACTGAAAACGCAGTACAAAAATATTAAAATCTTAAAATATAAATTTCCTATGATCGGACATTGTCAATAGATCACTCTGAAAGGGAAAGTGTGGGAGGAAAACGAAGTACTTCCTGCAGAAGAGATGAGGCCGAGCCTAGACTGGACCGGGACAAGCGACTAAGAAGTGGTGTAGCTACCTGGTTGCAGACGGCGACCTAGTGGCGAGCTCTCCGCTGGACAACTGACTCCAGCAGCGGCTCTCTCCAGCTACAGTACAGCTGTGCCGACCCTGACCTGCCCCCACCCTGCCCAGGCATGCGACACCAACGACCACATCCACAGCAGGACAGGTCTGGACGCTCTGGAGAAAGAATCGCCAACAGTGGTGTACCCCCTGGAGGGAGGGGGGGTCAAGTGAAGAGATATGGACGGCAGTGAGGTCTTGAGAGACGAGGAGGGTGACTGAGGTTAGTATGGAGCAACGACGGAATGAAAGGGCGGGGGAAACGGGAGATCCCTGAGAAAACCCACCGACCAATGGCATCGTTCGGCACTATTCCCACATGCAAATATCCGGGAGTGACCCGGCCGGGGATTGAACCTGGTTCGCCTTGGTGGGAGGCAAGCAGTCTAACCGGATCCCGGCATGAGGAGTTTGGGTAGGGGGGATGGCGTTGGGGTGATTGCCGCTCTGGAGAATCCCAAAAGGCAGTTATCACGGTACAATTACAGAGTAACAATTATGCAGAGACGAAATGGTACTTAGATTCCTCAGAAGTGGGCGTGCCCATTCCCTGGTTGGTTGTGCGAGAGTCTGGTCTTGTGTCTGATTGGCTCCTGCGTGCGGTGAAAGTCTCCTTATTGGTAATGCTGTCGGCTGGCAAGCGCATGTTGACAGGCGCTGATTGGCGAACGTCGTAGCGACGTGTTGCAGGTCGGAGTTACTGTTGGGGTATGAGGCGGGTGCGCGTGAGCGTGTGTGTATTTGTGTTTGGGGAGGGGAGGAGGGGGACATACCATGTTATCGTAGCGACAAGAGACCGTAAGTCTGCTATGGCTACTAGCCCGAACTACTGGCACTGGTCAACAGCGTGAATGCCTGGCCACTGCTTATTTGTAACCAATAAGAACACTGGGGGCTTACTGAAAGTTCGTCCCTATATTTTTCCGACCAGTAATTAAAAAATGTAGTAATATGTGGCATGTGAAAGCTTCGTACGAAATGAGCAGAAAGCTAAATAATTAAAATGGTAAATTTCTGAGGCAAAATGTGCTGATGCGTCAGGCGACAGCACGCGACGAGCTGCCGGGTCGTCAAGCGACCGTACAACTTCTGCTTCGAGGAAGAATAGGCTAAGTTCAAACACACTTTCCCCGTTCAGTGTTACACGCGATGTTTCGCCTAACACTGTTACTTCTCCACTTACGTTGGATGCATTGTAATAAACGTGACAAGTAATTATTAGTAAGTTAATAAATACAATAATTTTAGTTTTATTAATATTTCACTAGTAAATAAGCAGTTTGATGTTTAGAATCATTGTGCTCTAACTATTACACTGATAATATTTTATACGAGTTTAATTCGACGCCAGACGGAACTCACTGATAGTACTATTATTACTTAAACATCCAGGTTTGAAGATCGTCGGTAATGGCGGAAAGTTTACCTTGGTCGCTAGGGCACTCCCTGCGAGAGATTCTAAGTAGTTGGCAAGAAATATTAAACAGGAAATTATTTATTACAGATATACGTACACTAAGCTACAATAAAAGTATTTTTTATAGATTTCTCATTATTATTCATAAATGTTATACATATGTGGTAAATAATATTTTATAAACAGTGCTACGAAATAAAAGTTCTGCCAAGAGAAATTTGTATTTGAAAATGTAAAGAAATTGTGAACAAGTGAACAATATGAAGAGTGTGAATGTCTCATATGTTGTGGTTTTTACAATTCTTGAAATTTGCAGGCAAGCATGCCAGTCAAAATTGTAGTCTCTGATTTCTCCTCATTGGGGAAATTTAAGTATTCTAAAAAAAATAATATTGATTAAGTCGCTTTAAAATTGATAGCAAAATGAGACGTTTTGTGATACCAATTCAATTATGAAATTATGTGTAAATTGTTGTTAAACATTAACTAACATATATTATTCAAGAAGGATTCACGAGGAGTTACCGCCACTCACAGGGCTTATCCCTCAAGTCATTTAGAGCAAAAACTGTCATATGAACGTGGCTCCTATTCCCAATATATACAGTTCCAATACTAAATATTGTAAACGCAATGCAATGAACAGCTCCACTAGATTATTGCGTGTAAGGATGGATGAAATATATTGTGTACCAAAGGACTGCACAAACGCGTGAGGAGCTAAAGACTGTTCACGAAAAAGTGAGCACTAGAAATGAACTTTTGGAAAAAAATAAGTCAATGCCCCTACATGCATATATTTTAATGGTGCGCACAGAGTGACATTTGCCCAGTAGAGTTGGTAACGAAGGATGGAATGTAGTTCTAAATCTAAACGTTGAATAAAAAGTGTTAGATAACTATTTGTGTTAACTTAAAATTATTTCTTTCGCTATATGTTTTTTTTTTTTTATCCACAGAAGTGTAAAAATTAGCAGATTTCTAAAGTATTTCCTTTTATAATAATTTTACACTTTCACTTGACCGACGAACGAATAACGTGATGAAGCCCATGGTAATGTTAATTTTACATAAGGCGGATGGATACACAACATGCATACAAGTATATAATAAGCAGGGCTTTCAAAAGAGCTCATCTTAATGTGAACAGCCTACAGTTGCGTGTATCACGCATGCCACTACAGATACAGTCGTGTGCAGCTACGTAGAGCAACACGTGCTGTGCGCCGCCAAGTGTATGGAAGTAGACGGAAACATATTTTGTAAACTTGTTGGACTCAGTTTTGATGATCAACTGTAAACAATATAGTATGTAATTACATAAAAGTAGTTACTTCGACAAGGGTTATTATTTTTTCTTGACCTTTCCAATGTTTCGAAATACTCTGTAAATATTGGGAATAAGACCGACATTCATGTGACACTTTTTGCTCCAAATGTCTTGAGGTATGTTATGTTAAAATGTTTGTAATATTTAAATTTTCTGCATTCTCCACGTTTTTTTTTTTTTATGTCTAGAAAATATTTCCAGAAAGCGAAGATAATCAGCTGCTTGGCTTTAATTTTGGGGGATATGCAACTTACAATGTGGGTTTAGGGTTCAGTATTTAAAAGTGGACATAACTTCGGAACATTTGTTTCTTTAACATATACACTTTTGAATTATTTTACTTCATTTCATCGTCAAAATAATACGTAATTTTAGTAAGGCTGTCGTCATTCAAACACGTACATGAATGGGATACATTCTTAAAATACCGTAACTTTCAGTCTATATTTAAAATACTAAAACAATTATATAGCATCCGTATCAGGTGTGGAGGCAAGATTTTGGCAGTTAGAAGAAAGTAGTGCCGATATTGTGGTTTTACTGTTTTCAAGAAGAAATATGTCCCTGGTTGGTGTATTCCAAAAGAAAGTGGGGTAGATTTGTGTTTATTCATGATCACTTTCATTTTGTTCGTTTCTTTTTTTAATTCATAGATGGTTTTCCTCACAAAAAATAACTATTTATTAAAACTGTTGCGTGTTTGTATTTATTCCTTCATTTCGCAACACGACTAGGCTATATATATATATATATATATATATATATAACGACAGTGAGAAATTGACACATTAGGATCACATTCGCAAGCAGGGCTTGGTGCAGATCAGACGTGCTTCGCAGTCACTTCGAGCTCTCTTGTCTTTGAAAAGTGACTAGTTGCAGTGTGGGCGAACTGCGCGTGTATCTGGTTGTGTAGAAACTCCTGCGAGAACACGTATTATTTCTGTTACACGAGGTCTTCCAGTTCGGCAACACCAGGTCTGTGCTCTCTCATAGAGCACAGATAGCAAGTAAACCCCTAGCCAGGTTGAATTAAGTGTGGTAAAGCGGCTAGTATCCTCTAACATTTTATCCGGTAAAGGGGAGATGCTGGGAAACCAGTTTGTGGAGGCTATTTCGTTTATTTTTAGGGCTGTAGTATAGTATTTTCCCCAAAGGTGAAAAAGGAAGAGTTAGGTCGGGGGGAAGAGGCCCTGTTGCGCAGCTTTCCTCACCAGAGCGACGTGCAAGCATCACTCTGGTTAGTCCAGCCCACATTCAACAGTCAAGGACCCACCACCTCTCTACTAGTCTTTCACCCCACCTAATAAATAACATGATTTTCCAACATCTGTTTCCTGTAGCATTTATTTAGACTAAGTGATGCATTAATGATTTTGAATTATTTTCTGTCGAAAGGGGTTTTTACGGTCCTATACCCGTTTCTCCCCTTTCTTTCCTTAGCTATAAGTAATATAGGTACTCTTAGGGAGATAGTCATGGCCCCAATTGTTGGTCATGGCTGCGCAATCCCTCTCTGCCGCGATGCATGCCTCCTTGCATGATTCCCTTCCCTCTTAGGCGTACGGGGTTAGTCCTGACACACAATAAAATCCTGTCCTACCTTCGGGCCTCCACTCTACCCAACACTTAGATTAAGGTACATTATAAAAAAGAATAGGAAGAGTTAGGTGTTAGGCCCCCTCGCCACCTCCCCTCCCTCGTCTTGGCTGACCAGCAGCCAAACAATATGGAAGACCCGTCCTGCTGTAAGAAGAGGAAGGCTGACGAGCCCCCCCCCCCCCCCTCAACCGTCCACAGCAAGTGCCACGACCTCTTCGCAAAATTCGGAGCTTCTTAAACAGCGGAAGCCTGATCTCAGGCCTACCACTGTATACCATACAGCTGTACGTACCCATGCCGCGGTCTGTAAGCTGTTCCGAGATAACCTCAGCCAACCTACAATAAATCGAGTCAGGCCACAGAGCGTCTCGTACCTGCATCAAACCTGCATACGTGGATTGTCAAGCTGCCTCCCACCAAGCAGAGCCAGGTCTCTGTGGCCTCGTAATTAAAGCAGAAGAGTAACAGCGCCCCGAAGGCCCAGCACAGTGCAGCAACTGCCAGTTTGCCGCGCCCCACCTCGATGTACGCTCTGTGGCAAAGACCACACAACCACCAACTGTGACTTGTCGAACAGGGACGACTTGTCACTGAGGAAATGCGTGTGTTGTGGAGGTAACCACGCAGCCAATTACACTGCCTGCGAGGCCTATAAAGCCGAGAAGTGGCGCTACACCGCCCCTGAAGAGAGGAGAAAAAGACAACAGCAGAGCAAATACTCTGCTGTTGTGGCAACCTCATAGTCCCGTGTGAACTACATCGCACCTGTTGCCCCTGGGCACAACCTCCTCCCCCCCCCCCCCCTCATGCAACTGTTCAGACCACAGATGTTTGGACAGTAGTTCATGGGAGGCAACGAACCCCAGCTCAGTCTTTTGTGCCTCACTTCGCACAAAATCGTGGTGTGCCAATCTCAAATGGCTATGGAGCACTGGCTTACTATAGCCAGCTCTCTGAGGTGGACTTTCCACAATCACACTTGCCACCAATTAGTAAGAAAGGGAAGGGGGGGGGGAATCCCGCACCAAAACTTCGCAGCCACCCCGCGAGAAGCAGCAGCCCCCCCCCCCCCCCCAGGGCTGAGAAGTCACTCCTACTTGCACAGCCAATCAGAGGCCAGCTCCACGCCCATTGGGCGAGTAGGGCCTGAAATCTCTGGTCGGACGCATGCCACAGGCGCTTTGAACTGTCTCTTTGTATGCAAAGTCTTTAAAACGTATCAGTGCTGTTATTCAGTGCGGGCGCATTGTGCGTGCGTTTGGATTGAGTAAAGAGTAAAGCGAGAACAAGTAGGATTTCTTTTAGAAGAGGACTGCGAGTTTTCTGCAACACCAGGCCTGTGCTTTACTATAGAACACAGACAATAGGTACACCCCTTAGCCAGGATAAATTAAGTATGGTCAAGCGGCTGGTTATCCCTTAGTCTTGTTTCCGGTAAAGGGAAGAGGACTGAGAAGTCAGTTTGTGGAGGCTGTTTCTTTATTTAGGGTTTGTATTTAGTTATCTACCTTTAGAGAAGAAATAAGAGTGTATGTGTTAGGCCTTTCGGGGACCGCCCCCCCCCCCCCCCACAATTCTAGATGGTTGGCCAACAATTATCGAAGATGGAGGAAGAACTTGCGAGCAAGAAACGAAAAGCTGACGAAATTTCCAGCCCGGCCTCCCCCCTCTACAGCAGGGACCACCACCTCGGTGCAGCAGGCGCCAGCGAACGAGCAGCCAATCAGGGCGAATAAACCTGACCTTCGCCACAGACCGTCTACCATACGCCAGTGCACATACGCACATGTATGTCGTCTCTTTTCGAGAAAAACTGAGCCAGCCGACGACCAACATAGTCGTCCCGCAAGGAGTTTCATATTTGCCAGCCACACTCGAAGACTACAGAAAGGCGATTACCATTGTGGAATCGCTGTCAGTTGGTTTCTCGGTGTTAACACCGAGGAGCGAAATGCCAATGAAAGTAGCCCTTAAGAGGCTAGACAAGAGTATTCACACCGACTGGACGCGTGGGGAACTCGTTTCGCTTGGTTTCAAGTCACTGAATGTACTGTACATCTGAAATGTCTTGTGGAACAGTCTGCAAATGAAAAATCACAAACCATCTTTAAACTCAGAGGGCTCTGCATCCTTGTAATAAAGGTCGAGGAGTTTCAGAGCACCTGCGCAGTGTAGCAACTGCCAGCGATTTTGCCACTCAGCCCGAGTGTGTCGAGCCCCATTCCGATGTAGGCTGTGTGGCAAAGGCCACAAAACCATTCAATGTCACTTGCCAGATAGGGATGACAAGTCACTGCGCAAGCGCATCTGTTGTGGAGGCAACCTGTGCGGCCTATAAGGAAGACAAGTGGCGCTTCCTACCCACTGAAGAGAGGAGGAAATGCAGCAGAAGAGTCTCCAATGTTATGGAGACAGAGCTTACAGAAGTTACCCCCGCCGACTCAGAGAAACTGTTCTCAATAATTCTCACCAACCCCCAAGAATAAAATATACCTAAATTTATGAAAATGCTAGAATTCCTGTTTAAACTTCTATTAATCTGGACAGATCCCACGAAGGAAGAGGGCGATAAGGTACAAGTCATCAACGTCCACAAAGCCTGCCAATGGCTGTTAGAGGGCATGACAGCAATCTGCCCACTCTTAGGTTTAATTAAGTCAGTAATTTAGCTTACTGGAATGCTAACGGCATTCGCAGTAAGAAACAAGTGCTGATTGATTTTATTTCTCGCCACCAGATTCCTGCAATAGCAGTAAATGTAACACATTTGAACCCACAACACAGATTTTCAATATCAGGCTTTAAATGCTTTCGCAAATATCGCGATAATCGAGGTGGCGGTGTTTTAATTTTAATTTATAATTCACTTGTATGTAATTCCGCGAAAATATTTCACCGTCAAACACGTGAAGCTGTGGGTGTTACCATTAAATGAGGAAATCAGCATGTCACTATTTATTCATTATACTGCCTGCCAGGGGGTTGATTAAATATAAGTACATAACATTTGCACAGGCGCAACGCAACACAAATAAAACTCCTGCACTTGCACCCATAACCACGGGTGCAATTAAATACACCGAACGCAAGTGGGCGGGGCTCTTTCGGCCACACATTTTCAATCCCACTACCCGAACTACAGCGGCCAATGAAATAATTTGTTGCAAGGTCTTCACGGCCACATGAATACATAAGCTGCTTAGGATTTTACATGCACAACTGTGTTTTTAAGTGGCCGTGAATAGTGTTTTTATCACACCGAAATGTTGTTGATATTGTGTAGTAGTTATAACCTAAACGACAACTGGCCTGTGTTATGATTTTACTGCGACGTTTGGACGTAGAGAGTAGCTTATTTCACTAAATGTTGAAGTGTGACGATTGGTGATTAATACGTGGAAAACTACACCTTTTTAACAGATATGAAATTAAAATTTTAATGATGAATAAAATCAGATAGATTTGAGATAGTGTGTTTGACGTTATTTACGTTATATAAGAGACCTGATAACGTATATTATAAGCATTGATACGATTTGTGACTGTGTTCGAAGTGTAACCGACCTAATTTTTTTGTTTACTTCTTATACGAATTTTCATATGGCTGATATTTTCTCTGCAAATGCAATCGGTGCAGTGCTCAGGTTTGTCACAGATCGACTCGACACGGAACCATAAGGTTATATTTATTATATGCATTTGAGCTACACATATGTTTTGGACAGTGATATTTAATCGTCGCCACACCCTTCGACATTTAATGAAACAAGACTCTTTTGTATTCCATAACAAATCCTACTCCAAAATGTGAAGCAAAATATTTTAAGCACGTTAATAACATTTTTTTTTTGGACTGTTTTGATGGAAATAAAAGTGTTTTATCTGATGTGAAAAAGTTAAACAGAAGGACCCTCAGAAAACATTCTTTCTCCATTCTACCTACTTCAATTTGTTGTTGAAATCATTCTAATTTAGTATTTTACACAATTTGCCACCGTTAACAATTACCCAAAATATATTTTTTGCTACATGTGTCGAATGCGCATGTGCAGCAAGAGCAATTGCACTTGCGCCGAGGCGCAGATTTCTTCGCATTTTGCGTCGGTACGCAACTATTTACACCTTTTTTTTTCCCATAGTTATTTCCATTTTGGTGCAACACAAGTGCAAATTTTGCGTTGCGCCCATAGAAACGTGTATTTTATCGACCCCCAGGTCGCAGGCTTTTGCGCGCAGATATTAATTAATTAATTAATGATTATCCTGTTACACTCGCTGTCAGCGATTTAAATGTTAAACACCCTACTTGAGGCTGTGTTGCGTGCACAGCCAATGGGAATACTCTTCTCAGGCCCCAGAAGCAACATATTTATGTTGTTTATGCGCCCAGTGAACCAATTTTTGACCCCAATCTAGCCAATCATAGGTCCGATATACCGTGCTAAATGATGGCCTTACTATGGTCTTAGAGTTTGAAGTGCTCTATGAATTGGATTCGGAACACTATTCTGTCCGCTTGTCTTTCAATGAAATTGACACGGACAATACGCCAATTCGCAAAATTAATGATCATAAGCATGCGAACTGGCCTAGCTTTAGGGATTATCTGGAATAAGAGATAAATCTACCAGCTCTCATAAGCACTCCCGAAGAATTAGACACTGATATCGAGCACTTCACAGAGCTGATTCAGACAGGAATTAATAAGTTTGTTCCAGAGAAAACACCGCGGACTAATGCTGATAAACTCCCTGATAATATCAGGGAACTGATCACACGTACAAATAGGCTGCGCAGGCTCTATGCTCGAACTAGATCCAGGTTTCTTAAAACCCAGGTAAATGAACTTAGAGAGAAAATTAATATCGAAATCACTGCTTGGCAGACTGATACTTGGAATGTCAAATTATCTTGCCTTTGTAGCGAGGATAATAGTTTGTGGCACCTGACAAAAGCATTTACAAAGAAGCGTACTCCAATCCCGTCTCTTCAAGACAACTGTGACGACCATGAGTCGTCACGATAAGGATTTGGTGCAAAAACTCGTAAGTTGGCAAAACTGCAAAGCACTGGCCAGTGCAGGACTAAACTCTTTGCAAAATTGTTGCGGCGCTAGCTTATCACCTTATTTATTAGAAAATATATTTCTATTTTTTCTCCTATTTATTACTGGTTATTTAAATATTACGTATATTCTAATATATTTGCATATCATTTTATAATGTATTATATCAGTTCATTTGTATTAACTTTTATTGGTATGCATACATGCAGGTAATAATTGCTTTGGATTTTTTTGTGAAGGCAGCCGTCGCTAGTGGCGCGGCAGTCGCGTGTGGGCCGGTGTCATTAGTCTGGTGGCAGTAGGAAAGAGTGTCTGCTCAGAGAGAGTTGTAACCGCCTATGGCGGAGCTGAGCTATGCGGGACTCTGTAATATTTGATATACTTTGCCATGGAGTGTAGTGTAATCATAAACTGGCATCGTAAGAGTTTTACGTAGCTCGTTCTCGCAAATGTGCTGGAGTGTAGCGCGACGTGTTTGGCCGCGGACACATGGTGTATAAACTGACGTTTGCAAATGAAAGTTAAATTAACTAAGCACGTCAGTACGGGATGTGCAAATTGTGCGAAACGAGTGCCAGTGAAGAAGGATTTCTACGTTGGTTACTGGCGACACACAGTTCTTCGCCATCGAGGGCCTAGTTGCCCTTTTCCGCATCGTCCATACGCCTGTTCAGCGAGCTGCTTGCCCTTGTTCGGGCTTACATCGCGGGGCTGGGACCCCTGTCTACATGGCGTTGTTTCTTCGTGCAGAAATTAGCAGGTACTGTGATTTAAGGTTATCAGCCCACAAAGACTGTGGGCGTTTGTGTCGGCATATTGTTTTGATTTATTATGCGTACTGCAAGCCCAGCGACGATTGTCTAGTTTTATGATGTATTTCATTTTGTGTGCATAAGATGTAATATTTTTTAATTGCCCAGAAATACATGGCATAGCTGTTGATTATTTTTATTGTTTGTTGCCACGAGACGTTTGGTGGATTAAGGGCCTCGTCTAAAATGATTTTGTGGCAATTTATAAACCACGTGGGCGTGTAACTTTTCTAACTAAAGAAAAGTAAATGGTAATTGCTTGATGTCCGTTGGTAGAGTTGGACACCTTTTTGACATTCACAGTGTTATATGACTGCACAATTAATTATTATATGAAGAAGCATTTGTACTTAATATTTTTCAATACATTAGGCTTAATAACACTTAAAGCATTTTTCGTAGGCGAGCACCCGTGTACTCATGTGAATTAAGAGGATTTGGTAATGTCATACGAGTGAGGCAGCATTGACTAACCCAATCCCTTTTAGGTACAAGGGGTGTTTCACAATGCAGGAGTCGCTTATTTACCTCAACAGAAGGTAGAGGCTATGGCCAATCAATTAGAACAGGTTTTCCAATGCATAATCATCCAGCTGATACAGCGTTTGTGGCCCGAATTTATAGGGACCTCCGAGTGCGTCTGAGACAGCCCACCGGGGCTGAACCAGACCCCCATGTATGCGGAGGAAGTTAAGCACATTATTGAATATATGAATCCTCAAATAGAACCCGGGTTCGATTCCCTGCAGACTATAGTCTTCAAGCAGCTGCCTGAAAGCATGTTTGAGGCTATAGCAGGGTGCATAAATCCAAGTTATAATCTTGCCCATTTCCCTACTCCTTGGAAATGTGCCACCGTAATTGTTTTTCCGAACCGAGCAAAGACCCTACCGAACTACAAAATTACCGTCCAATCAGTCTGCTTAGCTCGATTTCTAAGATTCACGAACGAGTAATCTTGCGCGGACTAAATAATAATATTCGCGAGACCAATTTATTTCCTAACGAACAATTCGGCTTTAGAAAAAATCATTCAACTGTGCATCAACTTGTCAGGTTATCCGAACACATTACCACTACACTTAACTGGCATCATTATAAATAAGGTCGCGGTATTTTTAGATGTAGAAAAGGCTTTTGACATATTTTTCCACCCATGGTTTCTTTATAAACTATATCAAACAAATTTCCCAGACTGCTATATTAAGTTTCTGGCATCATATTATTAATAAGTTTCCATAGAAGGTGCACTTTCAGAAAAGAAAAATATTAAGGCAGGAGTCCCCCAGGGCAGCATCTTAGGGCCAGTCCTATATAACATTTATACCCATGATATTCCACGCCCCCTTAATTGGCATATTAATTTGGGAATTTATGTCGATGACACGATGATCTACACCTGGTCCTGTAGAGCTGAACTTGCCATTCTGTGCGCCCAGGCACAACTCAATGAGCTAAAAACTTATTTTCGCCTGTGGCAAATAATGATATACGTGGGTAAATACGAAGCTCTAGTCTTTACGCGCCGCACCACCCCCCCCCCCCCCCAATCTACAGCAATTAACTCTCTTCGGAGTGAGTATTCCTTTTAAATATGAGGAAATACCTTGGCCTCACTATGGATAGAGAGATAACATGGCGGCATCATGTGGAGACTAAGAGAAAACTTGCTTATGCCAGCATGTTCGCCCTATATCCACTGTAAAATCGGGATTCTGGCTTATCGTGAAAAAATGGGATCCAATTATATCAGACTATGATTCGACCCATTATTACTTACGCAGCCCCAGCTTGGGCATACTGCACACAAAGCCATTTAAAGTCATTGCAAGTGGTGCAAAATAAATGCCTTAGGATGGCAACACATGCATCACGCTATGTCCCTATTAAGCACTTGCACACAGAACTTAAACAAGAACTCCTGTAAGTTGTAATCCGAAAGCAGTCCCAAATCTGTTACGAATTAAACGTGGAACATGCTAATACACTCATTACTGCCCTTGGGGAGTATGGCATCGATGAGACCCAGCGCTATAAGCGACCGAATTCACTCCTAGCGCATAGGTCTCCTTAGCCCTGCGTGTAACACACTGCCATTTTCAGTCATGATATCATCTGCGCAGCCTCCATAGTCTATTGCTGTAAACTAATCTGAGCAGTCCTTTCAGGACTGCTCAGCCAAGATTAAATTAATATTATTTTATATTTTATCTATTTTTATATTATACAATAAAACACCTCTCATTCCCAGACAGCTGCATGTAGGTATGGTCCGTTCGCCACTGCCGATTCCAAGTAGGCCTCTGGTCAGATCACCCGTAGCATCTGAGGAAGTTGTGGCGATATGTGCTCTCTACATAAGCTGGTGAGAGTCCCTCATCAAGAAGAAGAAGACCCACTCCCCACTGCGAAGCTTCGTGCACTCGCAGTATTATGGGTGGAAATAGACTCTGTTACAGCCCATGGCTACAGAGATATGCTCGCTGCAAGGTAGCACAACACTAGATTAGACACATATTTCCGTGGATATATGTCAGCATTAAGAAATTTAGATTACATAATTAATAATTTGAACTTTATTTTCACAGGCTGTACCATCTCTTCCCGATCATGTAAAAACTTGCAAGTGTTGGCTTTCTGACACTTGCTGGCCGCTCACTCTTTTTTCTTTTAATTACAGATTCTACTGGGGAATCGGGGGTAAGTGGCCCAATAGCACCACTTCACTCAATAGAGTGATGTGCAAGCACCACTCTGGTTAAAGACAGCGCTCCCTCCCAACAAACCAAGACAATTGGAAAATAATGTTACTGTCCCCTCTCTACTAGTTTTTCATCTCTACTAATAACAGCATGTTCTACACACTCTGTCTCCTGTAGCATTTCTGTTTAATGCATGAATAATTTGGAATTCTTTCCTGTAGACTGGGCTTTTTCTGTGTCTATGCGGATTTTCCCTAGTCTCTTCTTAGTAATAGTTTAACTATAAGTATATTTAGTGAGGTAGTCATGGCCCCAATTGGTGGCCATGGCTCACCAATCCCTATCTGCCATGATGCATGTCTCCTTGCATGATTCCTTCCGTTGTAGGCGAAAGGGGTTCGCCCTGAGACGCACTTAGTCCCCGATCCTACCTCGGATGGAACTGCTAATCTGAAGATTAAAAATCCAATAAATGCCTGATATAGTAAGGGGTATTCCAGCTCCCCTTATACACATCTGTCACTCCCGACAGGCTGTTATGGCCACCATCATACCTTATTATAAAACTCATGAAAACGGGTTAAGTAGCCATTATGCAGCTATGAAATAAATGTGCATTCGAATTCATATTTCCAACAACACGTTTTATTTAATCATTCCCTCCTGAGAGGCACAAAAATTAATACATTCTATGTTTAAAGCGAGAGAGTGTTTTTGCTGCGAAAAAGGCACGAAGTCTACATTATAAATATGGATAAAAATTAAGGCCAGGCCATGCAAAAAAACGGGACGTGTTGTAGAACTGCCCTCTCTCTGGGCTAAAGCAAATTAATTTACTATTCCATGAATAACAATTACACTATTGAATCTTAATGACTGGTTCGAAAGTTGATGTGCCCGGGTAGGCCGACTCGACAGCCACTCTACGTGAGTACTGTACAATGACAAAAGATGGCTGCGCGAAAGGCCTGCGGTCAAGCATGCACGGCATTCCCGTGCGACGTGATGAAAAAATGGAAAAATTAAAACATGATGAATTTGAAAAATGATTGCATGTGTACACTAAGATTGTTACTGATGAAATACATAACTCTTTTTAATTGAATAAAATTAAATACAACAAAAATACCTAAAATTAACATAATGTGGCATAGTGTCTTTATACTTAGTCCTTAACATCTAAACCGACATTTTTCATTATTATGTTGTTTGGTTATCAATGAAAATATATTTATTCCTGTTATCTACAGATGTTGAGGAGGCTGTTCTCTTTATTATGGCATACATAGACACTTATCAAAACATTCTTAAATACTAATTTGGAATTTTACTATGTGGCGTGTCGCACGAACTACGGCCATGCAGACGTTTTGGATGTTCGTGGCTTCTGGTGATCCAGAGCATCTGCCACTACTCGAATTGTCCAGTTTTACGTGGTCCATACTGACTTCTGATATTTAACGCTATAAAACAAATTATATATATTGGACACATGAATAAAAATGAATGCATTGTGTGGACACATCCTAGTGTGCCTGAGGTACGTCCACTTGGAACGTAATGTTATGATGTCTATGAAAACAAATGAACGACATAACAAAACTTTAAATAATAAATGCTCACATCATTATACTATTTGTGTGTGCATTGCTGAACACATCTCTCACCTTCTAGGAAAAATATACAGCACCTTATATTAATGACAAAAGGGAAAACTCATCAAAACACAAATGCAAACAAACATACATGATTGCACTTCCACTGTGCAGACACATGACACACATAGCACAAACTGGGAAATTGTTATATATATGTATATATAACAATATATGTGTATATTTATATATAATATATTAACAACATATATATATATATATATAAAATTAAAAATGCTATAAAAAATTCAAAAATAAAATCATACAAAACAAACACTTCACTAGTTCGCATATCATGTGCACACGTTACACTTAATGTAAACAATGCCCTCACATAGCGAAAGGTGATACTGGGTGCTGATGCAGTGATGCAACAAACGGTTTGAGAAAGGGCTTAAATGTGGTACACATCAAATGTATTCCCACTCTGGAGACCGTTCGTGCTGCGCTGCTTGGAGCGATATTCTCACTTGCAGCACCTGGCTGGTAGGCGGAAGTTCCCATGTGGCCGTAGATTTAAGTGCTTTGTTGACTCCGCTGTCTACATCTCCTAGTCACCAGTGCTGTCGGCTCTTCTGTCGGCCCGCAGGTCGTGCACATTGCACGATGTGAGCGGCGCGGCCGCTTGGCGCGACGAAGAGGGGAGATGCTGCCCTTCAATATCGTGTCTCCCAAGCAGCTGCTGTCTGTGGTGATGCTGCAAGAGCGACTGATATGCCGCTTTCGATGTGAGCTGGAATGGGCCTGCTGAACGGGCAAGGGGGGGGGGGAGATCACGACTCTGGAGTAGTTGTGCTTCTGTTTTGCCGATCGCCTGATTCTCCTTTGTGTACAATGTAAATAGAGCAGTGGGAAGGTGCTCTGCCCAGGAGGCGTGTTCCTCACCCACACACAAATGAAGCTGTGTTTTAAGGTCTTGATATCTTTGTTCTGTTGGATTTGCATGTGGATGTTAGATGGCCGTCATGGGATCTTGATTTCCCCAGAATGTGCAGTAATTTCGCCATACATGGCCTGTGAATCGTGTGCTGTTGTTACTAAGTAGCACACATGGATAGCCCCAGTGCGGGAATAATCCAGCTTGAAGTGCAGGGGTAAGGGCCCATTAGGTCCAGTGCTACTGTCTCGAAGAGTTCCGTAGGTTCACTGGGTTGCTGTTGCTGAGTTCCATCTGTGCTGCGGCTTTTGAAGTTATTGCACGCCATATATCCACGCATAAATTCCCTCACTTGCACTGTCACACCTGGCCAGTAAAAATATTTGAGTATTTTTTTTCGATTTGTGCTGTGCCTGGATGCCTGGAAATTTCGGTGGTGTGTGCATGTTGCAATACTACCTCGCGCACGGCAGTAAGTACATGTACATGTCACATGCCACTGTTTACATCTGATTGCATATCCACACAGTTGTTCGCACACAACACACCACTTGTGGACTGTTGGTTCACACACTCGAATTCCCATTTTCCAGAAATGGGGCATTGTAACTGCACACTGATGACTACTTGGTGTAGTGTGTCCAGATTTTGCAAGGGTATAAGCACAGTGAAGTTTTTGTATTTTATCAGTGGTGCTGTTGACTCATTTCTTTAGTGGGGGGGGGGGAGGAGTATATCTCCCACTCCTCGTCACGAGCAATGGTTTCGCCTGGCGCACAGGCAAATGTTCTGACAACAGATTGTCCTCACCTGCTAGATGATGCACTTCAAAATCGTATGACTGTAAATAGAGTGCCCACCGCAATAGCTTACTCCAGCTTTCTCTTATGCTGTGCAACCATTCGAGGCAATGTTTGTCAGTGAGGAGCGTGAACCATTGGCATTCGAGCAGTTGGTGATAAGTTTTAAAAATCCATACTACCTCCAAACTCTCGCGATCATTCTGTCGTAGCAGCATTCAACTAAACTGTACTTGGCACTGCTGTAGTCGATAATTTGACAGTTTCCATCGTCTCTCAGTTGAAACAGTATGGCGCCGATTCCCTGTTTACTAGTGCTTGTTTGTATTTATAGATAGAGGGATTGGTCGTGCCATGCCAAAGCTGGGCATTCACGAAAACGGAATTCCAGCTCGGCAAAACTTTTTTATTGTTCCTAACGCCACTGAAATTTCAAATTCGGGGAAATGAGTGCAGTGATAGGTGTTGTGACTATGGCAAATTCTGAGATGTATTCTCACAGCCAATTTGCGAGATAAAGAATTTTCTTATCTGCTTGCAGGTGGTGGGTGCTGGGTAATCTTCCATAAGACATGGCTGCTCGTCAGTTGGCCTACTTCCCTTCTTGTTCACCAGGTGTCTGAGGAATTGAATTTCTGCCTTCCCTATGTGGCATTTCTGGTTTACGCATGCCAGGCCGTTGATGGCCAGGCATTCAAGTACGAGTGAAAGATGGTGGATATGGTCCTCCCATGTCTCTGACCACATGACCACATTGTCGAGGTAGGCCAAGGTAAACTCTCCAATGAAGCCATCCAATACTCTTACCATCATGGCCTGTAATGTGGAGGGTGTGCACTTAAGGCAGAATGGCTTAGCACAAAACTGAACTATTCACCCATATGGTGCTGTGAATGCTGTCTTATGGCTATCTTTAGGTCGGACCGGTACTTGCTAATAACCGGTGTGAAGATCTATTGTGGTTAGTACCTTGGCATGGCTTAAAGTAGCCAAAGTATCCTTGACATGTATGTAGGGTGATGGACGCTCTGGGTGACGTGTTGTAACTGGTGAAAATCCACAGAAAACCACCACGAGACATCTTTTTGGGCACTAGGGTGATCGCCGAATTAAATTCACTATTGATGGTTTGATTATTCTGTCCTGAAGCATTTCGGAAATTTGCTCTCGAATGATTTAACACTAGTGAAGTTGATAGCGACGTGGGACTTCGTAGATGGGTTTTTCAGTAGTAACTTTTAAGCAGTATTCTGCCACTGTGGTGCAGCATAACAGATCAGTGGCGGTGAAAATGTCATGGCGGTCATCCATAAGAATTTGCATGGCATCACGAAAATGGGTCGGCACTGAGTGGTCGAGTTTGTAAAGTAATACTTGTGGTAGTGTTCCAGTGGGTTTGGGGTGTAAGTTGTAGACGGTCCGTTATTCTGTCCTACCAAAATGGTTCCGGCATGTTGTGGTTTCTACCACTGTATTCTGCTTTGTCAGCCATGGGATGCCCAATATTAAGTCACCTCGGAAGTCGTCAGAGACATACACCATGACTCTGATGACTCTGATGCGTACAATGATGTCGACTTCTCCTGCGACCTCGCCAGTGTGCTGGTGGGTGGCTACGTGGAAAGTCTGTTGCGTAGGTCGAATGTCACTAATATTCTGTATCTATGAAAGCTCGGCACAGATGTTGATTAATGAGGATGGAAAGGCAAATTAAACTCTTTGTGGGCCCGATGATTTATGATAGTATTGTTTGTTGTGGGGTTGGTTAATTAAAAACTCTATTTGCCCTGGGGCAGGTGGCATCGGGCTGCTCTACCCCGACATCCCATTTCCCAGTTGTGCTTTCCCTTGCTCTTCCTCCGCTGGTGTGGTTGTGGTTGTGCACCATTTGCACTGTGTTGGTGGGGTCCTCGAGGTGCTTGAGGTATGCGTAGAAACGATGCGAGCTGTTGACCGATCCCCTGTCTTGGTAGGTGCTGTTGTTGTGGTGGTTTTCGTGGAATTTGAAGAGGCCATAGCACTCGAGATTTTTTCCCTGAACTGTCCTTGCCACCATCTCTGCTGTGCAGTTTCGTGATCATGGCGCAGTTGGTTCTGGATACTTGCATCGAGTAGCATGACGGTATGGATGAAGTCGGCTTTTGTGGTGTACATCAACACAAGGCAGCCCGATATTCGACTCGTGCAGTGCTGGTTACAACTTCGAATATCTCATGTGTTGACATTTCTGTATGGTAGGGGCATATTAAACTCATTTCGTGGGTGGCGAAGTTGTAGAGTGATTTCTCTCACTGCTCTTCAAGGATCACTCGTCTGTGTGCCCTCAATGATGTGAACATACGCACAAATCGACACATGAAGTCGCCATTGTAACTTGGCCTACGTTATGCCATAATGTGCTATGCTATGCCACCAGGTTCTTGCATCGCATCCCAATCATTCCCCTATGATGTTTGGCCAGTCATCCTCATCGACTTTGTACCGGCTAAGTCCCTTGGTGCAATCATGTATGAAGTCTATGAGGTCTTGACGTGCTAGTCCTGAGTAAGATGCCAGTGACTGGAACCTTGCATGCATGATGGTTAGCACGTTAAAATTTCTCTGCCCTGTTGACTCATATGGTGTGACAAATCCCATGGCACTGTCACCCACAGTAACCGTGGCTGGCTGGAGTAACATCGTGGACTGTGTGGGGGCGTGGCCAATGATGTGGTCCCTGCACACATGGCTAGAAATTGGCATGGCAGTGTCAGTTGGGGTGTACACTGGATGCAGGAAATTCCTCTCTGATGTTGTTGCCTCACTTCCTCTCTACACATGTCGTGTTGTGGTATGCTAAACTTGATGGCAGGAATTTCTTCATTGGCAGTAAAATGCTGTTGATGATTTTTGGTCAGTGCTTCTGTGTTGCATCAGGTGCAGTTTATCAAGAACTTCTCATATAATGTGGTTCGTTCTTTGAGGGTGATGCACTTATCATGATACACTCGAAGACATCGAGTGCACACAAGTGATGTTGCTCCTATCCCATTACACAAACTGTGATCTGTGCACTTTAGAAGGTGGCGCCGAAAAGGAGTTGGTGTGTGTCCTGTCTTTTGGAACAATGACAGAGTGCAGGCACATGGATGGGGTTGATAAATCCCCGGGCCTGTCAAGGTCTCGTGCATTGCGCACAAACATCTTCCGGTTTGCCTACTGTTGTACGCCTCCATGCCTCACTGTAGATCTCCACATTTACTCTCTCGATATGTTCGGTCATGAGCCCAGATGCAGCTTCATCATCAAGAGAGGCAGGTGTAGCCCTGGAGGAAGCTCAATGAAAATGGCTGTAGAGAGGTCATGGGATGCACGCAGTTCAAGTCATAATTTGGATGGCCGTCCATTTTTCATAAGCAAGTCTAGACATCCAGGATCGCCTACATGGCATGGCTGGCATGGAAATTCCAACTTGTGCATTGTTTACATTTATCCGCCGGGCCACATGGTCTGACCGGCTCGTGGCTGTCACCCAGCGATGCGACATCGTAGGGGTGGTGTGACTGGTACAGCGAAGATGGGGAGGCAGGTAGTGCACTACACCTCTGTTGCTTTCCCAAGATGACTGCTGGGGTGACTAATGTCATGGCTTCATGTCATGCATATGCCAAAATGGCTGACTTTCTCAGTGTTTCAGCACAATGGCGATTGTCTTTAACACCAAGTCCCTTGTTGTTCCACCGATATTTTCTGGCTCAAAACTGGAATGTAAAACTTGTGAATGGAAGGATAGCAATAGAAAATTTTGCCAGTAGCGATAATGTGTGTGGACCATTGGTCCGAAGGAACCTATTTTGTGGGTACATATGAAAAATTTTATGTGAGCATAAAGAAATTACATTGGAAAAGACAATTATAGATCACTGACAAGACATAATACATGCTGCATAAATATGTGTGCTGACAGGAATAGTGTTGCATTTAGGATAAATTATGTCTGGAAAAGTGGTAGGATTGTTGGCAGGTGTGGCAAGCCAAGCGAAATGACGCCAATTGACATCTTATAGGCTGGTACATCAGGGAAAAATAGGTTTTGGTGTGGGTTGCCAGAGTCGAAGGGCACCAGCTCAGAGAGCATGAGTGCTGCTGGGGGTTGTGGTGTCGATGGCCCGTGTGGCTCTCTCTCTCTCTCATGTGCTGCATTTTCTGGAACAGCTGATACTGTACAATTAATTAAATAAATGCCTGGTTTAGTAAGGGGTATTCTAGCTCCCATTATACACTTCTCTCACTCACGACAGGTTGTAATGGCCACCGTCATACCTTATTATAAAACTTATGAAAACGGGTGAAGTAACTGTTATGCATCTATGAAATAAATGCGCATCAGAATTCTCATTACAAACAACACATGTTATTTACTCATTCCCTCCTGAGAGGTACAAAAATCAAAACGTGGCCATTAAAGCAGGAAAGTCCTTATGCCACAAAAAAGGCACTAAGCATATATTTTAATTACTGATAAAAATTAAGGTCTGCCAATGCACAAAACAGGCAGGATTGTGGAGTGGCCCTCTACTTGGGCTAATGCAAAGAAATGTTCTGTTCCTTGATTAACATCTACACTATTGAATCCTAAATGACTGGTTCGAAAGTTGATGTGCCCGGGGAGGCCAGCACAATGTTCGCTCTTCATGAGTACCGTACAATTTCAAAAGATTGCTGCATGGATGGCCGGCTGCCAAGCATGGCATTCCTGTGCGACATGATGAAAAAATGGACAATATTAAAACATGATGAATGTGAAAAATGATGGCATGAGTACACTGAGATTGTTACTAATGACATACATAACTCTTCTTTAATTGAATAAAATTAAACACAAAAATAATTACATACAATTAACATCAGGGGACATAGTGTCCTTATACTTAGTCCTTAACCTATAAACTGACATTTTTCATAGATGTTTTGTTTGGTTATCAATGAAAATATATTTATTCCTTTTATCTACGGGTGCTGAGGAGGTCGTTCTCTTTATTATGGCATACATAGATATCAAAAAACTCTCTTAAATACAAATTTGGATTTTACCACTTGGTGTGACACACAGACTACAGCCATGCAGACATTTTGGATGTTTGTGGCTTCTGGTGATGCAGAGCATCTGCCACTACTCGAATTGTCCAGTATCAAACTATGCATAATGACTTCTGATATTTAATGTTATAAAACAAAATATATATATTGGGTACATGAATAAAAACGAAGGCATTGTGTGGACACATCCTGATGTACCTGAGTAACGTCCACTCGGAACGTTTTGCTTGGGACACATAATGTTATTATATTTATGAAAACAAATGAACGACATAATCAACACTTCAAATAATTATAAATATGCTCACATCATTATACTATTTGTGTACACATTGCAGTAAATATAATTCACCTTCTAGGAAAAAAATATAACTCTTTATATAACCGACAAAACGGAAAACTCATCAAAACACAAATGTAAACAAACACGTGGTTGCACTTCTGCTGTGAGGAGATGTGACTAATGTAGCACACAATGAGAAATTATTATATGTGTTTGAAAAGGCCATAAGAAATTTAAAAATATAAATATACAAAACAAACAATTCACTAGTTTACACATCATGTGCACATGTTACACTTAATGCAAACACTGCCTCACATGGCGAAGAGTGGCACTCGGCATTGATGTGGTGATGCAACAAATGTTCTGAGAAATGTCTTAAACATGGCGCATGCCATGTTATAATCTCTTTTGCATTAATATGACTGGGATTCATTTATTACCTCCCAACTTTCTGAACAAAATCAGAAAAATTCTAGGTACATTATTTTGAAATATTTACACCTTTTAATGTGCGCAAAATATTTTGATACAATGTGAGATAGAAGTCATCCATAATGCATTATCTGTCTTTGGCCAAAAAAAAAAAGTTCAATATTAATGTTCTTAAATGACAGATTATTTAGTTTCTTAAAAGAAATCTTCACAAAATTTCCCCCACTGGAATATTTATTTACATTACAATTTATTTTATTTTTCTGGCCATGTGGATCCAATAGAGGCCACCTTTCACAATTTTCTGGCTATTAAGATTTCGTTTCCCAACCCCAAGAATAAAATATCATTCTTTTATTTTCTTGATTTTCATTAGGTATTTGAGCTGACCCAAATCACTTCTTTATTATAGTAATTCATTTTGAAAACATTAAACATCAGGAACTTTTAGAAAAACACCTACAAAATATCTGTCCTCAGCCTGCAGAAATAACTTCTGTCCTGAACTTGCAAAAATTACTAAAGCTTTTTCCAAAAGATTTTGAGGAAAATCTAAACCAAATTTTGGATTACCACTAATTTTATCTTATCAAAGTAATGATAATTTGAAATATCGGCTACTAAAAATTCACACCTTTTAAAAAAATTTATAACATTTTTGTTTTGTTGCCGAAAATACTAAACAAAGTATATTCAGAATTTTAAATTTTTTCTTTCGGCCATGATGGTGCCCTATTCTGTCCACCCAGACATCAAGTATACCTTACATAGATTCGCCATAATGGCCCACTGGATTTAATTCTAATATTTTCCAAATTTTACAACATAATTACTTGACTGGTTTTGATGCTCTCTCGAGGCTGCTGTCCGACCTCAAGTGAGCATTCCAGACAATTTATATACCATTTAAGAGTAATGTTTCTAGGAAGTAGTACGAAGCATTGAGAAACAATCAGCTCGTTAACATCCATATTCAGAAAGCTTTTCATTTTGTGTTAGAGGAGTTACAAGGATTCAATGACCAATAACAAAACACATGTCCATATTGGGAACAGTCACAACATCCCCGTCATCCCACTTCCGGCAACAATGACGATAAATCCAGCAAGTGACATCACGTTGCACACTTCCACGTGGACGGAAAATGAGCCTCAGCTATTAACGCTGCGCCGCCTGCCCAGGATGACGTCATCGGTGTGGGTGGAATACTAATGACAGTGACGGTGGCACACTCTGAGCTATCATGAACCTCACTCCGCTAGCTTTGTTAGTCATGAGGAAAAGTTCATCCGCAGTTGCAGCGTATGACCGTTTGGGAGCCGCACACCTGCGCCAGCCTTCACCGCTCGGCGATGCGGGCATCCACATAGAACATCGAGAGCCCAGGACACAGGTTAGGTGATGGTATAAGTTGAAAGTTTGAAATTTAAGTTTGTAGTTTTATGCTGGTAAGAAAATTACTGATTTTTAGCGTGCTGTCAACAAACTTCCCTGTACTTGTCTTCACGTAGCCAGTCGTGATGGTTAGATGGGGCGATAGCAAGACTGCATACGTTACGCTATCCATATGGTGCCATCTCATTCCCCTCCTAAAATGGTGACTCTCTTGAAGAAGACTGCCAGAGGCTCTGCTTAGGTGGCCTGCCTCACCACAGACTTCGACATGCACATTCATCAATGTCGAAATGAGATAAACCTCCAGCTTCTGGACCATCTCCATCATCCAGTCAGGACCAGAACAAAACAAGAAGAGCTTGCATAATCATCAATGTAGTCACATTTCAGGAAATTAAGTACTCTTCAACTTTTTGACATAATTTGGACTTTGATTTAATTTGTACAACCAAAACAAATACAGCAGCCTGGAGAGGATTCCAAACCTCTATTATTACTTTGAATACTTTGAAAATACTTTATTTTAGTTCGAATTCCAATGATTGAAGAAAAACTATATATATATATATATATATATATATATTATAATATATATATATATATATATATATATATATTATATATATATATATATATATACACACACACACCAATTAACAACATCTTAATAATATATGAGCATGAAACCTTAAACCAAAAAATGAACATGAAATACAATCTTATAACTATGTGGGCATGCGTAACAAGAAATTAAATGATAATGTGTGGACGAACACCAGCCCCAGAGGGCATTGGCTTAAGTTAGCCTCAATACCTTTCAAAATTAAAATACATGTTAACTACACACTAAGCCAGAGATTATCACGAAACCCTAAACATAAATCAATGCAATACCCCCGAAGAATACACTCTTCAGTTGCTACAATTTACCACACCTATTTATGTGAAGTGATTAGTTTGAGTTAGGTCACATGTCACTTGTAAATATCAGGATGATTCTCATTCTCCAGCAAAACAATTACAAAGGTGAGAAAGTGCTTGACCCAAAATGGGCCATGGTATTTAGGTGCTAACTTAGCACTGAATTTGAAAGCTTTATTACTTAAGTAATGTGTTTCTGTAAATACACTTTCTCCCACCTTTATAGATACAGAGTCACTGGAATAAACCATCCTAGAGGCTAACTTAGTACGATATTTATGGAGATTCTTGGTAGCTTATTCCCAGACCTTTTCCAAATCCTTTCTGCTAACAGCATCCCAACAAAATTCATGATGTCCCCATGTGTATATTGAAGAGTGAAACAAGCTTCCCCCAAAATACCACTCTGTGGGCACCTTATTTGTAGCATCACTAAAGACATTATAAAAGACAAGAGATTATTAATACAGGGCAATATCCCGATCCCTATGGGTTTTTGATTGAAAAGACCGCAAAGCTACCTTTAAATTGCGATTATGTTGCTCCACTAAGTTCGCTTTAGGGTAATAAGGAGTGGTTTGAACTAGCTTGCCTCTCCAAGATAATGCAAGGTTCTTAATCTCAGCTGACACAAAGTTGTTGGCGTTGTCAGTTACAATACTCACCCAAAAACAGGAAATAAACCTCTGAATAAGAATTTTACAGATACCAACTGACTTCATAGTTAAGCATTCTCAAGGGAACATTGCTACACTAGCATTATATGGACTTCTGATCTTAACAAAGCTGTGATGTTAAAATACACATATTGACGAGTGGTCGTATTTCAGAGAGCAAATGACAGCACTGAAAACCGGAGCTCAAACAGAGTCTGGTTCTCGAGAAATCCTGGAAATTGAGCGAGCAGCGAGACAGCAATGACGTCACAGTAGGCTATGGCTCTCTTCCAATGCACGCAGCACTCGGGCGAGTATCGCGCCACGCCATTCCGCTGCCACTATTCTGTGCAGTGTATGCGTGAAGTGAAACTGGAAACTAATATTTAGTCATGCCGTCTCGATGCTGTTTTTATATGTGCTCAAATGGTTCGGATAAAAATTAATATCTGAGTTTTCATGGTTTTCCTAGCAGCGAAAAATCGCCAAATATATACAAGGCTTGGATCACTAAAATTAATCGCACGGTGTTTACTCCAGGTAAAACTGCCAAAGTGTGTTCGCAACATTTTACCGATGACGAATTCGAATTTTCTTCCGTGTATGAATACAAAATGTTAGGAATTTAAACTCCAAGACTGTTAAAGAAGAGCACTATACAACAATCAGGCTAAAGGGAGAAGGGTCAACCAAGACGAAAGCGACAGGTATTTACCAAAGGAAGAAGATCGTTCAGGAAGCCTTCGATGATAATGCGTGTTCAAGTTCATGTAACATTTGCGAAGCATAAATTATAGAATATAATGAGACTGAAAAAGAGAACTGTAATAATATAAATGAATCGTTCGCAGCTTATCGCGATCAAAATACTTTTTTTTTTTTTTTACAATTACACAGATGCGGTGTTCCGACTGGAAAAAAGGAAGATCATAAAGAAAGAAGAAAATAAAACGGGTTTTGCAAAAAGTGTATTGCTAGAAAAGCAATAGGAAAATAAATTAGGTTAGGAGAGATCATGCTGCAGCATGTCTCAACAGATATCCTCATTGAAAAATTTACATATATTTTAAAGAATATTACTTACTCCTACTCTTGGACAGGTGGTACATATATAAACCACTGTTCACACTGAGAACTTAGTGTACATGAAAGAAAAAAATGGTTTAAAAAGTCTACAGAGGAATTCAATACCTTATTCAAAATAGCATGCAACAGTAAATTTTTGCAAGACATGAAGCAAACAAAAAACTATTGCCATACGGGAAGACTGGAATCCATCTCACAGTGTCACGTTAAAATACAACCCAAAAAGAAATTACTTCAGTTATAATTGCGTGGTTGCACTTACAGTATAATACATCTTAGACTTTAATCACAATTCGGGAAGATCTCAAACTGGACGGAAAATTAAATATTCTAAACCATTGAAGAAGTGGGTTGGTGTAAACACCTACAAGAGTAGACGCCATAATCGCTGGTAAGAAATTCTTTCAATAGTCAGGGAAGCAGTACAGGACAACCAGATCTTGAAGCTGGATGACGACCCTTATAGAGCGATAGACGCGCCAAGGTTTATCGCCACTGTTTCTCGACCAAATTCCATAGAAGAAATATATCAATTTTTAAGATTCCTTCTGGTTTTGTAAAAGAAAATGTGAATTAAAAAGATATGTAATCATTTTAAATTTGCTTTCCCTAATGTCAGATGTGCATTATGGGCCTATACATTTCAGTTATAGGACTATTGTGTTTTGTGACTGTTATTTTATTATAAAATACAGTATAATATACACTAATGGTAACTTACGTATGCATATTATAAAAGTAGTTCGTAACATTTTATATATGTATGCCATAACAGTTTTCATTGCACAAATGCAGCCTGGCCTATGGTGTGAGTTTGAATCTGATATAAACTCCATTCCCTTCAGGGTACTTTTTTCGTATAGTACTAATAAAACAAGATGGAATGACGACTCGGTTTTTGTAACCTATGGCAGTCCATGCATTTATCAAAGAGACAAACTGCTTGTATGCAGTGTAGCACCAAGTTGTTTTTGATGCAACGTCTGCAATGATCAGCCGTTTTTTCTTTTGCTTTTGGTGTAAGGCTTAAATTATGTCACGTCATCGTTAACACCTCACTGTCTAACATAAGCCTGTTAAACGATGGACAAAGTGTAATGCACTGGCAATGTTCTGATTGTACAGTTTTGATGTTACCAACCTCGCAACAGCACACACTTTCTTCATCTGTTTCCATGTTCGCACACAATCCACATAAAACAGCAAGTTTGTATGTTAGCTCGCCTTGTAGTATCTGGAATATTATTTTCATTGTCACTGCTCAAAGAATGATCAACATTTATTATGTCTGGTTCACACTGAAAAGGAAGATGTTAACAGCCATAGTGGTAGTCGCAGACTATCGGTGTAGCAGCGTGAGAGCCGCGCGGCCGATCGTGTCGCAGCGGAGCTTTGCCTACGAAGACATCACATCTCATTTTCCTGGAAACTTCAGAGGCCCATAACATTCGAACTATACAGCGCATGCACATTTGGTTCCTTCCACAATATTTTGTGTTAAACAATATTCTCAAATAAAGCAATAATGAAAATAGCTTTTTTTAACCTCACAGCTCCTGTAATATTACAGGGCTTGGCTCTTTTACAATCAAGACACTCTTTTACAAGATTATCACCTTCTTTATTCAACCCTGGCAAAAAAAAATCCTTAATGCAGCCAATGGTCTTGTTCTGCCCAAGATGCTCTCCAAAATAGGTATTGTGATAATACCGAAAAATAGGACCGCATATAACATATGGAATAAAAATATAAGTCTATGAGTTTTTGGGTAAACATATCCTATTAGACCTTTTCTGACTTTGTACTGCCCACCTTTGCCAGCGTCAATATCAGGTTTAATTTTAATACATTCAGGGTCGTCTTCTTGGTGATACTGTAGCTTCAAATAAGCCTGAGGAATGTCTTGTAGTACTTTTACCTGTTATCTGCCAATTTTAACACTAGAAACTAAAGTTTCGTATCCATATCTAATCCTTTTACAGGATTTGTTTGACTATCTACATGGACAAATTCCTTTTGAACTTTGGATTTAGAGATATAAACTTGAATAGCATAATCTCTTTGATTTTCTACATGAACACATTCCTTTTGAAATTCTGAATTAGAAAAATTTGCTTGAATTACACTTACTACTGCAAGGGGATCTACATGGAATTCTTCCGGGTCAAGCATCAGGGATAACACATCCGCAACCCCATTGTCTATCCCTTTTACATGTTTTAGTGTAAACTTAAAATAAGTAAGCCAGACAAGCCATCAGGCCAAACTACCAACTGATTTATAAGTGGAAATGAGTTGACATATAGACTGGTTATCAGTATGCAAAACAAATTCAGCACTCTCCAGGTAATCACGAAATTTCTCCATACCATAAGTGGTGGTTAACACCTCTTTCTCATAAGCCGAATACTTCTGTTCAGCTGGTGTCAGAAGTATGCTGGTGTATGACACAGGGACTAAACTATCACCTCGTTCCTGAATAAACACAGCACCTAAGGCTTTGGAATTGGTGTCCACCTGAAGGATAAAATATTGGTCGAATAAAGGTAGCTGAAGAACCAGAGCAGTGGCTAATTTTTCTTTCAATGAGCAAAAGGCATGGTTCTGTTCTCCCCCCCCCCCCAAAATCAAACCCTTTTATTTGCAGTAGGTTTAAAGGCTCTGTAAAAATGAGCAAAACTAAGGATGAACTTGGAGTAGAATCCAACTAATCCTAAAAAAAAAAATAATGTCTAACCCCATGTAAGTTTTTAGGTACTGGGAAGTTCGCAACAGGTTGTATTTTCTCAGGGTCCATAAGTAGCTTGCCCTCTGAAATAACAAACCCTAAATACCTTACATATGTTTTAGCCCAGGTGACTATCTGGGTTTACCATCAGCTCTGATTCCCTCAAGGCAAGTAAGAAAAGTCTTAAATGTTCAAAATGGTCTTCAAAAGATTTACTATATACACAGACATAATATAATGATGTAAAGCGAAAATCATATTAATATTTGTCCAAGACTTGAAAAAGTACACATGGCATTGCCTGTGGGCTGTAGTTAAACCCCAAAGGTAACCTTTTCCGCTGGTATTGTTCCCAGGGTGTTACAAAGACCAAAATACCATGCGAATCAGGATGCAGGTCACATTGGAAAATGCTGAATTTAAATCAAATATAGAAAAATACCTAGCGTCCCCAACATGGTGAAACACGGATTATATAGTGGGTAAAAGATATGGATCTACATGGATCTTTTCACTATTGTTCCTTTAATCACATATGACCCGATACTCTCTGGAAACTTTTTAGGTAATAAAAAGTCAGGGCATGAATAGATACTATTTGATGGCTCTAAAATATCATCTTCTTGTAAATCCCAAACTATTTTTCGAAAAACTTTTAATTTTGGCGGAGCTACACTATGTGGTACAGAAGACACATGTTCTTGATATTTAATTTTCAAAACGATTTGTTGATTGCTATAATGGGCCAAATTATGGGTTATAACATCAGCAAATTCCTGCTGGAATTACAACAACTGGTTATCTTGATTACTATCTTTGTATTGAACTGTTTGAACAGAAATATAATGAAAATTGAAGCATTTTGAGGTTACTTCCACAGGCTGTGTTTCACAAAAAGCAAAATTAATTATTTGTGAGAGACATCAAGAGTAACCTGGGTTTTACCCAAGAAAACTACCCCCAATAACAAATAAAGACTAATGCCAGGCAAAATCCTAAATTGAAACTTCCATGCAAAGTTTGCTATTTTGAATTTATAACAACTACACCCTTTAAACTCATCATTCCCCCATTTGCCAGAGAAAAACCTAACTCTTCCCCTTTCTGTACTTGTATGAGTCCTTTAGGCATTTTACTAAGTAGAAAATTACAAAAATCATGATTTATAAAAGCAGGAAGCACCTGCAATGAGCAAAGCAGGCACTCTCACCTGATCCACAATAATGACAAGGATATACAGTAAACCATATTTATGCTCATATCTCAACATATTTACTGTGGATTCCCCAACAACCTTATCTTTCATGGGACATTTAGATTTCATATGTCCCTTTTGTTTGCAAAAAAACAAACGTTATCCTGAAACATATATTTCTTCTCCAGATTTGCCCTTACTTCCTGCATTTGAGAATACCAAGAGCAGGTCCTGGCCTTATTTTTAACAGACTCGTCATGAAGTGTTAAAGTAAAAGCAGACTTACAATGAAAAAAATCTTTAGTTACATGATTGTTCCTCCCACAAATTAAACAAAATTTGCAGAGTCTAGATTTCCCAAAACCCTTCTCCTTCTCATCACGACTTTCCACCTTCCCAGAACAATCTCGCAAAGTCCGCTCTACCCTAGTATCTAGATAATTACAGGAGTTCCAACAAAGAAGTAGGTTTAGTCACAAAACAGAAAAATCGATTATATATTGAGGCTGGAGGGTATGAAAAATAATCTAAGTAAAATATTCCTCATTACAAGGGAATCCCAACACATTCACTACACCTAAAATTTCCTTCTCAAATTCTTGCATATACTGGCCTGGCATTTGTTTTCTTTCTAACAGTTTCAAGCGAAAATTCGTGACAGCAACTTCAGTAGAAACTTCCTGAATACATTACTTTATCAACTGCCTAAACTCCCTATTCTATTCATGAGCCTTACTGAATAATGGCTGCAAACTTTCGGGAACCCTAAATGTAGCTACTGAATATATCACTTCTCTATCAGAAAAATTTTACACAATAACAGAATTTAGCTAATCGAAAATCTGAACTAAGCCTTCAAGTGTAGTTTTGGTTAGGTACAGGATTTTCCCAGAAATCTCTTGAGGAACATCCTTAATGATTTTGAATAAAGGAAAGAGCTCGCCCATAGCTTCCGCAGCTCCCGAAACTCCTGTGCCAGTATCTTTTCCTTCTTCCCACCACACCAGGGCCTGGACCTTTACACAGAGCCCGACCATATTCTCAGTTTCAAAGGCTTCTACCTCACCTTCCTTTAGAAGCTGGAGCAGTGATGGTTTGGTCAGTTTTCACATCCACACTGTGAATATTTTCAGAGATTGGAACAACCAAATAAATACAAAAACCCTGGATTTTGCCACCACTGAAAAGAGATTCTCTTTATCTTATCATAAGTCATGTTTTTTTTTCCTGTACATGGAATATATATATATATATATATATATATATATATATATATATATATATAATATATATATATATATATTATATATATATATAATATTATCTTTTGCAATTAATTTGACTGGCATTCATTTATTACCTCACAACTTTCTGAACAAAATAAAAATACATCCAGGTACAATATTTTGAAACATTTACACACTTAAATGTGCAAAATCTCTTTTGATACAATGTGAGATAAATGTCATCCATACTGAATATTGTGTCTTTGGCAAAAACAAAGAAAACTCAATATTAATTTTCTTAAACGACAGATTATTTAGTTTCTGAAAAGAATGTTTCACAAAGTTTCCTTCCTCGGAAAATGTATTTACACTAAAAGTTGTTTTATTTTTCTGGCCATTTGGATCTGATAGAGGCCACCTCTAACCATTTTCTTGCTACTAAAAATTTACTTCCAAACCCCAAGAATAAAATATCATTCTTTTATTTTCTTGATTTTCATTAGATATCTGAGCTGACTCAAAACACTTCTTTATTATAATGATTAATTTTGAAAATTTAAAAATTCAAAATTTATATTCTTCACTTTTTCCAATCATAGACTAGATCAGGAACTTTTCGAAAAACACCTACAAAATGTCTGTCCTGATCTTGGAATTTAACTTCTTTTTTGAACTTGCCAAAATTACTCAAGCTAATTCCAAAATATGTTGAGGAAAATGTAAACAAAATGTTTGGTTTGTTACACTTTGCAAAATTTATAGTCATATTCCTCTTGGATGACCATAAAGGTAACAATTTTTTAAATATTGCCACATAAAATTTACAAGAAATCTTTTAAATTGGACATTTTATTTTGTTGCCGAAAATACTAAACAAAGTATATTTAAATTTCTGTATGATACTTTCGGCCATCATTTTGCCCTACTCTGTATACCCAAACATCAAGTAAGCATTTGCTAGATTCGCCATAAGGGACTACTGTAATGAATTGTAATATTTTTCAAAATTAATGTCATAATTACTTAACTGGTGCAGATAATCTCCCTAGGCTGCTGTCCGACCTCGAGTGAGCATTCCAAACAGTTTATATACCATTTAAGAGCAATGTTTCTTAGATGGGGTAGGAACCATTGGGAACCAATCAACTGGTTAATATCCATATTCCGAAAGCTATCCATTTTGTGTTAGGGGGGTTACAAGAATTCAATGACCAATAACAAAACGCATGTCCATATTGAGAACGGTCACAACATCCCCGTCATCCCACTTCCGGCAACCATGACGATAAATCCTGGAAGTGACATCACGCTGCACACTTCCACATGGACGGAAAATGAGCCTCAACTATTAACGCTGCGCCGCCCGCCCAGGATGACATCATCGGTGTGGGTGGAATACTAATGACAGTGACGGTAGCACACTCTGAGCTATCATGAACCTCACTCCGCTAGCTTTGTTAGTCATGAGGGAGAGTTCAGCCGCGGTGGGAGCGTATGAGTGTTTGTGAGCCACACACACACATGCACCGGCTCTCACTGCTCGGCGATGTGGGCATCCACGTAGAACATCGAGAGCCCAGGAAACAGGTTAGATGATGGTATAAGTTAGAAATGGGGAATATTTCCAATACCTTTTATCAGTAACAGGTATTGAGAATGAAAAGATATAGCCTGTTTCTAGCTTCTTGAAATACCTGTTACCATCCCTCCTCTGTCTGTTACTGATACTTGTGTCACGAAGCAGGAACAATTATTAGTAAAACTCACTTGTTACCCGACACTCGTACGATATCATTTTGTACCTGTTCCTACCATCTGATATTAGAATATGATACTATAACTTTTTATAACCCTCTCCCCCACCCCCTCTTAAAAGTGACTGGGGAAACTACTACATACTGTCACTTTCCTACGAGGAGAATATGATACGTGGAGGTATAATCTCGTCATACCTAACCTCCTAGTGTGTCATGTTTTCCTGGTAGGACAACCATAATGCCAGACATTTACTTTCTCTGCAGGGTATTCCACACACCTTGCTGATTCTCCTATGTGAATGTGTGTGTGTGTGTATATATATATATATATATAAATACTGCCGACTTAAAAATAGTTTTTAATGTCTTCAGAAGGTAGTTGAAACAATCCAACTACCAGGAGGGTATGCACTACATACATGTAGCAGAAAACATCAGCCCAGTACATGTATAAATACAGATGTTCAAGAACAAGGTGAGGTAGTGGAATAACGTGGCCTAGCATAGAGCTTACTAGGGATGGAAAAAACAGATGCTTTCTTGTGATGTGTTGCTTTGTCCCAATTTCAAGTAAGTAACACATTCCAGGAACATGTCATTTTTGTAACTAATTACTGTAAACCATTTATCGCCTGCCCCCACATTCCGGAATATAATGATTACATTGTTCAGTGTTCCAATGCTTGGCATTCCCAGAAATAACATTCGTGCATTCGCACTGTTGCAAACCAAGATGTTCCAAAAAGGAACTTTTATGTATGCACACACTCACAGTTGCCAGCAGAAACATAAGTGAAACTTGTGTGGCTGTGACCAATCAGAACAGAGCAGTCTGTGTTGTAGGTAGGAAACTGTTATTTACAGTAATGTAAGTATAAATAAGATTAAAAGGTGTATGTGTGTACATTTTTAAGAATACATTGCTGACAAAAATAAGCTTCTCTGATAGAAAATGTCGGCTTTGAAGTATTGATTAGTTTAAAATATAGTTTTGATATATGAGGTTAGGTTTGAAACAAAAGTTAACAAAGCTAGACATACCAAAAAATAGTTTTTACACATGCACAGTAGTAAGGCATTGAGGCAATCCAAGACATTCCAAAAATAACTGTATAAACAATGGAATGTGTTACTTGTGTAACATATTACCAAATTGTAAGATTTTTTTTATAACTGTTACATTAAATTACGCCCATTTCTAAGCACGCCACAATCATTTAAAAGGAGTTCATATAATTCTAATATTGTACATTTCAGTACTTTCGCCAAACAATTCGGGAAAAAATTCACAAGACTCGCTCACACCTTGGCCTAGCGCCCTGACGATTACAGTTTCTCAACTACCCAGAACTCTTATGTATTAACAGGACACCAACCTCTTAGAAAAGATAGCCATTCAACAGGCGCCAGGGTTTACTATGCCTTGAAATAAGTGGAAATCATAATCCACAAGACATAATATATTTAAGCCGGTAATACTGGAAACACATGTAAAAGGTGCGTCTGTCCCTCTTCACATTCTCACGTGCAATTCAAGTCACTCGAAATAGCAATTGACATCCAAAAACAAAGCTGAACATTGCATGTCAGGAGCATAAAACCTGAAGGCTTTACAGTAACTCATATGTGTCTGCCTATCGTAACATGCGGAATTGCATGAGAAATAAGTAAAAATTGGTCTTACAAAATTCATTACTCTTAAAGCCTCCAAGCGACAAGTGAAGATTCTGGCAAGCTCTGAAAAACAATTTAAGTAATTACATGGTACACGGAGCTTCCAATGAGATGATGCAATGATTAAACAGCCTTTCTTGAAATATATCACAGTTGAGGACTAAAATGCAAAATGAAGATTCAATTCTGAAAATACCAACACACACAGAAAGGATTGAAAGGCCGAAAATTCCAAACCAGTAGACTCCGGGCGACACCAAGAGCCCTGTCATATCCGTCATAATACTGGGCTGGAGTTTCTGGGCCCCTATTCAACACCTTGGAGTCAAATGGGCTCTAAGTTTACATTCATAGAAAACCCAATTATATAAAAATATCAGCCGACCAAGTTCAATCCAGAAGTATAGCACAGTAGATGGCAAAGGTAACAGAATTTAAATTCAACAGAATCGCCAAACTAACACTCGCAGTGAAGCGACCGCCCACAATGATCAACATGGGCTCGATAATTAAACTCGTTACCCACTTACTTTGCACTCAAAATCGCAATTCCTTCGGTGAAAAACTGGAGCTCAAAAAAGGGGCTGCAACCCATGTCAAAACCCTACATAATCGTATGCAGTTCTTGCTAGCTTCATTGAAATAGAGTGGGCCTCCTAATTTTCACACAGAGGTAGTCATCGAAGTCTGACATGTTCCCAGCAGTGCACAAACTTATCGGAGCAGACACAATAAGTCACATATAGTCCATTCACGCTTTCTTTGGCCTTTTGGAATCGAACCTATAAAAAAATCACCCTTGGCATAACATGTCAACCTGTTTTGTTCAATCGCTTGTATTCCACAATTATATAACCCCGTGATTAACATTAAAGTACTGTCTTCTTGAATAAATTAATAACTTACTTAGTATCTTCTATAACTTGTAATATTTATTTCATATTAAATACGAATTTAAAACTGTGATAGCAGCGACATGTTGCCAACGGCTAGTGGGGAATAGTTCACAGTTGCAATATCTTTATATAATTGTTTTTATGTATACTATTTGTAAATTAAACATTGCCTATTAATATATTTGAATTGTTAGGTAGCAGTCAAGGAAACACATTTCATTGCTGCAGTTAAAAATATCAGCGCAAATTATCGTGTGTAGGCTCTAGCGATACTGTCTTTATTTCGTCCGGAAGAAAGGTTCAATAAGCAAAGCTCGGAGCTAGTGTCTCTCTCTCTCTCTCTCTCTCTCTCTCTCTCTCTCTCTCTCTCTCTCTCTCTCTCTCTCTCTCTCTCTCTCAGGAAGTTCGTACCACCTGTGTAGCAGAAAAATTATACATTTTGTTATTTGTAATTTCAGCATATTTAATACTAATTACAGCAACTATAGTGATTTTTGAAATTGTGATTTACAACTGAAACGCGGTGGTATTGTTTAAATACCTATTATATGTTATTTAGAAGCTAACAAATCCAGCAGGTTAGCAGAAGTGGTGTGTAATGGATAATCTAGAATTTTTTCAGCTTTCCCCTAGTGTAGCTGCCTACTGCCTACTTTCATGCGCTTGTCCCAATATGACAGGTGATTATACCCAGTTTTTATAGTGCCTTATGACTGCCAGTGGTGTGGCGACATTTCAATGACATGGTGTGTTTCTGAATGACGCATCAAGATCGTACTCGTGCTTTTCAAACTTCCTAGATAAGTTATAATGCTGTGACGAATATGTGTTTCCACGGCAGGGTTAAATGTACTGTAATGAGTGTTGTGATCGCTGCATGTGAAAGGGTATGGCCACCATTTCCATCTATGGTGGCTGCGTTGTAATCATTGCGCAGACCAGGTGTGTGTGGATTTCAAATAGTGGATGTACAAAATGTATACGTTTTAACCATGAACTGAAGTAGTAGGTGATTGTTCGTTATAATTCACTTTTGATTAGTCAAATTATTAATTTGAAAACAAATTGATTGATCTGATTAATCCTTTATCCAATCTTAATTCACTCAAAAAATATTTGTCATTAATCCGCAAATCTTGATCTGAAAAATTAGATTGATAGATCCAATTAATTTAATTGAATAAATAAATAAATATTTTTTAAATTTTGGGTGAAGTGATCAGTGTGTAGTTTGGTGCAAGAGTGTGCTAAATATCCTTCTTTATTTCTTTTTTATTTTTTTTGGAGGAGCGGCATTGTAGGTCCTCGCCCTCAGATGTCTGGCATTGTAATGAAGTATGATGTTTTGGGGTTAGGGTGTATATCTATTTAATAATGTTATTGAGGAGTTGGTTTACCATCTGGCATGCTACTGTGGGAGGAGGGAGAGAGAGAGCAACACAAGGCACATTTGCTTCGGCCATCATTTGATTATAGACTGAGGTTATGGCAGAGTTCGGAAAAGTGTATTTTAAAACAACTAAGTATTTTATTCAGAATGAATAATAGTCTGAAATCAACAACGTCAGTTTACTAACCTTCCCTGTATGGTAAGATAAATAATTTATGACAAACAACAGAGACAACAGAAAATCGCATGTGACTCGTCGTCAGACAGAAGAATAAAAGTGGCGGAAATGACAATAACAGAGTATAAATAGCTATTGAAAGAATATGTATTTTATTGAAAATCAATTAAACGAAAAAATACCCAAATATGATTAAAGCCTAAATACACAACATTATACTAATCGAATTAAAACGAACGAAACTATGTGACTCCTCGACAAAAACAAAAGGAAAGGCATTAAAAAATTACGTATTGAAACACTTGACAAATCAATAAAAATTATGTTTATAACACACATTCTAGATGAATGAAACAATGAATATTAAGAAAAATATGAACAACTATTATTACATGAAGGACTCATCGAATTAAATACTAAGGAATCGTAAAGAGAAATCACAAACTAATTATAGCCAACAAAACCTATTTCCAAGTCAAAACTCAATGACCGGCCCAGCTATACTGGTGTTAGAAAGAAATCAAGCGACAGAGCCAAAAAACTATTTTCTTACCAATATAATTTAAAACAGAATAAATGACTATTCCTACAACACAAGAACAATGTATCCTACAATAAAGCCAAACATTATTTCTCTACTAATTTAAGTTATGCCAAAGATCATGCAAACAAAATATGAACAACTACCAAAAACCATTTCACTTCCACCACTTCATATGCGAAATGATTCAAATGACATTTATTCGCAGACAAAGAAATATTAGCTATAAAATCAATGACGCAAACAAGCACAGAAAACCAACTTACCCCATTTCCGAGCATTAAAATAAATTCAGTTCTATTCACAAATGCAGCCTACCATGAGAATACATATTTAAAATACATGATTTTTAATGCAACATCTGATGAAGCGTAGCGCGATGTTCCGCTCATGTGGAAGCTGACAACATTTCGGTATAAATATGATTTAGGCTATCTTAAAAACGAAATTCACACACAGGTTTCCCGAAAAAGTCGCACATAATTAATGAGAAAATGTAAAATTACTAGATAATCATGATCTAGGTGAACAACTTGAAATAAGCATTTCAAGCAGCTCCTCGAAAAACTATTGA
This sequence comes from Dryococelus australis, assembly GCA_029891345.1. Taxonomy (NCBI): domain Eukaryota; kingdom Metazoa; phylum Arthropoda; class Insecta; order Phasmatodea; family Phasmatidae; genus Dryococelus; species Dryococelus australis. The sequence continues at coordinate 166,187,681 of CM056995.1, forward strand.
ATTTTTTAAAATCAATTTTAAGTTACGTTTAAAAAATAATAGACATACATATGCGTTACATGTCTTTACTGAATTGCACAACTTATAGTATTCCAAAAATAAAAATAATTAACAATGTATTTACAAATGCAGTTTATCAATCTGTATAAGTTTCGCTGTCATGATAAAAGTATTAAAAAGAATTATAACACAACTTCCATCGAAAACCTATCACAGTGAAATATTAGCGTATCACGTAGTGAACACTCATAGACCGTCTTCAGAAACATAGTTTACACTCATTTTTTTCCGATATGATTACTATTATAATAAATTATTAACACACATAAAATTAATTATTATTAACATGTGTAAATAAAGTTATTAAAATAACTTAATGTATTTTATGAAGGCTAGGGGTAGGTATCCATGTGTAGAGAGCAAGGATTGCTGAAACACTAGGGCCTACTCTCTGAGGTATAGGCGAGCAGAGTGGCTGGGGTTGGATGGTCCTGTGACTCCCCCTCTCCAACATGCTTCTTTGTACATCTCTGCCCTACATATCCACCCTCCACCGCCAAGCCTGGATGCTGCCAGGACCACCTCCAAGCCTTTGTCATAAGAACCATTGAAAAAGTTTGCTGGGCCCAAATGTTTCAAATGTCTTTGAATGTTTGCAGCCAGGGAATATAAATTTAACAATTCCCACTGAAAAATTATTTCCTCAACACTAACAATAAAGTCTGAAATGCCTTTAATTCACAAACTAACAAGAAAATATTTCAATAAATTATGAATAATTTCGCACGAGATAACTACAAGATTTATTTTCACTAAATAAATTTTACTCAATTACAAGACATTTTAAATATAATTTGTATTGTAAAATTCAAAAAATGCCATTTTCAAATATGTATCGTTCGATTTAATAAAAATACATGTTCACAATACATAAGTCAAAGGTTTTAACTAATGCTATGGCAAACGTATGTTAACAAACATATGTATATATTCCTAATGTCAAATATTTGTGTGTAGATTTCTCTACAAGGCGAAGTTGTAGATATATTTGCTACAACCAAAGTTTCATGCGAGTGAAAATAAAGTATGATTTTATGAAGTGCCTTTGACAATTGCTGTCATCCGAGATTGTCAGTTAAAATGCAGTATTTATCATAAAATGTGTATACTTGGACAAATATAAAGCTATTTAATTAAAATTACTATGTTTTCGCATAATATTAATGAAACAGCACCTTTCGAGCCTGAAATGAGTTCTGTCGGAGCTATAATATGCCAAATTTAAAGATATTTCAACAAATTTTCTAAACGACTCCATTTTAAGCAAAATTCAAGGAAAATGGCGGTGATTTTGGATTCGCTTACTATATAAAAGGGAATAAATTAATTTTTTTTTCTAAGTGTTAAGTCAACAACCGGCATAGTGACAATGTGTGCATGCATGTGTTTGCATTGCAATATATGTATACAGTTCGGCAAGCTATGCTAGGCATCCGCAGTAGATCTGAGAACAATGCCAGGCATCCACAGTATCGAGATCTATGCCAGGCATCCACAGCATCGAGAGTTACACCAAGTGTCCAAACCAAGAGCTATGGCAAATGTCCACACGAACACAGAGAGTTACATAAGGTTTCCACAACATCATCGAGAGTTACGCAAAGCATCCACAACAACATCGAAAGTTATGCAATGCATTCTCACTAACACTGAGAGTTATGGCACAGAATAAACAGGGATTACTTCACTCTGAGCCAGCATAATCTCGCAACAGGTATAATGCACGAGGGCCACTGTTGTGATAACTGCGATCAGGAGTGCGTAAAAGTAATCAATTTTATTTTAGCTTATGGAAAGGCGAAAATGTTATTGAGTCTAGACTATTTTTAATTGTGGGTGTTACCTAAAGAGTTTCTTATCATCTTTACATCCCTCGAAATAAAATTAGTTTATCCATTCCTTCCTGAACATTTAAAACAGACGACGATATTGTGTTGTATCTTCCATGTGAAGATTCTCTTACGGCATGCCGGCTTTTGTTAACGATCACAACCAACAGCACATGTGGAAGGATTGCATGCCGTGAAGGTTGCAACAGCTAATAGAAGCTAGGATTATCCCCGAATTACCAATGGACGATTCTGGTGTTGACGAAGTGGATTCCAAGGCGACCACTGAGATATTGTAAAAATTATTAGACATTCTGTATATAGTATGATGTTATGTAACTAGAATTTTATCATGTAAACATGTTAAAAAAGAAAGAGCACAATAATGATGTGCTATGTGCAAGGATTTCAAAATCATAAAGGTAAGTATTTTGTCATTAAATAACTTGCTATATCATTATGTGATGATGATAATGACAGTAAAGTACTAAGTTTTATATCATCTGAGCCTTGATCTGCTTTACATCCAGAAGTGAAAATTATGTTTCGGCATCAGACTTACGAAGTACATGCTTTAAAATGGGACTCTGGTGTTATAGCTTACAAAAACTGTTTCCAGTATGTGAACAATGAATTCCTCGAAGACTATGACATATATGTAATTGGAAAAATACAGAAGGGAATTTTAAAAAGCTTATCTAATGCAGAGGTTGAAAACATTATAAGATAACACAACTCTTCAAACATTAATTCACTAGTAAAACACTATGACATTAATTACTGTGTGAATAAATTGTTTGTAAGACATTGAAATGGAGACATTCAATCCAGAGCAGGCATACAAGAGTTTGGTGTGCGGTTACAAGAGAGTATGGTTCAAGTCTAAAGAAAATACATTCTACCAATTACAACTGTACAATGGAGATGAGCACTGGAACTTTACACAAAGTCTTGTGGGAAATATCTATAAATAATGAGTATTGTATTATGAACAAGAAGGCTGCTCAGTTTTCAACACACAACCCGACAGCAAACTCCCATGTAGTTCAAACAATCTATGTTTTAAAACTAGAAGTGAAGAAGTAACCAAGGAACCAGGACTTAAACAAATATGAATATAATTAAGTAGAGAGTTCTATGACAGCCCTACCTTGTGGATAGAAGCATGCAATAATAAGCAACACATCATGCAAATGAAAGGAAGTAGCCGACTTCAAATGTTGCCTTGTGGAATGTGGGAATGCGAAGTATGGCTAAGCAACACTTTTGGCTGTAAATTTGACATAAACAAGACATAGTTAATCAATTAGTATGTTCTTGTAGTGCAAGAATATCTAATCTGTCAGACTACATACACCATACACCTGAACTTCGGTTATGATGGAGAGATTCAACTCAACACTTCATCATGCAAGTATTACTCCATGTAACAGAAGAATGTGGTTTCGAGTTGTAGAAGATAGTCCACTACAGATTCAGATGTGTAACGAAGAAGAACATCGGAGTTTTTCAATCATCAGTCCTGAATATACATACCAAGAAGTTGGAGATTGCATTGGTCATAAGCGTACAGTGAAGAATGTGACAACAAGGAACATATTACGAATATTGGTAATCAAGAATTAACATCTCTCTGTGGTATGTGGCAATGCAAAGTTTTCCAAAGCAAGAATGTTTAAATTAGAAACAGTGAAATCACAACAACTATATAAAGGAATGAATAACATCATAAACTGTCAGTCATGGTTAGTGTCTTCAAGCTTACAGATATATACGAGGTCCTGCAAATAGGATACCAAAAAGTTTTCTTTAAACCTTTCGACGGAGTTCTACAAGTTCAAGTGTGTAATGATTAAAGAACATTGGTGCTACACTTTCGATAACAGTCTCGGCACTCGCTTTGGTGAAGGCTTAGAATGCAATGATTTTGCTGTGAGGTATCTCCGCCTCGATGGTGAACTGCCATCTACACTAGAGAAACTGATGATAGCGAGCCTTATCGAAGAGGAGGCAACAGAGCAATTGCTTACCAACTCACCAGAACTCACCTTGGTACCACCATCCACTGGAAGAAAACCTGTGACAGAGACATCCATACATTTATTTTCAAACAAGGAAGTTTAGCTTTTCTGTCAATGTGCAATATATATGTGTGAATTAGCTAATCAAGAATTATGTTTTTACCGATTTATAAGTATTTTTTTATTAAAATGGGTTTTTATGAAATTTATGGGTTGCCATATTCACCTGTTACTTATCAGGAAATGTGTGTGTCAGACATTCATTTTAAATGTGCATATTTTCAGCACTATATGGTAACACTTGATAAAGCATGTATAGCTGAATCTAGTGTAACTAACTGCAACAGTTAAAAATGTTTTGTTTATCAGTGAAGATTGGACAGGGTACAGAGAAATCATAAGAAGACTGATCATATTATAACAACATTTTGTGAGGAGGAATTGTGTTTGAAACATCTTATATATATATATATATATAATATATATATATATATATATATATATATATATATAAATATATATATTTAATAATACACACACACAGCAGATAATACCATATCAGTATTTCGAAGAATATGGCAAAGATAAACATTTGTTCTTTCATTAATACAAAAAATTTGGTTATACATTCTGTTCTGGGTGTGTTTCAGCAAAATATCATGTACATCGAGCAATGAAATGAGCAAAAATAAATTTAAGTCACATTTGTTGTTTAACTTTGAACGATACAGTAGGATTATCAATATACATAGATGGTTCTTTAATATTTGTTCTCAGTCAAGTATTGGATCACAGACAAGTAACATGTATTTTCATCTGGGAAACCATTGTGTTAGTGTCAAACCAGGCAAGTCAAATATAACATATACTTTATGGTGTGATTGTCTTCTGTGTGAGTTCATGGAGACTTGTGATGGATTTTTCCATTTTAAATGATTTAGTTTCCACTAAGAGAAAAAAGTCATGAATTGATTCAATGTAGTGATGATACCAGATGTCCTGTTTTATATCACTGAAACACCACCTCTTCCATCTAGTATTTAAGATGTACACCCACACTTTGTCGATACATTCCAGACTTAGTTGAAAGTGTCATTTTACATTCCCCCAATATATAAAGATGTTAGTGTTCAAACCAATAGAATCAACCTAGGGTATAAGAAATGCTCTCTCCTTTAAAGCAGAGTTCAAGAAGAGGACTTAGAGCCAATATTATGAAAGTGTATTAAAATAATGTATATGGAAGTTGTAAACAGCTTCTAACTTGTGTTAACATATTTGTGAAACATCCTATACTTGTTTGTGTAGTAAGTACTGAAACATCCCAAAGAAAAAAAAAAGATTTGTTATCTATGTTTGTGTTTGCTTCTTAAAAATATTATATATATTTTGAAACATCTTGTGTTAAAAATGTTTTGCTAATTGTGAAACAACCTTAACTTGCTAAATCCTGTGTATATATTTTGAAATATTCTGTGTTAAAAACGATTTGCTAATTGTAAAACAACGTATACTTGCTAAATGTAGTGTATATAATATGAAACAGCTTGTGTTTGGTTTTAAAAAAAATATTGTGTATAGATTTTGAAACAGTTTGTCAATAGAATATGTTGTAAAATGTATTCAATCATATGTTATTTTACCTCTCCCCTTTAAAAATTGTAAAATGCATTTGTTTCCTACGAAAGGAATAGTAATATTACCTTGGTAAATAAAACTTCTCAACACAAATGGTGTGACAAAAAAAAAGTATTTGATTTCTCTCAAGACAAACTATGTTTTAGTAACACAAAAAAGTGTCATAATGAAAGGAAATCTATTAACAAACATACCTATTTGTTAGTCAAAATAGTGGTTAAAAACCACCAAAGATATGTACTTGAGACTGTAAACAGAAAAGATGAGTGTTGAAAAAATGTATTATTATTTTTAAGCAATAATTTCCAACACAACACAATTACACAAAAATAGTTCATTCATTTCGCCGACATCCATAGCATAGTTGGATTGACATCCATAGCATAGTTGTATTTCACTAAAGTTTTGGGGTTCTGGGTTCGAATCCTGGGTAAATATGTATGATTATAACCTAATTCGCAAGTCAGTAACCTAATAAACCATTAAACATATTAGATTTCACATAAAATTCCATCAAGAAATAATGAATGAATCATGTAATGTTTGATATTTAATTATAAAATTTAAAAAATAATGTTAAATTATATTCAAAACACAAATTTATCCATCTACATAAAAAGTGTTTAATAAATGTTTCTAACTGTAGTAAAATTGCATTACATTATTTTCAAAAACTTATATTTCAAAAGAATTCCAATCGTTCATCTACAAAATCATTCAATAAAAATGTAATTTTAATTAAATCTAATTGCTGATACTGAATAAATACTCATATTTCATATAACATTTCAAAGTGTGCATGCTTAATTTAAAAAACATGTCCAATTTTGAAATGAACCTTTAATTTTTGTATAATTGTGTTAAAATATAATTAAAAACACTTAAAATATGTAATTTCCCTTACAAAATACATTTCAGTAGAATATAAATAAATAATATTACAAGGGAGGGTGCCTGGCCTATGTATAGGGGATCCAGTCCCGACCTCCCCATTTGCAAATCAACTCTCATGGAGTGAGGACCTCCTCTCTTGTGTGCATCTGTGATCTGCTGCTGTATCTCTCCACCTACCATCCGCATCTGGAGCTGGCAGATGTTTGCGGCGCTCTTAGGAGGTGGACTCGCTCATACTTGGTGACCTGCCGGCTGCTAGGGATTCGCGCCCACCGCCCACCGCTTTCTGGAATTTGGCGGACTCCTGTGCCATGGCATGAGGTAATTGGTCGCTGGGGTTCGGACCTGCTTGCGCTTACCTTACGCCTCGCTACCTGCTTCACTGAATGCAGGCCTCTAGCCCACTCAACCCGCACTCCTCTGGGTCTGCTCGGGTCTTCAGCTTCCTGACTGGGGTACAGGCCTCGCCCTTCAACTAGCACCCTTGGTAGTACAGTTTATTTAAGTCAATATGGTTAGCAATTAGGGCTTTTAAAAATCGTATTGCATTTAATTCTCACGATAATATCTTTAAATTGTATACTATTAGAGAGTTATCATTCATTCTTTTTTGTTCATTGCATCATTTCCTGGTATCTCTAAAAAATATTTGCATTTAAATATTTATTCGTTTATAATGAACAAAGGAGTAAATTTTAGCCTTTTGCATAGGTGTTTTTGTTTTCTTAGTAGTATGTAAGATATTCTGAGTGGGTTTTATGTTTTCTTGTGTGTGATTGATGGAGCAGAGAAAAAATGATGTAAACTGCCATAACCATGGTGGTTTACATGACAATATCAGAATTCACCTCCGTCTATACTGAATGATTTTGAATGGTGATGGATGAATTAATGATTAATGGGTGTGACTGAATTTTTGTGAGAATGTAGTTATGTGTGAGGGGGTGGAAATTTTTATTTTAAATTTAGTTTGTAGCTAGTTTTTAAGATATTCTAGGTGGGTTTTATGGTTGCTTGTTTGCAACTGATGGAGTAGAGAAAAATCATGGTAATCACCATCATTATGATGGAGAAAAGGTGTGACAATATCACAATCCACCTCTCTCTACACTGAATTATTTTGAATGGTTATGTAAGAATGAATGATGACTGGAAGTGATTCAGAGTGGTGAGAATATAGTTATGATGTGTGAGGGGGTGGGGATTTTCATTTTAAATTTATATTGTAATTAGTTTTTAAGAAATTCTCAGTGGGTTTTATGGTTGTTTGTGTGTGATTGATGGAGTAAAGAACAATGGCGAAAATTACCATTGTTATGATGGAGAAAAGGCATGAAATATCATGATCCACCTCTCTCTACTCTAAATGACTTTGAATGGTGATGGATGAATTCATGATGAATGGAAATGATTGAATGTGGCGAGAATGTAGTTATGATGTGTGAGGGGTGGGAATTCTTTAAATTAATTTAGTTTGTAAATATTTTTAAACTTTAAAATTTAATTATATTTATTTTGTATGTGAGTGTATTAATTGCTAGTATTAATGTATAGTGCAACATATTAATTCCCCTCACTAAAACTTTCTAGACAAGAAGATCGTTATCAAACTTGTTTTTGAAGTTCGAAATTTTGTAAAAAGTTTTGACAGTATCAAGTAATTTACATCAATTTAGAGATACTCTTTTTAAATGGAACAAAGTAAATTAATATTTAAAGTTTTATTTTAAACAGATTGTTTTAGTGTTCAACAAGTTGCTTAAATTCAATAAAATGGTGTGATTTAAAAGTGGTAATGTGTTCTAAATGCCATTCGCCTGTTAGAAAATGCATGGGTCATTTGCTTCAAAAGACAGGTCGCGTTTTCACTGCACACTACACTTTAGATTGGTAGCTGTATAGGGACACGGCCTGCATGCCTCGCAGAAAGCACTTGGTGGCAGAGCAGGGCAGGGGAGTAGCAGTCATCATGCGCAGAGGCCGCAGGGAAGTGTCTCCGCTGCACAGGCGACCTTGCGAGTAAGGGGATGGCACATGCACAAATAGTTAATGACAGGGTTAACACTGATGGAGATTTTGAAAGATTTTTCTCGAGGTGTAGGGTCTGTCTGATAAATTTAGCATTGGCATCAACCCCGCCTATTAGAATTAGCCTCTATGTAGGCTGTAAGTACCTGAAATCCTTAATGGCAGGGGAAGGTGCTACAGAGACTTGTTATTTTAAGAGGAAAGCTCTTTGTGTCCTGCATTCATACAATGTTGGTGTAATTTATGATGATCAACTAAGCCTTACTTGACTAACAGGCTTGAGGAATTTAGTGCAGGTGTTTCTGACTGGTGTTTGCAGCTAATATCATATATGGATGTCCATATCTCACAATATATGTCATTCATGGTAGGTACTGAGCACACTAAATTATCCAAGTTTATTGCTGATAGGGGGCTTGTATCGATGTATGTTTCCATTGCGCTGTCATATCAGCATTGTTTCCTGGCACACAGAATCCCCACAGAATTACTTAATATCTAAAACCTCGACAGGTTTTGAATACTTAAGGTCTTTCTACACCTGTAGTCATACAGGATATTCACAAGGTTGAGGAGAACAGTTATATTTCTATCTATATTTACTGTGTTCTGGAAAAAAGATAGCAATAGAATTGACTAAACTTGCAATAAGGATGGTGTTATTGTACCAATGCATATTTCTCCTGTACACTATGCAAGACATGTAAATATTTTGACCATTGCCCCTAGTGGTAATGCTGCACATTTCTATTTTGTTTGCATTAGAAATTTGTCAAGCTGGTTGGTAGTTAGCTGAGTAAGAACCATAACAGGAAATTTATTTGCGAACATTGTCTCCAGTATTTCAGAACTGAGGAGAAACTCGCCAGTCACACCATTCTTTGCCAGCAACAAAATGCTGTTTGCAGTACTTTCCCTACTGGAAATGACAAGTACTTAGAATTTAAGAATTACAACAAACAGCAGATATTGCATTTTGTCGCCTATTGCGAAGTTGAAAGTTGCTTGAAACCTTGTTCACTCACTTGCCTAATGATGAAATGAGTAATACCACTACCATTAATTAACATGTTCCATATGCATGTAGCATTTTGTATGTCTGTTCATACAATCTGAGTTTGTCTAACTACTTTGAGTTTGTCGGTAGTTCAACTACCAAAGTGGGTTGCAGGAATTTACAGCATGATTGGCCTGATGAAGCCAAAAACCCCTGTTGATGAAGCTAGTTTGGCATCTCAAAAATTTTGTCACATTAGTAAGCAAAAGCTCAGGACAGATTTTGTGGTCGACCATGACCATATGATGGGTGAAATCAGAGGTCGTGCACATAACAAATGCAACTGGAACTTCAGACAGCCCAAGAGAAAACTTGCTGCTGTCTTTCATAACCTGAAAAATTATAATGCTCACTTTCTCATAAAGACTTTGGCTGAACATTATGTAACACAACCCGACAGAACCATGATAATTGAAAACCCAGGTAATATCCAGGTGATTATAATGACCCTAAAGAAATATAAATGTATCACCAAACAAATTCTCAATGGCATTAATCCGAAAGGAAAGGTGCAATATTTCAAAATATGTTTTATTGATTAATTCCATTTTATAAGCACTTCTTTGGAAACTTTGCCATGTAATTTACAACCTGTGTAATTGAGTATCACCAGCTCAAGGTTCCCAGACAACACCCAAATTGAATTGGCAAAACAGAAGGGAGTTTCTCCTTATGACTTTGTTAAGTCACCAGCCAGTCTGATTTGCAAGTCACTCCCATCAAGGACGCATTTCATAATATGATGAAAGGCAAAGGCATTAGCGATGAGGATTACACTTATGCTCAAGCCGCATGGGGTGTGTTCAATTGTGTAAACTTGTTGCACTATGCCATTCATTACTTATGCGTGGACATTTGTTTGCTGGCAGATGTTTTTGAAAATTTCAGGGATGTATGTTTGGCTCATTACCGTCTTTGACTCCGCCATGTACATCACAGCTCCATCTCTTTCAAGGAACTCTTTATTATCAATGACACATTCACAGATAGAGTTGTTGACTGACCCAGACATGTATATTTTTGTAGAACGCAGGGTTGGGGCGGCATTACCCAGGTTTCCAGAAGGCATGCAGAAGCCAATAATATTTATACGGGCAAAGATTACAACTCCAGTGTGGCATTGAAATATAAATGCTATTTCGACGTAAATGGGATGTACAGTCACGCAATATCATCAAAGCTTCTGATTGGCAATTTTAAGTGGGTTGAGGCTGACGTGTTTTCATTGTGGGATCTCGCGAACACAGTGAACGATGGAGACACATATTTTTTCATGGAAATGGATTTGTCTTCTCCAGACAAATGCCATGATGCTCTATCAAATCTGCCTTTGGCACCAGTAACTAGAATACCTCCGAATGGATCGCATGACATATCTCTTGTGACACTCGCGCCACGGAAGAAATGTGTTATACATGAGGAAACACTGAAGCTTTATTTGATGTACTCTGTTCATCGCGTTCTGCGCTTTTAGCAGAAGGCATGGATGGTGCTGACATCGAATTTAACATTGACAAGCTTGCTCAGGCTGCGAACTAATTCGAGAAATCGTTTTTGAAGCTAATGAAAAATTATGTATATTCGTTTCCAGGTATGACATGATCTACGGGCCTGCAGAGCTGATAGGCAACCTGCATTCCAGGTAATCCTATATGAAGTTCATTATCAGTACATGCGTACCAAATTTCCTCTACCAACCTTGCACCTCCTGTGTTCCGATACAGATTCCTTGATTTATTGTGTTGCTTGTGATTAAATATATAAAGTAATTACCCCAGATTTAAAAGTACGGTTTGATACATCCAACTATTCACTTGATAACCCGCAAAAAATTTTCCACAGGAACAAATGCCATACAGAGTTATTAAAGATGAATGTGCTGGCCGCATTCACACATTTTATAGGTTTACGTCCCAAACTTTATGCATACATTGTTGCGAATGAGCAGCATATACGTAAGGCAAAGAGCGTAAAATCTAATTTCTTACAGAAACTCCGATATAAGGATTATTGAGATTGCCTCAAAAATTGCACCAGGGTTTTGGGGGCCCAATATAACTTTCGTTCAAGTGGTCACAAAGTCTACACCGAACGTGTGACATAAGTAGTGTTTTCGGGTTTGGACGGTAAGTGCTACATTGGAGATGATGGATTATCGACCTTATCCTGGGGGCACTACAAAATTCCTTTCTATTTTTTTTTTCACGCAACGATACTGCCCAACACAATGAATATTGCCCTACCAACTACACCACTACTGTCAGCACAACAACACCAATGATGATCATCTGCCAACACCACATCCTGCTCCACAAGCAGCACAGTAATTAACACCACAGCTGTCTGCAACATCTACAGCATCTGCTGCATAAGCATCGAATCGATGCCCCTCTCTCCACTCAAGAGGACATTACTACTTGTAACAAGCTACTGTTTGTCTAACTGCAGACCATGTTAACCGCTATCTGTTAACAAATATATCTCTTCAGAAATGCATCGAACATGTCTTCGATCCAACACCCCATGTGGTCCTTTTATCAATATTCTCTACATTACCCCTTGTGGTTTTCTTCACAGCAATGGGATTGCATAACGTGATGTGAATTTTTTTTAAATCTAAGAATACTAAGTGATATGTGAGTTATAGCATATCGTTGTAACAAACACCCCACAAGTGTGTTGTTAAATGTATATAGTTTAAAAATAGAGATGTCGACCACAACAGTTATCGTTCATTTATAAAATGATTGTTTTTGTTGTATGAAGTGTTTGTAAATGATTGTTCTTAATTTTTTATGATCTATTTGTGTAAATATTTGTTCTTAAGTTTAAATATCTCTCTGTTTATGTAAATATCTGTTCTTAATTTTAATTGATCTGTGTATATATTTGTTATTGTAAGTAGATAATTTATGAGTATTTGGATAAATTTGTTAATGTAATGTCTTGCAAATAAGTTGTTTTTTTAAAGCATAAACTTTTTTCAGAACAGTTTTATAAATTATGTGTACAAATGTTTTTTTAAGCAGTTTTGTAAGCCCTTTAGTAAAGATTGCCAATGATCTGTCTGTTTTTATATATGAGTAAGAATGTTTGTAAAATATTTTTGTGGTGTTTGCGTATGATTAATAATTTATTTTTTTAATAAAATTATTTCTATGTTAAAAGGAATACTGTCACTTGTTATTTAATGGTTTTAATTCCTTATGTAATTTTAATATATAATCTGTTTACACCATTTAATTTTGTATGAATGGGAAATTTAAAGTATTTGTGAACAATGAAGTGTCTGGTTAATTCTGTTTTACACAACACTAACTTTACCTACACAATTTTAAAACCAACGAATATGTAAGAGTTTTGACAATTGAAAGACTAGGGAAATATAAGTGCTCGAGAAAACCCTGTGAAAAATTATGAAAATCAAACAATTGAGGGAGTTTGAAAAACTCGAGAAAACCCTGTCGGTCAAGCTGAAGTTGAAACACATTAGTGATACAACCTAAACTTTTGTTAATGGACAGGGCAAGTTTGCCAGAAGGTGGAAGTGGTTTAAGATAAATACAGTTAGAGATCCAGGTATACGACCTCTTGTCCGCACAGCGCGACTAAAGACTACTGCTTTTCCAGGATGTCCTTCGCCCTGCATCAATAAGTGACGGCGTGCATTAACATTGCCTTGTAAAAAAATACAATACTTACCAAGAAAACCAAGAAAAGGAAACACGTAATCATATATCACTCGATAAATTGAGCATTTCTTTAAAACTTGTAACATACAAAATTTACTACAGCTGAGAGTCAACACTAGGATGTCTGCTGCTACTTCTGGTATAACACACATACTGTATACAAACTCCGAAAACCTAAGAACATTTAACAGAGATGTACATACTTAAATTTTTTTATATAATGCATGTGATTTTTCATTCCATTAGGAATTGTAAATGTAGATTTCCGAAGCTGGTCTTGCGAGACTTAATCGGAAGTTGTGTTAAAAATAATTGATTTTACATACACATTTTCATGGTACACTGCATTTGCGAGTTGAAGTGAATTAATTTTAAACCTTGGAAATGGGGTGTTTGTTTTCTGTGCTTCTTTGTGCGACTAATTTTATAGCTAATATTTTTTTGTCCGTAGTTAAAATTTCATTTGAAACGTTTTGTGGGTCAAGTGGAAGTGAAATAGGTTTTGGGAGTTCTTCATATATTGTTTGCGTGATCTTTGGCATAGCTTAAATTAGTAGAGAAATAATGTTTGCTTTATTGTAGGATATGTTGTTCTTGTGTTGTAGGAATACTCATTTATTCTGTTAAAATTGCATTACTAAGAAAATAGTTTTTAGGCCCCGTTGCTTGATTTCTTTCTAACACCAGTATAGCTGGGCCGGTCATTGAGTATTCACTTGGAAATAGGTTTCATTGGCTATAATTTGTTTGTTATTTCTCTTTGCGATTCCTTAGTATTTAATTTGATGAGTACTTCATGTAATTTAGTCTGTTGTCAATTATATTGGTAGGGAAATAGTTGTTCATATTTTTCTTAATTCATTGTTTCATTCATCTAGAATATGTGTTGTAAACATAATTTTTATTGATTTGTCAAGTGTTTCAATAGGCAATTTTTTAACTCATTTCCATTTGTGTTTGTCGAGGAGTCAAGTAGTTGTATATGTTTTAATTGGATTAGTAAACTGATGTTGTGTATTTGGGCATTAATAGTATTCAGGTCTCTTTTAGTTTAGTTGATTTTCAATAAAATACGTTGCCTTTCAATAGCTATTTATACTTCATTATTTTCATTTCCGCCACTTTTATTCAATATCTTCTGTTTGTCGACGAGTCACGTGCGAGTCTCTGTTGTTTGTCATAAATTATATTCCTACCATACAGGACGGGTTAGTAAACTGACGTGACTTTCAGACTATTATTCATTTTCAATAAAATACTAAGTTATTTTAAAATGTGCTTTTCCGAACTCCACCATAACCTCAGTCTATAATCAGACAGCAACCGAAGCAGATGTGCCTTGTAATGCTCCCTCTCCCCCTCCCTCTGCCACATGCCCGATGGTAAACCAACTCCTCAATAACATTATTAAAAATATAAATAAATAAATAAATATCTATATATATACACACATATACATACCCTCCCCCCTGCCTCAACACATCACACTTAATTACAATGCTGCTCCCCCCAAAAAAAAATAAAAAATAAATAAAGAGAGACATTTAACATATTCTTGCACCAAACTACACACATCAATTTACACAAAGTTCTAAAAATAAAAAAACTTTTTTGATTGATTAATTCAGTTAAATGAATGTGACCTATCAAACAAATTTTACCAGATTAAGATTTCTGGATCAACGACAAACATTTTTGATTGGATTAGAATTGGATTAAGGATTAATCCTATCAATCAATTTGATATCAATTGATAATCTGACTAATTAAAAGTGAATTAGGATGAACACATCCCTACAACTTATGTTATGCTGATATTAATTATTTAAATTCCTATCAGTTTATCACAATGCTGTACCTTTGTACTAGGTGTTTGAAACACATTTGTGTAACGAGCTTACGTTTATGTGAATTGAATGTCTACCACAATCCCAATAAAATACTAAGTCCAACTAGATAAATTTAAATAAATTATAAAATAAACCCTAAAACCAGAAAGTACCAATGCATGTAAATATTAGCACAATAAACATTTTGGTAGGCATTAATGTTTGCATGTTCACAGCTATCTTTAACATTTGTCGATGCTACATATAATAAATACGCGACATGAGTTGCAGGCTTGAATTTCCTGTATAATTTCGCTGGACTGGTTGTCCCTTCATTAAAATTTTTATTCTAAATAAGGCTGTGCTTTTAACAGAATAACCCAACACACATTAATAACACCAGGTTAAATACTACTGTTGTTTCCACCATGATTGTAACCAACACCATCGTGGCAAAATATTAATGTTTATTTTGTGTAACATGCTATATCGTGTGTAACAAATAGTTATAAAAGCGACCTAAATATTTTTATAAGCCTAAAGTGTGAACATTCGTACGAAATATGACAGCATTCTTTGAAAAGCTGTAAACAGCAACCAACACATTTGTCAGTTATAAAAGTAGAAGTCACATGGCAGTGTTTATGGAAATAGGGGAGAGGCGGGCAAGGAGGGATAACTAGGAAGGAAAGCTAGTTGACCGAGGAATGCGCCCATAGCCAGTAAACTGAATAAAATAATGTTCGGCGACAAAGTGTTGTCGCAAACATACTATGGCAAAAGAGTTGAAAATTTCATGTAAACCTACATGTTCTTTTCTAAGCAGCAACATCCTTATTGTGCCAGCACTGTGATACGGTTTGACAAAGTAAGTTTTTCACTTAGGGTAGCCGTGTAAAGATAACTTTCTAGAAAAATTTAATTATATTAAAATCATACCTGGCATTATAACAATATTGAAGTTTTCTCTCGTTATTTTAAAATCTGGGGAAATAAAGAATGTATTTGAAACACCAATAAATTGTAATTTTTCTCTTCGAAAGAGATTTTTCTTTTAGCATTAAATTATATTAGTTAGTAATTGTTCCATGTTGCATATCCTTATGGGAAAACCATACAAACATTCTGAGTGAATTATAAAGTATCCATTCTAATTGTTTACTTTGCAGTTTAGTGCAGTATCGCTTATACAGCCAAGTTTCGTATAGCATATCCAGGTTTGGCGCCGCTAGTTCCATATTGCCTATCCAAACAAAATGTTTCTGAAAAACTTTTAAAAAATTTTCTCTCTCGAATTGCAGGATGATGTGTGCGGTAAGTAAAATCACAATGTTGAACACTAGGCAGGTTATTCATTCCTCGCCAGGCATAAAAACATTTCTCATCGAGCACGACAACCTCAAGTCAACGATACGGTGCGAAAAATGCGGGGAAGGTAAAGCAAAATTGGTGGACACCAGATGCCTGTTTTACTGGTACCAATGTCGAATGGAGGACGGAACTAAATGCATCTTTAAAATGTCGGTGAGGCAGGGCAGTTTTGTGGGAGATTCAAACTTACTTCCTGGCAAGATATTCGAGTTGTGTTTACTGTGGTGCCTGATCAAATACCTTCAACAGCAGACTACAGTGAACGAACTTTAGTGCTCAGGAAAGGCAGTCATCGCCTGGTCAAGTATCTACCACCAAGTGTGCATAGACTGGGTGTTAATATATAGGAAACACATCGGCAGACCAGGTAATGTGGTCGAGATCAACGAATCCAAGAAAAGCAAGCATAAGAACTGCAAAGGACGCGAAGTTCACAATCAATGGGTTTTCAGGAAGGGGGGGGGGGGGTGCAGAGAGACGACACGACCAAATTCTTCCTCTGGTGTTGGTGGAAATGAGGAACGCTGCGATCCTGACCAAAATCATTTGCGAGCAGATCCCACCGGGCACAATGATAATTTCAGATTGATGGCACAGTTATAGCAACTTGGGCCTTCATGGCTACCATCACAGGATGGAAATCGTGTGTAGTGAAAAAAGCGGAATGGTAAACACCTGAAACTTGCTAAAGATGAAGAGGGCAAGTTGTTGAGGATGCACACTCAAACCATTGAACTGTGTTGGTGTTCTGTGAGATACAGCTTTCCCTGTTTCGGATAACGGAAAAAATCTTGGGTCCGCTACCTGACAGAATATCTCTGGAAAAAGAATCATAGGTACGGTGAACAACTGCATTCTTTGCTGATCCACGCCTCTGACATACACCGCCAGAATCGATGCAGAGGGGATGACGGCTAAGGCTATTAAACTTTCGACAGGTATCAGTTTGTTGTTGTTTTAATTTACAGACACAAGCGAGATTGATATGTGAGCACGTGCCGATGAGGGACAAAGGAGAGCACATAACATCACCTAATCCACTCTGTGCAGGGCAGCTGGGTGTATCCATCAGGCGGACCAGCTCCAGCCTTTGCATGCAGGAGAGGGATAGCAGTGGGAGGGGAAGGTGTTTTCCCTCATCTGCTGCACTGCATTCCACTACAGTGCATCTCCACCGCTCACCACCTGGACTTGTGTTTACAAACAATTCGGAACAGACCCAGTGAAGTGCCCTAGCACCGCTGTCAGTGCAGCTGCAAGATCCGACAAACCAGCCATGCCGTGGACAACCGTTGAACCAGCAAACTCAGTATAGCAGTGGAAATGCCACCACAGTTGGCCCCAATGGTGGAGATGCAAGACAGTTTGAGAATACAAAGTTTATCAGTCCAAACAGTGTTGAACAATCACACACCAAATTGGTGCTGCAACATAATGTACACCGGTTTAGACACGACCGTTCTCAAATGTCAACAATGTCAAAAAAATATAACAGTAAATGCATGAGCGAAGCAGAGAGGAGTACAATGATCGGGTTCGAGTTTTCATGTCAACAGTGTGACATGACTAGAGGCATGCAGAATCAAAACAGAACAGTCACAGACTACTTGATGGGAGAAACAACAGTGTACAAAGAGGAAAATTGCAGGGTCAAAGAACCTACTAAACAAGAGAGACAAGGAGAGTGGAACGGGATCATGGGCTATGACACTTCAGCCTTGGTCAACGAAGCCCAGTTGCCGCACATCGCTAGTGAGCACATGACCAACACTCTGCAAGCACCGACCACACAGTCTGTGCCCTCACCCAGTATGGCCACTCCTGTTACGTTCAGGCCACCGGCACCCTACTATCCGCAAATACCTTTGCAGTATCGATATGTACCAGTGGCGTGCATGTATACACCGAGTGGTGTAGGGACAAGCTCTATTAGCGAGCCGTAACAAGAGAGCCGAAGGCAGGAGGATGCCATCGCATCTCCAACTCCGCAAACACCACCAAGACCGAACACAACTAAAACCTCTGCCCCGGGTAATTACATCAACATCATAACCTCAATCTTGCCGCCAGTCAAATTTACCTTCACCCATCCATGGTTCCACCACACGGCATCAAAGACAGTGCACTGAAACCATTTGATAGTTTTGTTAATAAATGTGCATATCAAACACACTGCAATTCATCCCAAATACTGTGTATGTGGTCTCATTAATGGAAGTCAAAACAAAAAATCAGCACTGGACAGAGTTTAACCTGCATTGTATATTTAATGCTCATGTAGTTTAAAATGCATAATCTTTTTTCTGCTTTTGTTATTATGCTTATGAGTTACGTTGGTCAGAAACAAAACAATAACTTCACCTTCTTGGGGCAGGGGGGAGAGGGGGATGACTTTGGCACCTTTGAAAATTTCCTGAACTATTAAGTTTGGCTGTGAACCATCTCAATTTAACCTAATTGCATATAGTACATACAGCAAGTCTCATATTAAAGTAAATATACATCTTGTTTCACATTAAATGAAACATACATCTCTTCAACTTATTTTTGTTTTGTTCAGATGACAGAAAATACCAGGGCGACAGCATTATTTTTAGACCTGAAAAATGTAATTTTCCAATTTTTTCTTCCCATTCTCATAAATGCAGCTAAACTGCATAATTTGAATCTTGAGTTATTTGTAAATAAAATTCATAATGCAAGAAGTGAGGCCAAAGCACCATCACAGCACTGATGGCTACTGCTGCAATCTCCAGTCCAGGTTCAGCTGAATAAACTGCTGCTAGAAAGAATGCTTTTTTTTTAGAGGGGTGTTTCCAAGAAACCGCAGTGCAGTTCTGAGATATTGAAACTGAATATTTTTTTAATGTATGTAGAGGAGAATTTCACACTTAAAACAATTGCACAAGTTGGTAGTTAACCCCAAAGAAATTTTGTCACAAGCGTGTCTGCGGATCACTTTGGCAGTGGTTAGTACATGTGTACTTGTTATCGATATCATTGTGGTGCATACCACTTCACCCAATGTAATTCAACAGTGTATCCTAATCTAATTAAACTATCCAAAGTAACCTAAAATGCTGATAAGTTTTCATACATTTTAACCTAACAATTATGTTATTACACTATTATCCCTAAAAGTGTATTTATAGAAATAATGTCCCATTGTTGTTTTCCCTCACAATGCAAATTTTTTTTTAGCATGTTTGCCCTTGGTACTAAATTGCACTTTTGGAGAAAGATGAAACTCAATTTTTGTAGATAGCATATAGGGAATAAAATTATCCAGAAAAGTCTTCAGTCCTCTCATTTTTTTCTTATGAAAAGTTGCTAGAATACTTGATTGTCCAGTGCAGACAGTGCAGTAAAACATTTTAATTTCTGTGTTTTGCTTATATACGAAAAGGTATATGCCCAATATTGTAGATGCAATAAACAAAACTGTACCCAACAATAAGCGATAAATAAATATAAAACTGGATCCGAACAGAGAACTAATGTAATGTAGAAAGAAGGAAAAACTAAAATCGGAATTGAATTTATCTACCAGAAACCATTTTCTATACTGACAAATGTGTATAAAGGAGATGAGGTCATATTGAAAAATAATCTCTCGGGTCTTGTCAGTGTTACGAATTTAAATATAAATGCCTGCAAATAAATATTTATTCGTGGCTCAAGAACACTTTGCCTTCCAGAGATTCAGCTAGACTGCTGGTCGCTTTTTGGTGCACTCATTACTGATGCGCAACCTGCAACCTGCACTGATGGATGTGGCTGGGCTTATGAAGGGTTGCATATGATTTTGGGGGTGGTGAAGGTGAGGTCTCTAATGTGGTTTACCCAGATAGGTGCCAGACGCCATCTAGATGATTGTTGACTCTGCTGATCTCGAAGTTGTGGGTCGTCCACCCACAACACTCCTCGTCGATGATGCTGGTGATCACAGCCTCGCTGATTGTTACTCCAGGGTGAATGATTTCGTAGTTGCTTGCTAAACGGTAGCTGGTGGGTCGACTACATACCATGATGCTTCTTATAGGAAAAATTGACTTACCATTAACACTTGCATATCTGGATTGTTAGGGCCAAACACACGCCCATAAGACATGGAACACTGATTAAACATACACCTGCTAATACTGAATGAGGTAAGAGATGGTATGTGCGGATATTGTTAGGGCCTGTTCCCTTAAACACATGTAGCGATCGAAATAAACTACGTACTTTTCAATTCACAGTAGTATCTATTCGATGGAATTAAATCTCCCCCGACGAGAGCACTTACACAATGAAAGGGTGGCAAATCAGACCAGCCACTGTGGTTACACTGATAAAAGTCTTACGACACAAATAATTTATGGCAGAATTATACTTCCCCAGGCAATGTTATTCCCACGGGAAGAGAGAGTGGTGTACCAGGCAGCTACATCCATAAAAAGGTTCTGTAATGAATTAAAGTCTATTGCGATTAAATGTCCATACCAAAATGTTGAATGCTGCCCAGCGCATGTGGGAAAAGCCGGAGCTCATGTCACATGCGCTACCCTCATCCGATGCTACTCACTGACTAGTGTTCCAGCCTGACACACAGGCCAGAGCAGAACTACTTACTGCTACAACCTGTAGTATTAGACCCTGCGTCATGCTATTAAATCAAACTTATATTAAATATTACACATGAAACACTGCAACATAAACACTGGTGAATGAAATGGACATAACATTGGATGTGTGACGATACAAATAATAACACTGTAAAAATACACTGCAAACAGAGCAAACGCAAAATGTAATAAAACCTCTAATAAAGAGACATAACAAAAGTGTCTTGGTATAGATCCTGGGCTCACAAGTCCAACTGTTACTAGGTATATATATGTTCATATCATTCCGCCTCACGGAGTATCTAGCGTCACCATGGCAATCACCAGCTGCACTGCATGGGCATGCTCTTATACTGCTCTGCAGTGCACCAACACTGATCACTCAACAGTGACCTGGCGCATGCTCTGCCTGTCGATAGAGCACACAGCCCTGCTGCGGTGGTGTTGCAGGTCACAGCTGGACAAACTGTCTTAGGGGCGAAGGCCCATGGCACACGTAAACCCCCCCCCCCCCCCTTTTCGAGACCATTTGTAGGCAGACGTATGTTACTTGCAGCAGCTGCAGGTGCTGGTCGTCCTGCGTGACCGCAGGTGGTGCCGCCACTCCTGTGGCACTGTCGCACAATGTGTTGCTGGCGGTTGCCCCTTCCTGGTAGGCAACTATGGCTGCCTGCACTGATGGCACTCCTTTGGTGGGTGTGGCCACAGGCATGAATACCGAGGACGAAATGAGCTCCCAGACTCACTGCCCTCGCTGTCTCCATCCTCGCTCCTGCTGTCCAACAGATGATTGCACCATATTTGGGTGCGACCCGGCTGAACAGCCCGTGCAAACATTTGTGCACCTGCATCATACACTTGCACTTGCATTCCCCCTTGCTCCTGCCCTTGCACCTCCCCTTTCTCCTGCTACTCCTACTCTTGCGCTAGTACCTCAGGGAGCACACCAACACTGCTGTGCGCCTCACCCCCCATGCTATCTGTTTGAGGCATTGCAAGTTCCCTGTGGGGCCTAATGATTCCAGGTGACTCCTGCATGCTCTCCTCCTGTTCCTGCTTGTGGTGCAGATGCACCTTCCTGCTTGCTCCTCTCATCGCGGAGCTCGTCGACGACATTTCAGTCCTGCACCACCTCTGGTGATGTCCTGGTGTTGGCACGCACGGGTCGCACGGGTCAAATGTTAAAATTAAGCTAGAAGAATAAAAATTAAAGACTAGAGCAAGGCCATCAAAAATGCAGATAGATATCCGAGAGAAATGTGGCGACTAACTAAAATACTAACAGGGAAACGTAAAAAATTAAACACACCATTAATAGAAATGCCCCATGGATTTGTTTAGAAGTAGTGCGATAAAGCTAACATAATTGCAGAAAGCCCAGAGAAACAATTTCCCCTAATGAAAATATACAGGATAAGCAATTCACACAATCAGTAAATAATGACATAAATAATTACTTAAAACTAAAGGAAATTTCAGAATATGAGCCAATCACACTAAAGGAATTATTAAAAATTATAAAAACACACCCTAATAATACATCTGGAGGTCCAGACGGAATAAAATATGGAGTATTAAAGAAATTAAGTGTAAACACCTTCGAATTCATATTAAAATTATACTATTCAATGTTTAAATTATGTATATTCCCACAGGCCTGGAAGAAAGCTAAAGTAATTACACTACCAAAACCCGGAAAGTATCCCAGTAAACCAGTAAACAGATGGCCGATAAGCTTACTAAACAGCATGAGTTAAATTTTTGAAATAACTCTTTTATACAGATTACATTGTCATGCAGATGTAAACAAAATAATTCCAGATAATCAGTATGGTTTTAGAGCTCACCACAGCACCATCCACCCACTAATCAAAATAGTTGAAGATATAAGAGATGAATTTAATAATAGAGAACAAAGATACACTATAATAGCTTTACAATATGCAGAAAAGCTTTTGATAATGTCTGTCTACCAGGATTGATATATAAATTGGGTTAATTATAATTTCCCAGCCACATACGAACATTTATTAGCACACTACTTAAATAACAGATGCTTTTATGTAACATTAGGTGGCGCAGACTCTAATAATAAATTTGCAAAAGCAGGAGTTCCACAGGGATCAGCACTCTCCCCTTTCCTATACAGTATTTACACGGCTGACATCCCTATAACAGACACTAGAACTAACGCTAATAATCAAATGTATGCAGATGACACTGCAATAATAATACAACATTATAATGTAAAATTAGCTTTAGCAGCCCTGCAGAGACAATTAACAAATATAGAAAATGAAACACCAAATGGAGAATTAAAATAGACCCTGGAAAATCTGAAACAATAATAATTTCTAAAATGTTACCGAAATCACCTAAAGAACTAATACTGTTTAACCAAAACATCCTGTTTGTTAAAACAGTAAAATGTTTAGGCATAACATTACACCATAGGTTAATTTTAATTTGGCAGCCACACATAAATAATGCAAGAAGTGCAGCACTAGGCAAACTTAAACTTCTATAACCCAATTTAAATGCAGATAACGTCCCACTAAATAAAAAAAAAATTAATATATTAACAAGTAATACTCCCAGCTATGCTATATGGATGTGAGGTACGGGGACATGCCATAGAATTCAGATTAAAGGATTTGCAAACTGTACAAAATAAATATCTGAGAGTAATAGCTAACCAAGAGAGATTTGCTACTAATCAAACTATCCATGAGCTGCTCTCCGCAAAATACATTAAATAAATAATTGTAGAAAAAATAAAAATCTTTATAATAATCTGGAAGGACATGACAATAAAAATATTAAAATCCTGGGTAACTCTGATCCCCGTGAGGTTATAAATATAACAGCGCTAACACAAAAGCCGGCAGTCGGAGAGCATTGAGCCAAGAGGCGACATCTGCAGAGTGCACATACAAGGTCCAAGCTTAGTGCACACGGCCGAGTGGTTCTTTTCAGAGCTGCTCGTGTAAATGAAGGGTATACAAGTGTTGTTAGTTCTTGTTAAAGCTACCACGCAATCCGGTACAGACGGCCTGGTGCATGCGTTCGGGCTGCAGACTCCACCCCCCCCCCCCAGCCACTCGCACACTCGTGAAGCATGCGATGGTAGAACGCGCATGTGCCGACTGCAACACCCAAGTTGTACACGATTTATTCACGACACTCGCCGAGGCACACAGCACCTTAACTTCATACACACACAAATACAACAGAAAGGAGGCAGAGGTGCACTGTTTCAGGGGTCAATTGCGTGAATTCTCGGGCAAGGAGACATGGCCCAGCTCCACTCGACAGTCGGCCCACAGTAGCACGTTGCACGTGTTTTAGTACACATTTTTCAAGCGATTTGCAGCTATTTCCCGACACTCTGGACCACAAGTGTCCTACGAAAAATTACTTGTCTCGGAGCCCTGTACACTTTTGTGTACAGTTGTAAACATATACATATATATATATATATATATATATCAATTTTAGTAATTGACTAATTAATTAAAAAAAGGTAAATTTTTATTCTTTTAATTTCTCTCCAACCCTATACATTTAAACATACCCAGTGGGCTGCTCTTGGGAGACTAGGGATTCACCTACACAAAAAATGTGAGTTTAATTAGCACACTTGCAAACAGACCAACATACTGATAGACATCAAGACACTAACATTCACTCCAGCCGTTAGGCTGGAGGGGAGCTTCACTCCCCCGCCGAATACAACTACACATAACTTTACTTTTAAGTAGGCAACAAATTTAACAGCCTTAACACGGGTCCAGTGCCCAAGAAACCACAGCTATACAGTGCCCACCGCCTTACCCAATAATTTGAGTAAGTGTCGGGGTGCATTTTGTCTTTACAAACAAGTGGCGGCTGGTGACTTTTGAAATTGGGAGGGCTGTGGCTATCCTAACACAGATAATTACGAATAACATTTTTTAAATAGGCACAGTAATAATGGCTTGTTTGAAGAAAAATTTATCATCGCTCAATATGTAATGGTTAACATTCTGTGGCCACTGGTTCAGAGTTAAACACTAGCACAGGTATTTGTTTATTTTAAGTTTGTGTAGGTTATATGCCTTCCAACCAGTACCTATGTGGTGTGGTAGATCACACGAGACGATGAGAGACAATATGATAGTAATACTAGTTCTACTATACTAATGGTGATTATAAATTAAATATACTAAAACAAATATGTTTAAAAACCAATACTAATTTACATACAGCACATACAAAATGCCTGTCAAATTTAAATTAGTGCATGGAAGTGGCATAGCTTAAATAATATATTTGGAAATAAAATACATTCTTCAACCAGTACGTGCTATCTAACTGGCAATAAATACTAACCTTACCAATAACTGAACATTTTATAGCCTTTTTTATGTGCTGTAAACGGGTTTAATGTCTTTTAACTTGTCTCCCAAATGTTTCAAATCTTTTACCCCATTGACAGTCCATGCAAGATCATTAGGCATCACTATCAAAAAAATTTAACAAAACAATGCATTTCTAACTTCACACTAACATAGCCAGTCCGCAAAGTTGTATGTACTTAAATTGAACAATCGTGTATACGAACCAATGCGTTTACCCCCTTGGCTTTGTTGTTTTGTTATATTTAACTGTGGGCTTGCTGGTCCCAAATTCTTAAGCTCTAGTTTATTCCCGTAATTCAAATTCACTGTCGTAATACGGTTTAAAATGTTACTCACAGAATTATTCAATACTTACAAGTTTACACAACACAACATTTACAACAATTCAACCCAGCTTTTGACCATTGCTCACGACTCAACAACAAAATTATTCAGAATATTACACACTATATTTGAAGCTCACACGAGTTTGAAAGATATCTATATATAAAAACTATTCAAAATAAATACAAGCATTGTTATGAAATGTGTTTATAACAACAACAAAAAAGTGGAGCGCTAAAGTGTGCCTACAAAACAGTTAGTGTAAAACAGTAGAACACATTTTATTAAACAGTGGAATTCGAAGTTTCAGTATTGGTAACCTTGTCAAGTTCTAGGAAACTGTGTAGGAGCAGGGGTGCGCCCTGCTCTCTCTGATTTACAGCATGTGATTGGCTGAAAAGGGACGAGCCTCTGAAGTCTTGCCTCCCTCCCGCAGCACCCCTCGCCAATTGATAGGGTCATATCTCTCTACTCGCCCCACTCAGTTCAGGGCGAAGAATCGACATTTCTAAAAACATTTCTCTCATGACAAGACTCTCGTCCATCTCAAAAACATTAGTTGCGAAATAACCTCTGTATTCGAACACAGTATTATTTGCTGAGTAGCAGATAAGTAGAAGTCTGCGTTCTGAGATTTTATGGGTGGGGGAAGGGGGGACTGCGGGGGACTACTGAGGGAGGACTGCCCTGCAGTCCTCCCTTAGTAGACGTCACTGTTACAAACACCCTGTAAATTATGGGATTCTAGGCTCCCGGTCTCACGACACACAGGCCATTCAATGGCGTATTAGGGGTTCGGCGGATGGGTCCTCTGCAGGTTCTCCCCCCCTGATGTGCCACCAAACCTCACGTGTCCTCCTGCTCCTGAATTTGCTCATCGCGGCCTTCGCAGTCGTGGGGTCGGGGCACAGCGGGACCCACTTCGTCGTTGACGGCACCTGGGGTTAGTTGCATGTCGTTTCAGTGTTCCCGTACCTGTCTCCTCCCAATGCGAATAATGTAGGCGGCGAATCCATGTTTCTGTAGCACGTGATGCGTCTCACTCCTGCGTGCTGCTAACCCTACACAAAACCTTTCTTCGCAGATGACTGGGGATGTGTCCTCATGTATGCTGCCAGACTCTCATGCAACATAGGCAGCGGTCTGGTGGTGACCTGTAGCCATATTGCAGTGTAACAATCCTGCTGTTTTCTTATGTCTGCTCAACGCCCGGGTGTCCAGTCATGCTGCCTCTGTGCGAATAGTCAAAGACTTTATCCCTCGCATGTGTGGGCACATACACCTTTCATTTCCCTGGCTGTTGGATAGAACACGTCTCAATCCTGCCATCCACGACACACCATCCCTCCATTTTGTGCTGGGCGCATTGCCTAACCTTTTCCTGTGTAAATGTGCAACTATTTTGTGTCTGAACGATCTCCCGGTGCAAATCTGTAATCAGGCCCTCATTGTTGGTGACTGTGATATGCTGAACGTGAACCTCGGATACGGTGTCCAGTGAACTCGGTGGCAAAATGTCTTCCCATTCTGTTTAGTCCCAGACTATCACCTCATTGTTGGAGTTACATGACAATACATCTGCCAGTTCGTTCTCCCTGCTCGGTATGTATTCTACTACAAAGTCGTAAGCTTGCAGGTGTAACGCCCATTGTGCCAGCTTGCTTCTTGTCTCTCACATATTATGCAACCATACAAGGCACCGGTTGTCGGTCCATAGCGTAAATCTCTGGTATTCCAGTTTCGCGCAGTATTTTTTCACCGCCAAAAGACTGCTAGCCATTCGCTTTCATTGACGTTGTAACACCACTCCACCTCTCCTAGCTTCACGCTCGCAACATCGATAACGTGTTTCTCCTCGCCGTCCCCAACCTGGTACAATACTGCACCTATTCCTTCTTGGCTTGCATCCGTTTGGAGGCATAAATGTTTGCTCGTGTCGTAGCGTGCTAATGTCGGACATGCTCGGAACTCACGATTGATGCCCATGAATGCTTTCTCTGCCTTATCTGTCCACTGGAAACTTTTCTGTGGTGAGAAAAGGTCCATCAAGAGAGCGGTAATAATGCAAATCTTGGAATGTGCTCTCACAGCCAATTTATATGCCCGAAAAAACTCTTGCAGTTGCTTGCGTGGTCGTTGCTGCGGATAGCTGTCAATAAGCTTTAACTATTCAGGATTCGGCCTGTTTCCCTCCTGTTCGATCACGTGACCTAGGAAGTCGATGTTGGTTTTACCCACGAGTCATTTTTAGACTGAGCACGTTAGGCCATTAATCCCTAGCCTCTCCAGGATTTCTGCTATATGATGTATGTGTTCATCCCAACTGTTTGACTAGATAATTATGTGATCGAGATATGTCAGCATATACTCTCCACTAATGCCATCCGGCAAACATGCCATAATTGCCTGAAATGTCGCAGATGCACATTTCAATCTCAACGGCATCGCACAGAACTGAAATCGGTGGCCATTTGGGGGCCATCAATGCAGTTTTTGGCCTATCCTCTAGCTTCACTGGCACATGCCGATAACCATTCTTAAGGTCCAGGGAAGTCCAAACTTTAGCCTGTCCCAATGCATTTTACGCATCTTTCATGCTGACGTACAGTGGGAGAGTGCTGCACGTTACCCGGTTCAATGGCCGGAAGTCGACACAGAATTGCCAGGTTCCATATTTCTTGGGTGCCAGGGCAATGGCTGAATTAAAACTGGCTGTATGTGGGTTTGATCACACCATCATCAATCATTTCCTGATCTGCATTTTTATTATCCACTTCTGGTGTGGTATATACCTTCGTGGGCTGGTATGTACCAGCTTTTCAGCTACGAGCAGGATCGCATGCTCGGCGACAGTATTTTTTTTATTGCATTGTTCCTGCCAAACACAGCATGGCGTTCATCAAGGACGTGCTGGAATGTGGCCTGGTGCTCTCGCAGGACTTGGTTGTCAAACTCTCCTAGCTTTACTTTGGATAGGATACCCGCCACGCAGCGGTCCAGGTTTTACACAACGCACCTCACTCTCGCCGGCTCTATGATCGTGTTATGTTCCGCCAGCCATGGTATTCTCAAAATAGCTTCCTCACGGATATCCGGTGTAACAATGACTGTTGTACTGGTTTCTATGTCACGGACTTGAACTGTCACTACTGCCTGTCCTACGGCCATACTACAATGCTCGTTTGTTGCCAGCTGATTTACATGGCTTGTAGGTATAACATTCAGCTTGTGTACAAAGTGCGCTCGCATGAAGTTATGTGAGGCTGCAGTATCAATTTAGGCATGGCACAGCTGACTATTAATGGAAACTAGGATGTGGATAAATGGTGCGTTACTGCTACTAATTTGTTGCATCAAAGTTTGTTGTGAGGTTAATTTCGAGTCTGATGTCCGAATTCTAGAAGGCAGGATGTCGGAAGCATCCGGCCCCTTAATCCCTGCAATGTGTTTCCCTGCTGCTAGCATTCTGTCGCCTCCTTAATCCGGCCCATATGTGGGTTATTAGGACACCTGTGCCAGTGGTACTTTTGGTTCAGACAGTACCTGCAGGGATATCGTGGTGGATAATCCAGATTCCATCCCTCCTGCATATTGTTGGCATTACCTGCTAGACTGCGGTATGGTGGTTAATGGGCGTGGAAAACATGCGAGGATATGGTGGTAAAAATTATGTGAGTGGTTGAAAGGGGTACGGTACCTGTGTTGAGGTCTACTCCTAAAATGACGTCCATATTTAAACTATCAATAACTTAAGCTTTCTTGTAAAAATGTTTTTCTCCTATAATTACTGCATTTTATATTATGAATTACTTTGTTTTTACTCTGCATATGGTTACCACCATTTATTTCTAACATTTAGGGCAAATGTACCATCTGTTGTATGAAATGTGCAACCAAATTGTGCCAAGAGAGACTGCAAGGGATCACCTAAGAGTGAAAATAAATAATAACCTGGCAGCATTAGGCTTATGTTAGTCACACATGTCACAGACAGTATTTGTTATAAATTTACCCCATAGCAGGAATATAGAAATTCTTGAACCTCTATATCCTGAGGTTATGTATCTATCTATTCATCTTCTGTTGATTTCACAAATATTCATACCATATCAATAGCTTTGCGATATTACTTTATCACGTCATTAGAAGTTTATAAACGAATTATAGCAGTTATAGAATTTTTACTTTTACATTTATTTCTCTTATGTAAAGGGGCATTACACAGATTTTGGCCGTATTCGAAATCACCAGCTAAGAGCCCTTATATATTCGTCCCCGTGAAAAGTGCATCCCGAATGTGATGTCACATTGCTTCTGTCCTAATTCGAAGCTAGGGCACATTATGCACCCTAAAATGTCCCTTTCAGCCAAGGGCATGAGCAACTTGCCCTTCTCGAGCCCTAGATAGTTTTCGATTTGAAATTGTTTGAAATATTTCATTTGTTTCGTTTTTACAACTCTGCACAACCGCAGAAAACACTTACAAACGTCACAAAGACGAATAAAATTCGCATGGAGCGAAATTCTAAACAATTACACTCGAGGTGGAAACGAACACAAGCGCCTGAATTCACTTAACAAATATGTATATAGAATGTAAGAAGGTCTCGTGAAATGGGAAGGGACGAAGGGTAAATGATAAAGGGCATATAGCACCGAAATTGAACGCAGCCACTGGCTCCTTTCCTCTTCCCCCCATAACTACCCTATCATATGTTTGATACCAAAAAAAAGATTAATACAATTCAACGAGGTTAGTACCTACTAAATTGGAAATTCAGAATGCAATTTTAATATTATTTGTATGGAAACATGTCGAAAATATGCTGAGAAATCTATAAAACGATCGGAATGTTACCAATATTTCTATGCACATTTATTAACCTGAAAATTATTTACTCAACCCATTCATGGCAGTATATACATTGATAACAAAATAAATATAAATAAAACTCAATGGGTTTTTATATCTTGGAAATTCGGATTGAAATTGTAATATTATTTGAATAAGCATACACCTGGGAAATATGCTTCTGACATCTAAACAACACTCAAAATTTTACTCATAATTGAAATACATTTATTAAGCAGACAATTATTTACACACAGTACAACAGAACGACATTTTGTAAATACTACTTATTAACTTTTAAAACTTGCGAACTTTATAACCACTAAACGTACACATTAAGGCCATGTTCCGTTACCTACACAATGCGAAATATGCGCAGCGAAGTAGTTATGATCCCTCGCACAGGCGCATCGTCGCACCTTCTACATCATTCTACTTCCGCCAATCACACGCATAACCTGCACGAGAAAAAAGCACAAAAACTTCTTTTGCCGAAGTCACAGTAGCGGGGAAATGCCAGAACGGGCATATTTGGAGGTTAGCATTGGCGGTGTTCGAGGTCAAGTTTGTTGGTTTTAGGAAACGTGCACAGTGTTGATTGTACTGAATGATTCTGTAACTAAATTATATATTACTAATGACGAACAAACATGTTTTGGTGAAGTAAACTTGAAAGGATTTCCATAGGAAAACACATTTTTAAGAGGTTGCGAATTTAAGTAACATTAAGTTTGCGTGTTTTGTAAATAATGCATTTGTAAGCTGTTACTATAATTATTGAAATGCACGTGGCCTAAAAACGTCGCACTTTAACACTTTTGTAGTGTGTAAATATTATTTGTTTCCTTGCCTATATCGTGAATTCTACGTGTGTGGTTAACCTCTACCAAAGTGTGTGTATGTGTGTGCATTGCTGCATCTGTACATATACGAACGACATATATCGCGTTTTGTTTTTTTCATTAAAGGTAAAATTTTTGAACAATAATTTGAACAGTTTTCCATTACCAACAAAATTTTCTACTGCTCCATCAAAACAAACCTGTCTCATGAAAAACAGTAACCTAAAGAGTCTCCCCTCCTCCACAAGCCTTTTTTCGATACAGTGTTTCCATACGCGAAAATAAAGCAGGTTGGAATGCCAACCTGTGACATAATCAGCTGTGTGTACAACTTTGAAATCAATATGTACTGGTGGTGGCTGTTAAATATTTAATATTCGATTAATTTTATTATGCCCCGTTACATATAAGAGAATTGTAAACAAGTTGTCCTGTCTAATTGTACGACAGGATCACGGGTTTACCATTGCCGTATATGTAAATGTCTTGCCATTCGTAAACAAAACGCCCAAATTACGCGCCGAAAATAAAGTGTGAAAGTTGTTCCGATCCTCAGCCCTACATTAAATGCATGAAGTAACGAAACAACTGGCGGCTATGTAATTGGTCGCATCAGTGCAGGGAATGAAACGACCTAATTTTCACATCAAATACAATATGGAGACTGTCGCAAGTGCGTAGTATGTTCCACAAGGCCAC
Source organism: Dryococelus australis (assembly GCA_029891345.1). Taxonomy (NCBI): domain Eukaryota; kingdom Metazoa; phylum Arthropoda; class Insecta; order Phasmatodea; family Phasmatidae; genus Dryococelus; species Dryococelus australis. The sequence goes on from CM056995.1 coordinate 166,219,824, forward strand.
AAGTATGTGTGTATTATACTGAGAACATGAGGTGGCTATGTTCTATTCCTAGCAGTGTTAACAAGTGAAGCCAGTTTATCGCGTGGAGTTAGACGGTTATTTCCCGGTAAAAACGGTCACGTGATCGCCAGTAGCAAAAACATTGTTTTGGCCTATCATTCATTTGTATTTTGATCAGTATTAAAATCATACATACATACACTCGCAATTAGGCTACCGCCCGGTGGCGAGCTCTCTCAACTCTCCTTCACCGAACCAACTCCTTTTCCACTCCCTTCCTGAATTTACCAACCCCTCTCACAGATACCAATTCCTCCCTCAACACATTCCACTCCCTCACAGACCTCACAAGCATGGACTATCTACCCCACTCCGTTCTCCTCCACACCCTCTGAAGCTTCTCACTGTTGTTTCCTCTTCCCCTAAACACCTCCTTACTTAGCTTGCAGTGTATCCCTCCCCATCCCCCCCTCTTCATTCACCACCCTGTACATTCTGACTAACCATTCAACTTTCCTCCTGTCCTTCAATGAGCTCCACCCCATTTATTTCATCATCACTGATGGCCTATAGTTTCCTTCTTCCTCATCATCCTGCCCTTGCCTTCTCCACCTACCCTTCACCCATCTTGCTGCCTTTCTCTGCACCTTTTCCAGTTCTCGCACCTCCACCTCCACATACGGGTCCCATACTGCTGCAGCATATTCTAACATTGGCCGTACCATTGTGCCATACGCCTTCTCCTTCACCTCACAGCTGACTCCAATTAGCACCCTTCCCAGCATACCCAGAGCCCTTCTTCCCTTTGCAACCACCCTCTCTACCTGTTTTTTCCACCTGAGGTCTCCCAGCAGTACAATCCCAAGATACTTATATTCTGCTGCTTCTTCTATCTCTTGTCCCTCCCATCTGTACATGTCCCTGCTTATCATCTTCTTCGTTGTGAATCTCACTACCTTAGTTTTTCTTACATTTATCTTCATTTTATTTTTTCTGGTCCACAACCATATCTTATCAATGTCCGCCTGCAAATTTCTGCCCCCCTCTCCCACCTCAGCATATACAACACAATCGTCTGCAAACAATCTGATTTTTCCTCTAATCCACAAACCCATGTCATTTACCATTATGGTAAATAACAAAGGACCCAGCACGCTTCCCTGTGGTACCCCTGACGTAACCTCCTCTTCCTCCGATATTGCCTCCCCCACTTTCACCCTCTTCCTTTGCCCCCTGAGAAAGTCCCCTATCCATTCCACTACCCTCCTGTCTGGTATCAGCGCCTCCACTTTCCTCATCAATGTCCCATGGGGCACCTTATCAACTGGCTTCTCAGAATCTATGAAGCAGGCATCCACCTGCTTCCCCTCATCAACTACCTGCACCAGATCCTCTAATAACCCAGCGAGCTTAGTCTCACAGTAGTATCCCCTCCTGAAACCATGCTGGGACTCCTCCAACCTATTCCTATTGTTAATAACCCTCACCACATACTGCACCACCAGCCTCTCCATTACTTTTCCTGTACTTGATGTGAGACTCACCGGTCTGTAGCTGCCAGGCCTCCCCCTATCCTCTCCTTCCTTGTGTATAGGTACCACCATAACATCCTTCCAATCTTGTGGTAACTTAACCTCTCCTAAGGACTTTTTAAACAGCACTTCTAAATATTTCGTTACCTCACAGGGAAACCAACATTGGTGAAAGGCAAACGTCCTATCACTATGCCACCACAGCCCCCCCCCTCCATGCCCGCCTTGGGTGGGGGAGAGGAACCTCATTTCTTCAGCAATAATGCTTTTTCTTAGAGGAGTGTTTGTTTGTCAAGTTTCTGCAGCGTGGTTCTGAGATATTGAAACTTAATAGTTTTTAATGTATTCAGAGGAGAATTTACTTTAAAAATAATAATTCCACAAGTTGATAGTGATGCCGTTGGGTGAGACACGAAACGAACAATGACACAAATACTTACTGGTAATATGGGCACCAACAGTGCTTCCCAATTACCGCACTATTGAGACTCGGGGATGTTGTGGGTTCTGTGTGTCTGTTTCACGTGTGCGTACTTACAAACACGTAAATTCTAAACTTTTAATAAACATAACTGAAACTAAACAATGGATGAAACTTATGTGGCTAGGACACTGTCACTACTGAATAAAAAATTGAGTTCACTGTAGACTTGGTTTTATTGATATTGTGCCAATGAAATGGTTACCTCAGTCATGACTAACCAATTCTGCTTGGGTGCTCCCCAGCCCATAATTAACCTAGCGTACGCCTAAATGGATGATCTCGCCGAGGTGCGTGAAAGCACAACCTTCACAAGGGAAGAGAGCCGACAGCCACTAGGGTGGACTGACAGTTTTTCCCTGAATACAGGACACTGTGAATTACAAATGAAAACCCTTAATACACATTAACACGTGTGATTACTCGGCATCATTAACGCAAACTCGTCGGGGCTCGCCCTCCAGCAAGTGATTAGTGTGGTGACTGCCTATACACAGAGCCGGCTAGGATGGGAATAATTGCACTGTACACAAATTACACAATTACATACACTGTTTAATGATACATGAAATAAGATCGGACACGAGATGAATATTCACAATAAACACACACATGTGTGAAAACATGTTTAGATGGCGCGGATACAGATGGATAGTTCGTAGCAGACCACGTGGTGCAGGTGAAATTGCAATATTTCTGCATGGAAACAGCAAACTAAATTCAGATAAAATATTATTCATGTTTGGCAAATGGTTCTCTTTACGATTAACGTTGTTACATGCTTGTAACATGCCTGATGGCGGTAAAATCAAACATTACTCTGACCGCGTGGTCAAGTACAAAAGCATCAATTTACGTGAAAAATACATTAAACCCTGAAAGAAAAATACATAGAACCCTGAAATAAATGATTGCAGATACAATGTTATATAAGTAAGCTCTTAAAACACAATGATGGTGTATACAAAGACTTGGCTTCAGTCAGCCACTTGGTTATACGTGATGTTGCCATAAAATATTCATACACAAAAATTACCCTTAAATACATACAGAAAAATAAAGCTCTTAAAGTTGTGTGTAGCAATTATGCAGAAGTTACAATGAAATGCCATAAACATAGGCAGATGGCGTCTGATTCAAAATGTGCGGGTCGCGTGACCGACATCTTTCTCCTCCTTCTCCTCGATTAAGTTAAAAATCATAAGAAATTAGTAAAGCGGGAGCATAATGCTGGGGAAAATGTCTGGTGAAATGTACGCAAGCAAAGATTAACCAGTAACTACATGGACTATGGAAACCTACATCAATGAACAAAAGTTGTAATGCGCACGTTACAGTGTCTTACCTCGCCAGCTCTCTTCGACAGACTGTCCAGATACAAGCGTCGCACGGACCTATGATGGCTGCCTACAAGATTCACATAAGCGGAAGTGCTATGCACGCAGAGTGAAATATTTTATAGTGAAAATGAAATGGACAAATTAAATTAGACATTGTTTTACATTTCTATAATTTTGTTACGAATTTCAGTATTATTTTATTGTCTCTTTATGATGGTGTTCATGCCAGAATATTAAGTGTTCTTAATCTTGGCGTCACAGGCACTTTGAATATTCATAACCAAACAATTAAAATTAGTACAAGAACTTTAAAACATTTTAAGACATATTTAACACTGTAAAGACAATATAACACATTTTACCCTGAAATTAACATTTATAGGAAAGTTCAAAATTGTCTGCCTCTTGCACACGTTACACGTGAGCACCGTCATGGGCTCTAGCGCCACTGGCTGTTATCCGGCATCAGACTAGTAAAATTTCCCATGTGAATTGTAATATATATGTATTTATTCATCAGCTTCTTTGTTCAACACAAAATGCTTCGAATGTAACCTTGCTCTCGACGTCATTCTAATGTAAACACAATGTTTTGGGATACTCTCAAGATGGTGGCTAGAGTCCATAGTAAAACCACCTATCTCCAGTGGCTTCACCTGCATCACAACAGGCCATCTCCTGTATAGTCCTAACTCCATGACTGGGAATTAGAACAGCGCTAGTATACACATGGTGATGTCACTTCCGGCAACAAGTACGCAAAAGTATGAATTTTTTGAGAATTCAGAAACAGCCTAAGAAGTGCGTAATACTATTTGCCCTTGCCTTTAATCAGAACACGTGTTAATGTTTTTACGGTAACTTAATTCTTTGCAACAAATATTTAATGCGTAAAAAGTCATTTACAGGGTATATTTATAGCGTGGAACTGACGTTATGCAGGTAAACAACACAGGTATGGAGCAGTGTTGGGTCATTATGTGTATAATGATGTACAAGTTAATAATATTACTGACAGTATTTGTAACTTGTAGAATAATGTTACACAATAACAATTTACAAATCTACAAGAGCTCTCTCACCTCTCCTTAACCCAACCAACTCCTTTTCTATGCCCTTCCTGAACTTACCAACCCCTCTCACAGATTAGATACCAATTCCTCCTTCAACACATTCCACTCCCTCACAGATCTCACAAGCATGGACTATCTACCCACCTCCGTTCTCCTCCACACCCTCCGAAGCTTCTCACTGTTGTTTCCTCTTCCGCTTTAGTATATTTTCTACAGGTGTCCACTTGCTTATAGTTTCAAGTTACAAGTGAGGTTGTGTAGGTATTTCGACTTTTGTGTCGACTTTTATTAATGTCACTATGCATATACATTTCAGTACATTAGGCCACCAAATATCTCTTAAGTATGTACAATCTTTGCCCAATAGTATGGCACAATGCTTGTGCATGTGAATTATTTTTCTTCCATTCTTGCACTTTTTATTTCTTTGTTAGTGTTTAGCTTAATGCGCCAAATAATACAGATAGTTATTCTTTAATTTTTTTAGAGGGTACCTAGTTTATGCTGTTTATCATGCTTGCCCATTCTCATCATTTAACCATTAACTACACACAAACTAACAACAGCCCTTATAACTTCAAAATACCATGGAAGGAAGAAAATCAGTATAGTTGAATGGTTACACATAGATAAATATAAAATGGGAGGCAATTCCTGATGAATAGGAAATTAAAAACTAATCTACACCATTTAGCTGACTTCTAACTAGTGAAATTTACTTGTATAAATAAACTTATAATATTAGAAAATAGTTTTCCATTATGCAACACAAGTTATTAGTACCTGTAATTTGTAACTTATAAAATTTTACTAATGATATCGGTAGAATTGTGCAACAGCCCCCCGGTCTATATTGAGAAGAGGATAAATCTTATTACTAGTAGAATAAATATACATATCATAGATGATACAGAGCCCCGTTCAGAGACGGTGTTCATAAAAGGCATTGTGTAACGCCATGTTATTTTTTCCTTATAGTGCGTGTCCTTGGTTGACATCAGGTGGATTGTGGGAGATTGCTGGACAGGACATTAGTTGCTGTTTGATGTGTGTCGTGTCAGAGGTTTCGGATTTAAGAGTGCTTAAACTCGTGTTTTATTGCAATTTAAATTTGTTGGAAATGTTAAAGCTTTTAATTGTGTGAAATTACTAGTGTTTCTATGCTATTACAGCAAGGGAAAATTTAAATTATAAAATAAGTGCGATAATTAGTGTGTGTGTGTAGGGTGGTCAAATGGACAGATGTTGTGGTGTTCGTATTCATATATGCTGTATAAATGGCAAGTGATTATAGGTTGTTCACTGTAAAAGATCACTTTTGAAAGCCCTGCTTAAGATTTACTTGTATACACGTTGTGTATTCCTCCGCCTTATGTGAAACTAACATTGCCATGGGCCTCATCACTTTGTTCATGTGTCGGTCAAATGAAACTCTGATATTATTAAGAAAGGAAATGCTTTACAGATCTGCTCATTTTTACACTTAGATGATTAAAAATACAGAAAGCGAAAGAAATAATTCTAAGTTATCATAAATGTTTACGTAATACTTTTTATTCAACGTTAAGGTATAGAACTACTTTCGTTCTATCATTACCAATTTTACTGGGTGAATGTCACTCAGTGCGTCCATAAAAATATATGCATGCAGGGGCAGTGACTTTATTAGAAGAAGCATTCCTAAAGTGTTCACTTTATAGTGAAACATATGTACATAATGTAATATTTATTCACGAAAATGTGTTAAATTGCAAAAATACCGGTACTGTACAATTGTAGTTAAACATTGTGCACCGACCCAAAGTCCCAGCGCCAGCATGAGATAAATCCCCAAAACAGTGATTCAAGGCGTGCCTGCAATTTTCTTTAAGTGGCGATGCGAAGTGTCATGCATCTGCGAAATTGGGAGTTTCCCCATAAATGATTGTCATGTGTAGCCTATTTGCACTGAGAACTAATGTGTGTGTGTTTTGCAATGTAACAAATTTTTGTACCATTTGTAATTGTATTACTGTAATATTGTCTCATGAAAACATGTTTAATTGCAAAAAGATGAAACTTAACATTACCTAATTTGACAATGTTACCAATACAATTGATAATGGGGAGGACTATGACCTGGAGGGAAATTGAGGGGTAAAAGTTTATAATGATAATATACATATTTTGTATTTCTTTTACCCCACAATTTCCCTGATCTTCATAGCCCTCCCCACTATAGTGTATATAGCTTGTATTGGTAATACTTTCTATTTAGTTAATGTTTGGTTCAGTTTTTTTTTTTTTTTTTTGCGATTTAATGTATTTTCATGAATAAATATTACGTTATTTACATATTTTTCACCCATTTTACCCCACAGTTTCCCTGATCTTCATAGCCCCAACCCCCCACTATTGTTTTTGGGGTTTCTATTGATCAAATGTTGATGCCCCTAGTAAATTTGTGTTCTGTGTAATTAGTAGAGTGAAATTATACTACTTTCGAGATTTTTCTTCTTAAGAGAAGGCCCTATTCTTAAGAATTACTGTGGAGATGGTGTATGTAAATGTGTCACTTGTTTCCAAATTTACTAGTGATCGTGGTTTGAGGTAACCGCGTGTGTTTTCCTTAACTGTGTTTGTTGCTGTTCCTTTGGTGTGTGGTAGAGTATTTTGAGAATTGAGGTCTGACTGATGTTCATTTTGGTGCACATGGAATAAGTACTCTAAAGCGTAATTTTTTTCTGTGACCTACTTATGTCGTCTGCTGACGTGGCGGATGCGTGATTTGTATTGCATCACCTTCGTTTTCCCATGCTTCTAATTCCTTACATTTTATTGCGTGCTTGACATTGGATGCATCTAATGTGACTACCTTTAATATTTTTTTGCTGTGGATGGGCTGACTTGTTTTTATTGCTCAATAGTATATTGTGTTGTTACGTGTATTGTGTTTCATTTGCTGTTTTGAAAAGTTTTTTGACTGATGATACAAATGGTTTCTTCTTTTGGGTACTGATTACTGGATATCTGTCTATGTAGTGTATTATATTGTTTCGTTGTTGCGTGAAACGTTGAGCTTGTATTGTATTGACGTCGTCGGATGAGATACAAGACGAACAATGACACAAATACTTACTGGTAATTTGGGTGCCAGCGATGCTTCCCAATCACCTCACTATTGAGACTCAGGGTTCTCAGGGATTTTGTGGGTTCTGTGTGTCTGTCTCACCCGTGCGTACTCACAAACACGTTGTCAATACTAAACTATTAATAAACATAACTGAAACTAAACCATGGATGAAACTTATGTGGCTAGGACACTGTCACTATTGAATAAAAAATTGAGTTCACTGTAGACTTGTTTTTATTGATATTATTCATACATATCAACGTGCCAATGAAATGATTATCTCAGTCATGACTAGCCAATTCCGCTTGTGTGTTCCCCAGCCCGTAATTAATCTAGCGCACGCCTAAATAGATGATCTCACCGGGGTGCGTGAAAGCACAGCCTTCACAAGGGAAGAGGGCCGACAGCTCCTAGGGTGGACTGACGGTTTTTCCCTGAAGACAGGACACTGTGAAGTACAAATGAAAACCCTTAATACACATTAACACGAGTGATTCCTCTGCATCACTAACGCAAACTCATCGGGGCTCGCCTCCAGCACGTGGTTAGTGTGGTGACGGCCTATACACAGAGCCGGCTAGGACGGGAATAATTGTACTGTACACTAATTACATATACCCTTGAAGAAGACATGAAATAAGATGGGACATGAGATGAATATTCACAATAAACACACACGTGTGAAAAAAAGTTTCGGTGGCGCGGATGCCGTTGGATGAAGTTCGTAGCAGACCATGTGGTGCAGGTGAAATTGCAATATTTCTGCGTGGAGATGGCAAACTAAATTCAGATAAAATATTATTCGTGTAGAGCAAGCAATTCTCTTTACGATTAGCATTGTTACAGGCTTGTAGACACCTGATGGCGGTGAAATCAAACATTACTGTTACCGCGTGGTTACGTACAAAAAGCATCAATTTACGTGAAAAATACGTTGAACCCTAAATAATACTGACATAGAACCCTGAAATAAATTATTGTACATACAATGTTATATAAATGAGCCCTTAAAATGCAATGATGCCATATACAAAGACTTGGCTTCAGTCGGTCATTTGGTTATACATGAAGTTGCTGTAAAATATTCAGACACGAAACTTACCCTCAAATACATACATGAAAATAAAACTCTTAAAATTGCGTGTAGCAATAATGCAGAAGTTACAGTGTTGCACCGACCTACCATGGCCACCTACGGGGTTCACATATGCGGAAGTGCTATGCACGCAGAGTGAAGTATTTTATATTGAAAATAAAATGGCACAAATTAAATTAAATATTGTTTTACATTCTTATAATTTTATTATGAATTCCAATATTATTTTAATGTCTCTTTGTGATGGCGTTCATGCCGGAATATTAAGTGTTCTTAGTATCGGTGCCGCGGGCTCTTTGAATATTCATAACCAAATAATTAAAATTAGTACAAGTACTTTAAAACTTTTTAAGACATATTAAACACTGTAAAGACAATATAACACATTTTACCCTGAAATTAACATTTAAGGAAAGTTCAAAATTATCAGCCTCTTTGCGCACTTGTGGAACATGTGACATGTGAGCGTTGTCAAATGCTCTAGCGCCACTGGATGTTAGCCGGCGTCAGTATGTTGTGATGGAGTGTGTAATTTCACTCCATAAGAGGCTGTTCCAGCATTTCAGGGACAGTAGCAACCCACAATAACCCCATTTACTTTAATGCTAACGTTGTTGTACTTCTAGTGACAAAAGTAATACAAATTTATAATATATATTGATATCATAGGCATGATCAATATTATTTGAAATGTGTTCTCTAAAATCTGTCATTATTGATGGCTTTATCACAGTAGTTAAAAACTTTGATGATCAGGTGTGATACCAGAAATAACAATTAAACAATCACTCAGTGAAATCTTTAATGTAATGTGGTAGCTAACTAATTTCTAATGCCCTGAGAATGAACTTTAAAATAATACATTCACAAAGTTTGCGTGGATTATATTGCGGTAGTGACAGCAATATATATCAAATAACATTAAATGTAGGGTACTATTACTTGGACATAGGTCCCTTTCATCTGTAGTCGGGCGGTAGGTAGCTTGTGCTCAGTGGGAAATGAGCAAGCAATTAGTCACAGTGGAGTGAGGTCGGGGGAGGTGGTGGCCTGACATGGAAGAACAAGCAGCTGCTAGTTTTCTGAAAGCTAAACCTCATGGACAGTGAACTACACTGTTTCTAGAAATTGGAAGTTTGTGACATGGAATTTTTCCATGGAGCAGTTGATTGGTGATTGGTGCAGAAATGAAAAAACCACTTATGTATGTCGGTATGACGAAAGAAAAATAGAGGGGGAAATTTTTTGAGCGTGGAGAGAGAAGCAAACACAGAGGTAAGATTTTCTGCAATGTATGTGCACATTGGAAGGACAATTATTTCACGTAATAAGTGGCACGCAGCAACATAGATGGATCTTGGCTCACACTGCAACAACACCTATTGTGTTCGTCTGATGTGAAGTATAATGTACGTTCGCTGTTTTCGTATAGTGAAAACCTTGTTAGTGTCACTTTATTAAATTATGTATTAAGGCCTACATTTGGTGTTTTGATGTAGTTCTGTGGTGGTTTTCGTATATGGTGGTCAAGAACATCACGCACTCGTTTTGTCCAGAAACGTATGAATGTTTCTGAACACTGAATAACCAGGTTTTGTGTAGAAAATTTTAATCTCACTATTCTGTATGACTCAATGTATCTAAAATCCAGCCTTTACACTACACAATTCCTTTTATCGTTTGGTATGCACATAGCATGGGTACAGATGAAATAAAAGAAAGTGCAGTAATATTTTCTGTATTAGAGGAGAATAGAGGAGAATTAGTAAAATATGAATTCATTCTTGCACATCACTTTTTTACCAGTAGTAAAAAAGAAACTGGATTTGAACCCGTAAGCAGCTTACATTTGACAAGCATTCAGTCGCAATAAAATAGTTTTTTTTACCCCCATGCTTTGAAATAATTAGTGGAATGTTTGCAATTATCCTTTATAGGGAAAATTATATTTAAAAGAAGTGCATGTGCACACAGATTCTGTACAGTAACTGTTTATTCTAATAATAGCATAATAACCAAAATTTACCACCAAGAAAGGCTGGCTTGTTAATTTAAAGTCAAAATCCAACTATAAATTCTTTCTTTTATTACAAATAAGGCTTTCGTATACAGATAATTTATGAGAAAGATTCAAATAAATTAGAACAGTAGAAAGTTGCTCATTTATGCGCAGTGAGAGTCTCAAATGTATCATCTGAAAAACTATTTATTTTGGTTTCATACAGTCGCACGTGCGGCAGCAAAAAAAGGTACAATCGCTACACAAAGTTTTAATTTTAGCTTCAATTAATAAAGACCTCAAGTGGCGATTAAACATATACAAAAATTACTACCGCCTTGTACAATACATATTTATTGGCGGAAAATTCATTTATACAATACATTAGGCCACAAATATTTTATAAAGTAGGTTATTAGTCACCATCACATTGTGTTCTTTACACTCGTTCCCCATGCATGCGGGACGTAGCGAGTATTGTGGAACTTGAAAAAACAGCATTGGATCAATAGATTTGATTGACCTTGAATATTAACTCTACAAGAAAAATACATAAGCTGCTGGTGCATAAAATATAGGGTAGCACGATTTCAAAAATATGAATACCACGCAAGGTATTACTTTAGAATATTTCTCTTCAACTTCGTAACCATGTAATTACAATGATTAAAAGCATTAAAATCCAACATGAACCTTCTATGATGAATAAATGAGTAAAGCCCTTGACATTATGTAGTAGGACTTCAACAAGACTGACCAGAATAGCTTTTCCAAATAGGCTTATTCTCTGCTACAATTTTCACCTCTGAGTAAAATATTGTTTCAATGGCAGCTGCGGCGGATATTTTAATTACGAACACCTCTAAAGTGAGGGCTTTGCATTCCAAAACACACTACACACATTTTAAGTGGAATTAAAATAAAATAGTAATTCAATCTGCCCAAAAGCTCTAAAATACCAGAGAGCTCAGCAATCCAAATCCAGTACTGGGCCTAAAAGCTTTTCAAATAAAACGAGTCCTAAACTGAATTAAATCAATGGTAATTAAAAAAACGGAGTAGACTTTGATATACATGCAGCCAGGCAAATACAAAACCTCAATTCAAAAGTGGCTGCATCAAATATAACCTACAGTGTGTCGTGACTGAGACTTGATACATCAGAATATTGGGCAACTTAATAGGACAGAGGCCGAAAGCAAATGATTGTTCAAACAACTCATATTCATGAAACTCAGGTTTTCACACATGATTCAACATTATTATGACACATTACTTACAGCTGGTCCTCCTGCATTACGCTCCAATTGTACGAAAGCAAGTTTCATAAGCAAAACTACAGCTGACACCCATGCCAGCATGAAAAGAAACACACTCTGATTCTCTGCTACGACTCACCCTAATATTCAGTTGGTCACCTAGGAAAATAACCATGGTCATTCCAATAAGACTTGAAGACCTGCGTCGCTGTCCAAAAAATAGTGGTAAATAATGTCATCACGACGAACTTGCATACTGATTGCTAAAGGCACCCAAGGTTGACGAGCTCTAGATGGTCACAGCTACCAATGACGTGAAGAGTAGCCAGAGATGAGGTAGAATAGGATGAGGGCAGGTTGTGCAACACCTTAAGTAAGCTCGCCTTCTATGTTGCAAAAGTCGGTAGGGGTAAGGCTGGGAATAAGGAGTAGGGAGACCGGCCTCTGCCGAGGCTGATAGCCAGAAAACAGGAATCATAGCGGTTGTTAGCAGACTATGGCTGTAAAAATCATAGCATTACTGAACTGAGGCAAATTAATTCTATAAATGAAGAACTTTTAAGTAAACAAAAAGCCAATTTAAATGTAAGCATTTTAAAACTTTGATAATCCACAGGCATTTGAACACGAAAAATATGTTCACCTCACACTTGATGTGATCTTTTTATTTTTGTAATTAAAATTTTTACAGAAATGAGCCTTTGTACATGTAGAGACTTGTTAGTCATAATAAAGACACAAACTGCACATCCATGCCTTACATGGGACTAGAGCTCAGAAACAATAGTATCGTAATCCCATATACATCGAACCATGCTACGGAAGTCTCTTGATGATTTGTAACAGTCTAATTGTAACTGTTGGTTCGGAAATTTTTCCACTTTAAATTGGTCCCCCGTGGAAACCAATCTGCATTCCTATTTCAAGGCAGAGGAGCTACCGCTATATTATCAGGATGCCCTATTGTTTGAGCTAAATTAAACAAGTTCTAGTGTCTGGAAACTTGTATAATTTTAAAATAATATATCTTACTTTGTACTGTTGTGAGTTATTTCACTTTTTTCATGTGTTTCAAATAATGACTATTTCTGTTTTAAAAGACAGCACCTGTGACAGATCGAATTTTCACCTAGATTATCATATACTGGAGCCTTGATGAGGTAGTTACCACAATCTTGACTGAGATTGTCGTCAGCTACTCCATGTTTACGAGATGCATAATAACAACAAACAAGAAAGGAACAAACATATTGCATGTTCCTTGTTATATTTGAATTGATTGTATTATTAGCTCATAAACCATAATTTTATATTATGTACTTATTGGTAATGGTTAATAACACTGTTAGGAACAAAGTCAAATTCTGGAAATGCATGCCTAATAGTGACGAGTGTGAGAAACAAAATTCATTTATTTATTTTGGTGACATTTTAAAATTGAATTGGTGAAGCTCCTATTTTATTTGTTAGCCTACTTTGTAGCCCTTTATAGTGATTAAACAATGAAATTATGACAATTTTTTTTGTTATTTGAATAATAGTAAGACTTGCTGAGAATTTTTCATTTCCCTTCGTGATTTTGGCAATGCCAGGTAGTCTATAAAACCAAGTCAGAAAGCAATTGACAAATGAAAAATGTAGAGAAATTATTATATGGTGGCCTAAATTAAAAAAAATTGCAATATGGTGGCTTATATAAGGAGGTCATGGTTAGTGGTGATGCAGCAGTTGTTTGCTGGTTGCTAACACGGGATGATGCAAATTTTTTTGTGATATTATTTTTTAATTTTATAATTATTTTAGTAAATTTTTTACGTATATTTCCTGATGTTTTGCGATTTTCTTTTTCGGGAGACAGGGTTGGAGGTGGTAGGTCGAGTGACGTAATCCAATATGAAGAGTGGGCGACATCACGAGATGACCGCCTGGTTCGCAAAGCCTTCAGATTTATAAACTCATGCGTCAAGCTTCCATCTTGAGGTTTGTGGCAGGGCTATGGCATTTTTTAGATCAATTACATAGAAAAGTAGAAATCGTTAAATCAAACAAATGCCTAAATTCTTTTAAATTTCATACGAAAAAATGTTATTTTCCGCACACTACTCCCTTCTCTTTCCACTCACCCCAATACTTGCTAGACAGGGTCTGGGTTTCTGTAGATTCTAGCTCGTAGCCAGGAGATGGTGCAGGTAGATCCCCTGCTTTCTTGGTTTCCACACCACCGTCTTGACGTTTGACCCAAAACTGTTTTGAAAATAGGATTTTTTTACCCTAAAATCACCTTGTTTGGTAAGAATGTTGTACAATTAAAAAATTTTTTTACAGTTCTTACTTATTTTATGTTAGTGACTAAGTGAGTATCCCATTCCAGTGGATCCACAAAAATGCCAGAGGCATGTCACAAGCCATTATGGTGGAAACTTGAAGCATGGATTCGTGTCTTGAAACTTGGCAATGCTGGCGGTCATTCTTTGCCGTCACCTACCAAATGTATTAGATGAGTTAACGTGATCCCGTCCACCTCCATATCTCTCCCAAAAAAACTCTTTAAAATAATTCTAATAAATCAAGAAAAATACACAAAAAAGTTGTAAAATTCTTAAACTTATAAAATTTTAAAATCGCTGAAGTTCTATAAAAATCACAACAAAAAAAAGCATGCACACTTTTCGAAGCCAGCAGCAAGCAAACAAATTATTTATCTTGTAATGAGATATAGAGGAAGTGTCCGAGCAACATGTGCTGGAGGCTGACAATCTAGCCGGGACTGAGTGGCGAGCGATGGAAACAAAGACTGCTGTAAGCTGAGCTTACAGGGTTCAAGCTAGTCAGATCCAAGCAACAAGTGCTGCAGTTCTGATGACTGGTCAAGAGACGCGTCTGTCTCCCCTTTTACACTCATTCGTACCGCTGCCCTATGCTGATTGGCGGCTGCCACTAAGGCGAGGGCTAGACGCAGAGCAGGGGATAGCAAATGCATGACTTTCCAATGTGATGTCACCTGCCGGCTGGAAGGGGAGAAAAGCAAAAGATAAACATTATCCTACTACTTACGCTATCTAACGAGCTGAGAGTAAAATAATTTATTCCATCTAAGCATTGTTATGGTGGGCTGGTGACTAAAACAATCTGCAAGGCAGACAGTACAGTCTCACTATATATTGGGACAAATGAAAATGCAAACTTCTGTCGCAGGGATAAACTGAGCTAAGGATGTAGTGGAAATCATCTAATTTCCATTGTTGCAAAATATATCATGCGTCAATGTTCATCACCTAGCCTGAATGACTATTTCGGAAAATATTCTAAAGTTATTTGCTACTCTACTCACTACCATAAGATTGATTGCAAGTAATGAATAATTAATTTTCTTGTATGTGTATTGTAAGTTCAAATTAAAAGTAACTGTTTGCTAAATGATTTGAATATAAGGGAGTATCAAAGCTTAGATATAAATGTTTTGTGCTTCAACCACGCCTACATTACATGTTTCATACATCCCACAAATTCACAATTTTTTCTTAATCATTCATATTTATTGAAATTGCTCTATCTTATGTACTTTTTTATTTTTTTAAGTCTTTGTAAGTGTCTTATGGTATGTATAATGGAAATGTTGGGTAAGCGCCAAGAATAATTTCAAGTACTTCATAAACGAGTACCTCATATCTAATTCAGAATTACATTGAAGAACACAATTTATTCTCATCAGCAACATATTGGTACACTATTGGTTTACATTATTTAATTATTTTCTACACTATAGAAAATTCTATATGTTATAGACTAGCCTTGTGCGCATTTCACATTACACAGAAATAGTTGGTAAAACAACTGTGTGGTCTATTTTAAACATAAAGTATTTGTATTTTATTTCCACACAACAAAGGAATATTTAAAGATTGGTGTCCAACATTAAGGCCTATGTGAAAAGAGTTTTTGAACTTTTAAATCAAATAGGAAATGAGTAAGTCTGGAGATAGAGAGTAATTCTTTCTATGCGGTTCATTGGACACGTTTGTAGAATCGAACCTCGACAAAATTGCAGACAATGATTGCAAAAATGAGCTTGCCTGAGTCCCATACATTCACATAATGTGTTATCCCTGTATGTGAATTGAATGAAAAATTGTACAAATGTTCCAAATACACAAACTATAACTTGTACCACTTCTCATTGAAATCCATTATTACCCATGTGTCACTTGAATGTCATGCGGTATCTGCAAACTTTTTCACAGATTTTTGTAAACTTGGAAGCTAAACTCACATCTCAAAGTTAAAACTTAGAATTTAAGCTTACTTGCCTCTCAAAATGAAAAGCATACCTCTCAAAGTGAAAATATAGAAAACATGGAATCAAGGCTTCTTGCTCAATGTAAGAATTTTGAGTACAAAATGACACAAAATTTTGAAACACTAAAATGTGAACTGAACAGTAACCTAAATTCATTACAAATTAATCTAGCTCAAACCAAGGTCACACTTGAACAATTGCAGAATGATGTTAAGGAGGTTGCAGCTGATCACATTATTCAAAATACTAAACTAAATAAATTGCGAGAACAGTTCTGTTTACTAGAAACTAGTGTGGATTATTACATTACACACATGGTAAAATAAAACTAAGAACAGTTTCACGCAGTCAGAACAAGTCTGGTACACACAAATACTACAGTATCTAGCACTGCACATCAACTCAAATTTAGACGTGTAAATGATGACAGGTTTAGAAACCAGGATTTCTTAAGTAGAACAGAACTTTAGTACAAATTCTTGAATTTAGGATTCTGAAAGACACATGGATAACCGCTTTACAAGAACCAAAACTGCATATCAAACAGCAAAAAGTGATTATGAAAAACAAATGAAGCAACTAATAGAAAAATTAGCCTTAGTTAACAAACAGTTGAGTGAACTTAGGTTAACTAAACCAACACAATCAATTGCACCATTGAGTAAGGAACATTTTTCACAAAGACAAGAGACTACACAAATTTCATTTCAACCTAGTGCTAGTATTTGCTTTGACTGAGGAGGAAATTCTTTTGTGTGTGGGGCTAAGTTTAAAGTCAACAGCTCTAGTTTGATGGGAACTAATCAGAGATCAGGTAAAAGCACTTCCAGAATCTAAACAGTTATTTTTGGAACTATACTGGAATTCCCGCATCCGAGGGAATTTAAGGACAAGGTTGCATTTAGAGAAATATGATCCCAGAAAGGACAGATCATTAGAACAACATTTCAGGGAAATGTTCGAGTGTATCAATCACCTTAATGCTCCAATGGAAGACAAAGAGTTTGCTGAAGTTATTGTGACCCAGCTACCAACTTGATATCAAGATCGTTGTCCTGATCGACCTTCTCCAAACTTTCAGATTTCAGACATCATTTGCTCAAGCTTGACCAGTCTGAAATACATAGATCAACTAGTGTAGCCTGCAAGTTACTATCAACATTGGCAGACAACAAGTAACATAACTAATCTCAGCAATAATATCCTAGCAATAATGTTCATCAAGGTTATGTTCATAGTAATGAAACACTGAACCTATTGGCACCAACGCACACATGCACATACACCACCACACCCAAAGAGGGAGACACACACAGTATACACACAGATATATATGTGGCGAGCACAGCAAGATCAGACACTGCACTTGGTGTTACACTACTCGGCATCGTCAGTACATAGTGGGATTTGTGGCCCATCCTGGAAGTTAAAGACCGTTCACTGCAAAGTGAGCAATTTTCGAAGCTGTTTAATCTGACATAATAACCAATAAATAAATTTCATTGCGGACTCTGACTTTTGGTTTTGGGTATGGTGAATGTATACTCTGTGCTTATTACTACATGGTAATGTTTACAATAACAAGTGGTGGAAGGTTATAAATTGGTTGAATGAATAGAGTAAATAGGGCTTCAAAAGTGCTCACTTTACTGTGAACGGCCTGTAATAGTAATATAGGCTTGTGTATGTTGAAACTACCACTGACCTGTTATCAATCTTTTGTGTTAGGGTGTGTTCAAGTGTACAGCTGTGCTAAGGCTTGGCCACACCTCACAAAGAGCTGCTTGCCTGAAATGCCAGCAGGTAGAATTTGGTATATTTGGTACTATCTGTGTTGTGCTGATTGTCTGTTGTTTTTTCCAGATGATGAATGAAGATATGTGTATAAATAAGGCTCCAGTGAAGCCTGTGCCTTGTGATATTATTTTCCCCTCCATCAAAGAGGAGATCAAGGAAGAATTTGCAGTAAGTACACATTGCTGTGTGTTCCAATTTTTTTTCTCTCTTGGAAGGTTAATTGATTCTGCTTAAATTGAAAAATTAGTGGTTCTCTCATTTGTGGTTATGTATTAGTATAATATAATGCTACAAGACACTATCATTTATATAGTTGGTTTAGGCTTTGTAATGATGCTGTTTATATTAATTTACGTAGGACAGTTGGTTAATTTAATTTTACAAAGAATTATAATATCTTATATGTAATACTATATAATGTTGCTTGGGTTGGGTTGGAAATATTCTCTTTATTTCAGATGTCAGGATTATGAATAGGATTATTGTAGGTAAATGCAAGTCAGTGTTAAGTTTAGTGACATTCTGTCTTTTGTGTGGTGACAAACACTTTGGAAATTCACATGAACACTCATGAGAAATATTTCACTCAGAATAGATTCAGGATCGATTATGAAAAGTCCTGTATTCACCACAGTACTGGGAATAATAGAAATTGTGTATGGTTTCAAGCAGATTTTATTACTTAAGATGTTAGGAGGGAAATTAAGGCAAAGGTATTAAATAAATATTAAAGTGCTGACTTTTTATTAAAAATTAAAAGAAAATCGCAGGTAATTACTTTAATCTTAAGCTGGAGTCTTATTGCTTCAAATTACCCACCATCCTTACAATGATAATCTGAAATTATTAAATGAAAAGAGGAAATCTTTACTGCTGCTTTATGATGCGTTCAGAAAAATGCAAAATTATAGCGTGAATATTCCCAATAGTTTATCTTCTTCCACATATCTAATACTTCACTACACATTCCTATCAAGTGAAAAGGAAAGTTACTGATGATTGCAGAAATACTCCAAAATCACTGAAAATCAAATAAAAGTTAAAGTTTGCTACTTGCATTTACTTATTCTCAGGGTAATTAACTTTTTTCATGGTGCTCTGGCATTAGCATTAGTAAGTGAGTCTTAGAACTTCTAGTTTATATCATACTTCTCAAAATAATAGTCATCACACTTGCAATTGGGCTAAATCATAAAGAGAAATACTTATCATGCGTTTTGAATTATATTAGCAACAAGTAGAGCTCCTCCCGCTTTGTAATTGCATTGGCGTCACCTCGTTTGTCAAAGGTGACAATGTGGCACTTGGCTCTAAGGGGCTGTGCCTTCAAACACTCATAAATTAGTAATCCGTTGGCCCACCCCCTCCTAATCAAAAATGCCTACTTAAAACCAGACACACTTCCAGAAAAAATGGGAGGGGGGGAGGGGAAGAAAATTGGAAAATTCGTAAACTAAAAACACAAAAATTTGACTGACAAAAATAAAAATGAAAAAGAAACAAATACACATGAAAAATTAATTACAATGCAAACATGTCTTTAAAAAATCAAAAATAGAATTTAAGGTTAAAATAATTATTAAAAGTTCTAAACCTGGAAAATGGGTGGGGTGAATTGTAATTCATATTAAATGTTATGTTAAGTTAAGCAAAAATAAAGAAAAACCCTATGAGGTGCAATCAAAACAAATTATTTAAAAGTGTATAAACATTAATAGAAAATGAAAACATAAATACAACATTAAGTCAATATTTACTGTAAACACATCGTTACAAAAAAAAAACAGTCAATAATAGACTTACTATAGATTTTCCCACCCTGTCAAAGATCAAAATTTAGTACTCCAGCAAAAATAAAATTTTAGAGTTGTAAGCCTAATAAAATTATATGAGACAACTACAAGTGTCAAAACAATTTAATTTGCGCTGACTATGAAATATAAAAAAACACTGAAAAAGAAACATTACATGTTACCAACACTCAATTTTCTTCCCAAAAAAAAGAGAAAAAAGGAAGAAACGCATGAAATACTTGTTACATAACACGAAGACCTGAAAGAAAGAAAATTACACATTTAATTCATTTTAATATTCCCTTGACACAATAAACAAAGTTACATAAATCATTATTATGAAGTGGTGTCACCTTATTTGATGACTGTGTCAACAGCGACAATATGGCGCCTGTGCTAAGCGGCACCTCTGCCATAGTCAGCATCTTCAAGCACTCGTAAATTAATAATCCATCTGCCTACGCCCTCTTCTTAGTTGTGGTGTGGAAATTCTAAATATAGTCTTTCTTGTGGGACTAGCAAATCAAACCTAAGTAATGCTGGCGCCGGGGATTAACAAGATTAATCCCGGCGGTAATTAAAGCCATGTCCACCTTAATCAAATGTCCCACCAGAAGTGTAGAAGTGTCACATCAGGCTTATAAAACGCTTGCTAAAAGCCCGAGACACTTCTGGGGAAAAAAACTGGCAAATCCTAAAACAAATACACAACTTAAAATAAGAACGAAATCGTAAAAGAAACACACATGAAAAATTTATTACAATACAAACATGTCTTTCATAAACACAAAATAAAGTTTAACATTAAAATAATTATTGAAAATTCTAAACCTGAAAAATGGATGGGGTGGATTGCAATTCACATAAAATGTTACGTTAAAGAAAATTCCTACGAGCTGTGATCTAAACAAATTATTTAAAAGTATATAAACATGAAGAGAAAATGAAAACATAAATGCAACATTGTCATTATTTATTGTAAATGAATCATTAAGAAAAACAATCTATGAGAGAGTTATACTTATCAGTTTTTGAATTTTAGGCTGTTTTATTATGTTAATCTGTCATGCGTTTGCTTTTTCTGAAATTGCAGTTGAGGTTGCGTTAGCAATCTGAGATGAAAGCTCTTGCCACTTTCGTAGTCATTTTTTCCTGTGAGAATTTTCTGAAAATTTAATTATTTTACTACTACACAGCTCGGCTGGTGTGGGAAGGTGGTTACGATGGGTATTCACATGGTATCCGAAGGGATTCCATACCATGCCGTGTCGTTTTTTGGCACCCTGGTGCGAGGAGTGGGGGTAGAGCATGTGGTGATTTACGCCCGGTTCACCTATTGCCCATTAACAATTGACAACCAGCTCTCGGAGAAGATATGTTGAGCATGGCAAATTTTGCCAACACTGGCAAGCACCTGTGACCTTTACTTCTTTTGTACTATTTTTGGCTAACAACTTTTTTATTTCCGCCAGTGTAGGAGGTCATTAGGGTGCCAGGAGGGAACTAATGTCCCTCCTGCCTTCCTAATTGTCTTACGAAGCGAGTTTTGAGTGACTAGTGTAATAAATGGACTACTGCAGCACTGTTCTTTGCTCGACTGTCTTCTTAAGCGGACTATTCGTAACTCTACATTAATAAATTGAAGACTGTGAAGTGTTTATTTTCAATTTGAAATAAAAATACAGAGGAAATAATCACACACTTGAATTCTTTTATTTTAATATGGTACCTTTAATTAAGTTTCATATCTCTATTGAGTGTGTAAAACTGAACTGTGATTCCAGTCCCCAATTCGGTTATCTGCGAGATTACAACTTGTTCAAGACAAAGATTGGATCAACTTTTAATGCTCATAAACATTACCAGAAGTTGGATAATCCTTAGTGATCATTCTGCCAAGCCTTATATATTAGCAGCTTCGGACAGTGTTTCAAATAAGGCATTTGTTGCAAAGCAGATGCAGTGTTAGCTCGACCTTGAATTACATGAATGCCCTGTTGTTGAGCCGTTATTTTTCACCAGGAAGATCACTGTTGGGTAGCTTGTTAAGGTACCTCCCTGGTTGTCGTATGGGTCTCAATGTATGAAGTTTTGTTTATTATGATTTTTAAAAACTATGGAATATTTCATTGTAAATATTTTTTCAGGACAGAAATAAGAGTCAATATTTTGTTGAAACTTCATAAATTACTTTATTGAAACTTAAATCTGGTTACTGAAAATTGGCGAAGACAATAAAAATCACTGTAAATAACCCGTCCTCTGTTTACAATAGTTGTTCTTTTGTAAAACTGTTCTGAACTACAGCGACACTGCTGTATCTGTTCTGAACAAATTGATCTATTAAAATTCACTGCTTAAACTTCAGTGGAAAAAAAATTCAGACAAAGCTTGCACAAGTTATTTTCCATCGCAGTGCTCACTTACAACTGGACGTAACCTCGAGGCCCCTTGAGGTCTGACTACTCTCAATGTGCACATGTGGGAGTGATTTACATGTACGTGTGATAATGTGTGAGTACATATGTGGCTTCTCACTCAGGCATAACCATATCTGGCATTCATTGTTGTAATCACATATTAGTGTAGACCAGGGCTATACAATTAGCAGCTAGCGTTCCACATGTGGATCACTAGACTCATCACTCTGCCCGCGGACAAAATGTTTTACCAGCCATTCTTTCTTTTTTAACAAGTACTTTTAAATACAACTACCTAACTTACCAGCAGTTCTAACTATCACTAGTAATAAAATTGTATATTATTTTATTAGTATGTCTTTGAATAGCTTTGGTGTAGACAATGCTAGTCCGTTATTGCCAACAAGCATTTATATTTAAAATTGTTTCAAATGGGACAGACGCACAGGATTTCTTCGCAGCAACGTGTTTGGATTTTGACCTTTTTAAAATAATGTGAGAATATTAGCTCACTTTAGTAAACACTCACAAGTGTGTGTATGTGTGCACCTTTAGACAAATATTTAACTACTGCTTGCTATAAAAATGTTTTCATTACCAAGCATGGTTTATAGACTCATTAAAGAATTTCAAGTGTTTGCAACACAAGGGTTTAGGTACCTATATATATCTATGCATGTTTTATTTCTACTATTGTGGGTGTGACTTGAGTGTGTGCACACACATGCTTAATGTTGATAACACCCAACTGTCGTAGTGGGAAGATGGTCCTCAGGAAGAAAGTGTGTGTTCCTGCGCTAGAGCCACGCTTTTTCCAGTCAAGACTGAGATGGGAAGCACAGTCGTGAAGGAGGAGAAAATTACTGAAGACAACTTGGAGTACTGGCAGTCTAGAGAGGTTGACTCAGGTCCACATGTACTGTACAGTGTCGTTGTGGGGATTATCTGGGCTATCCAGACGCTCGTGCACATGTACACTAGCCACCTTGGTGAACTCTCAGACACTATGTTTGTGAGTGGGTGAGTGAAGAGATTTTGGTGGCTCTTAACATTGAGGTCTTGAGAGCCGATGAGGTTGAAATGACTTGAGAAATGAGCAACACTGGAATGAAAGGGCATGGAAAGCGGGAGATTCCAGAGAAATCGTGCCAACCAGCGCCATTGTCCGGTTTGTCTTGGTGGGAGGCAAGCTGGCTAACCACTGAGCCACCGCGGCCCGGACTGTTGATGAGAGTGGGCTCATCTCCCAACACTAATAATGTTATGGTAGTAAATAGGAACACACATTTACTTAACTATGGTTATGTATTTTTCACAATGTTTGCACTAATTACAGATTGAACTGCTTGTCCAGTACACATGATACATACCGTCTGTAGTTAAACATGCCGTTCATGTACTGGTGGACAACATTCAGCAGTGTGGAGCAGGTCCGTAGAGGTTTATGTAAGAAAGTTCCATTAACTAAAAGTCTATTACAATTTACGTTCAATTACAAAGAAGTTGTTAAGCTCAGGGCACGACACAACCTTTTCCAATGCCCACAAATTTTCGACTGCCTGTTCAGTTGTACTGGCCACTGAGCTAGGTGGCCTCTTGTGTCTGAACAAAAATTCCCTGGTAACTGATATGATAATAGATGACATTAGATAGCAAGAGTATGGCATGAAGAATGTTGATGACTGCACATAATTATTTGACATTGAAGTGAACCTTTAATTAATAATGTTTACCATTAAACAAGTAGATGTCATTAAAAAGCACATAGCCCTTCATTGTCATAATGCTGGTATTTAATAAAATTAATTAAACCCTCCATTATAATCAAATAAAAAGCTTAATTTACATTACACAATTTGGATTCCTGCAAGTGGGTATACGGTTGTCTGTGCCACCAGCTCCCTTTCTCCATCCATCCTCCAGCCACATCCACACCGCTACTCTCCTTTCCTCCCTCCTTCCTCAACCCATGCCCACACCGCTACTCTCCTTTCCTCCTTCCTTAAGCCATGTCCACACTGCTACTCTCCTTTCCTCTCTCCTTCAAGCCATGCCCACACTGCTACTCTCTTTTCCTCCCTGCTTCCTCAAGCCATGCCCACACTGCTACTCTCCTTTCCTCCCACTCTCCTTTCCTTCCTCTTTCCTCAAGCCACACCCACACCGCTACTCTACTTTCCTCCCTCCTTCCTCAAGCCATGCCCATACCGCTACTCTCCTTTCCCTCCTCCTTCCTCTCAAGCCATGCCCACACTGCACCAAGCTCTCTTCCTGCCATCACCCCACCAGTGCTCACACACCACTCCAAGCTCTCTTCTAGACACCTACTCTTTTCATTTTATCCCCCCCCCCCCCGCGCTCCATTCCCTGTTGTACGTCTGGTCTATCATCTACATTTCATTATCTTGCTCTTTGCTTTTTTTTTAAATGCATATAGTGAATTTTTCAAATCTAACTTTTGTTTTATTTATATTTATTTTGGAAAGTCAGTATTTGGGATATTATGAATTAGTGGATTAGTGATGACTTTGATAACTTTTCTCGTGGCTATTCAAGTTACCCTTATTTCAGTGTGTATAGGCCGCACATTTTTACATTAAAAATTACTACAAAAAGTGGGGTGTGGCCTATATACAAGATATTGGCAAAAAAATTTACCTCCAAAACATGTTTAGAAACATGTCAACATATAGTACATTTTAATATTTTATCTTAGTTTCTAAGGAAGGAAGGGAAGAAGAAGAAGAGGAGGGGAAGAAGCTTTCCACTCAGGCAATTATTTGTTCACACCCATTCATAAACAAAATAACCTTCATCCCGCACGTGTATAATTTAAACATATTGGAGCTCGGCCATAGACGCCATACATTAGAAAATAATTTATTTGATGTACCAGAGAAAGATATCTTACATAGTATGCACGCCGCTGCACTACAGGTGCACAATGATAAGACGCCATTTTGTGTAACATGTCGCCACGGTTTTGCTTTCCCACATCACATTACCATCTGTGGAATAGTAACTGTGCCATGTATATTCGTAAAAATTGCATCTTAATACAAATTTTCTGTCACATATGTTTTGTAGAGGCAAATTTAAGTCAGAATTTGTTATGTTTGTTCAGAATCGTGACTTAACAATATTGATACAAACTACGTTTGGATACCCAAAACGACACCACTTTGTGACAGCTCCAGCTATTTGCTAGAGTTAAAAGGAAGGGGGATAATTTACCACTCGGGGAAAGTAAGATCTCTGAACGAACAAAAATAAATAATTAAATACCACCGCCAACACCAGGCTGTTAAACAAAATGGGAAATGGGGTTGCCTGGAAGTCCTTACTTTAAAATATCAAGGTCAATCAAAAATTACCAACTCACTCAAAAAATGTAAAGAAAATTAGTAAACATCTTATTTAACTATTCCAGCAAAAAGACCTTAATCCTTTGTCCATAAACTGGTATGACTTCTGCAAAGAAAAGGGAATAAATAGGAAGATAAAAACGGGGGAGGGGGGGGCTAATGTAACGAAAGGTTAGTAGAGAGGTTCAGGTGGGGGATCTTTTCATGATCGTGCCTTAACTGTGTAGAAAAGCGACATGAGGTTCAGTAACACTAATCACCATGCAACTACAACTTGGTAGTATCCCAACTTAATCAAACTTAATTAATTACTAAATTCCTAGATTAAGCACTTTCTAATAGGTGTCTAGAGCATAGAAAAGAAATATAGCACTAATTTTAATAATAAATGATAAGATTGACAATTTAACTGGGAAATTGACTTAACAGTCAAGCAAAAACTGTTCCCAGACAATACAGCATTAATAACAGAGTTCATTAATGACAAGCTTCAAAACTTCAGGCAATTGATGTGAACTTGGATTTTAGACCTGATAAACATATCACATAACCTCAAAATACAATGTTTGTTTAAACCAACAATCTAAAGATGTCATTAAAATGAACTACAGTAATTGCAATTATTGAAATCAATTCACTTGAAATTGAGAGAAATTTTATTTTTATTTATATTAATATTTTCACCTTGTGTTCTTTTGTTGGCCGAGCCACACTTTATCCTTTGGTTAAAATGACAAGTGATTTATTCTTGTCAATTTTTGCCAATTATTACTTCCTGAGTCTTATTCAGACCTTTAACATTCTAACCAAAACCACAGCCAACAGTTTCCAATAATCATACCAGTCAAAATACTGCCACAGCCTTTCACTTTCCATTTACAATAACAAAAAACACCAGAGATAGTTGAATAGTGTCATAATGTATGTGATTCATTTTCATTGTCACCAACTTAAAAGAGTACAGTAAACGCTGACGCATGCTGCTTACACTATTATATTATAAAAGACTACAGCTCATCCACGTGCTACTACCAACCACAGGAATCAACTACCAGATGTTAACAGGAAGTGTTCTCGCCAGAGACATGGAAGATACTTGGTCTCCCCAACTGTTCCTGAACTGCCATTCTCCATCTACTAAGAATGTGTAAACACGTGAAGGAGCAAACCAAGCACAGCGTGTTATGAATACCTAGAGAGTGGGTTCAACTCAAGCACACTTTGGAATCACGTTAACAAAATATATTTGAACTGGCCACGCAACGCGCCAGCCCCCTAACGCACCCTGCAGACAGTATTGCCACACCGCTGAAGGCAGCCGAGCGCCTCAGGCTATCCCACAAGCCGGGAGGGTAGTTCTCCCACCCTGCACACTCCAGGCAATATATAAGGAAGTGCATGGCTGAGGTCGGGAGTTATCATCTCCAGTAGCTTGCCTCAACACTTCTTGTGCTGGGGCTCTCTTCTGATCACTAGGCCCTCACTGTCCTCTCCAAGAACTTCTAGTTCTCCAGTGGCTGCAGCCACCACTTACCAGAGGCTTCTACCACCTCTTGGCATTGACGTCACCAGACACTTCTTCTACATGAAGACATTGAACACAACTTAACACTTTAGTTGTTGAGACTTCCTGTTTCTTCAGCTGCCACTACTTGCTGGTAGTGGCTCCTCAGTTAAGATGAGGGCCTCTTCTAGGCAAACCCAGTTAGTGCTAGTTGCGACAGTAAAGCTAATTATTTCCTTTGTATCTAGGTAGCCTAGGAGCGGATCACTTTCATCCGTTAAGGCGTAGGTTAAGTACTTCTGCAGCACAGATTTATTGGTAGCACGTACAAGTTATATAAGTATTTATTGTTTAATAAATACTTAATCTTAAACATATCCACAAGTTCTTTGTTGTAGTTCTATAGCCTATCTACTACCAGTATTCGACTTACAAGTGGCAAGCGACAGAGTGTTTAACCTGGAGTAGAACGTCACTCCCTCTTCTGGGGTCTGTCAGTTGTACACACACCTCATCTTTCGACAGCCATCCATTCTGTTCATCTCGGTGTTCAGAACGGTGCCTCAACCACTAGGACACACCCCACAGAGACGGGACAGCCAAACCCAGCTGTATCACTGACCGGAGCGCCTAGCCAAGGTGCTGGCAGAGATAGCTGCGAGGGATTGGAGGCCCTACGTTTGTGGTTACACCCCGTTTGTGGTTACGCACCACTAGCCATTGTCGCCAGGTCTACGAAGTGGCTGGCCTAGAACAAGTTGGCTGGGGCTGGTGTCGACTGCCTCATTAGTCTGCTTATGGAATGCAGTTAGTATGGTGGGGATATGCTTATCCAAGTGGTTATGGTCGTTACCCACACTGGTACGGAGGCACTACTTTATTTCAGTGGGGTTGGCCTGCGGGTGGAAAGCGGTTGTGGTCCACATTTCTATTACGACCCCTCACGGTTCCCAAAAATAGGGTCGTAATGGAGGGGGGTGGGGGGTCGTAATAAAAAATTTGGAAAATTTTGGGCCAATTTTGACCCACCCTTAACCCCCTATGCCCCCAAACATGCTGTTTTTGGGATAGAGTATGTTCAGTCGTCTCTAGCGCATAAAAAACAGCGTGTATAATTAAGTATAAATATGTATATTTTAATAGCTGGACATCTCCTGATTAATTTGATACCCAAGAAAGGCATATTGGACCACCCCTTGTCGTAAAAATAAAGGCCATTGAAAGGGTGTGAAAATATTAGGCTATGTATTATTAAAATATAAAGTTATTATTAAAGATCTATTACGCATGTCTTGCGTATCATACATTGCTATGAGGCATGTAGTGATCAAAAAATTTAGGTGGTGTTGCGTAACTTGTGTGTGTGTGTTCTGTGCTCTTGTTTTGGTCTGGCCGTGTGGCCTGTACATAGCTGGGTGAACGCCTAGATCCTCTGCAGTGTGGCCGAGCACAGGCGTGGCGGTTTGCTGCTGAACCTCGACCCTAGATCCTCAGGCTGGGCAGCTGTCGGTCGGGTCGCTACAAGATAGCGGGCGGCGGCCACCCATCCGCAGCCACTGCTGTCGTTACAGGGCTAGTTCACTTCCTAACAACGGGCGTTGGGAAAACATGTTGATAGATGTGATTCATGTCAATATGTTGAATTTATATAAAATGTAGGCGGCATGTTAGCCTCTGCACTGGCATGATGAGGCGCTGCAATGTTTACGGGAATATAAATATTTAGTGCTGTCTACTTGAATTATTGACTATCCCAAATTCTTTATCAAAAACGTTTGACGTTGTCTATACATGCACACGACGTCACTCACCATAATATGGTACCGGTAACATAAGAAAACATTTTATTTACACACACTTTTGTTTATTCACTTTACACATAAAATTGACTTCACAAGATAAAGACAATTGCCCACCATAAAAAATTAGCAAATTATTTAGGTGTGGGCACACACAAACTTAAAAATAATTTTAAAAAAAAGGGCATTGAATTAAATTTGAAGTTATCATACATAAACTTGATTAAGAAACTAGTCTGTGTAATGTGCAGCTGTTTTTACAGCAAAAGAGGAGGGATAATGGAAGCGAAAAAAGACAGGGAGGGTAAGGCAGAGGCAGCTGCATGTGACTAGGATAAAGAATCCTTACTGACCCGGCCTGCAACTTCCACAGACAATACACAAGTGTCCCCTTCTGGCATTAAGTATTTTATTGCTTCATGCTGCTTGGGACAACCAATGTCAAAGTCGGTCGTGGTAAAGGCCATTCACGGTAAAGTGAGAACTTTTGGAAGCCCTCTCATTTGGAATAATAGGCAATAAGTATGCTTTACTTTAGCCTTAGATGTTAACTTCAGAGTGCGTTGGAAAATACACACTGTGTTTGTTACTTACATGGCAATATTTATTTAAAAAGATGTTTAAAGGATATACAATGGCTGAAAGGAAAAAGTAACCAGGCCATGAAGGTGCTCACTTTACAGTGAACAGCCTATATATTGAGAAATGTGCGACCACTAACATCAGCAAGGGCGCGTTTTCTATAGACTGAAAACTGTGGATAATGTAAACTAGTACCGCGGTTGGAGAAAAGTCTACAAAACAAATCCAAGCATAACTGAAACCGCGGGTCAAGATACGGAGGTTGGCGATGGATTACTATATCTATTTTTAGACGTGCCTCAAATTTTCCACTTTTTCGACCCAAACTTTTCACGGTTCCTCGGGATTGGGTCGTAATAGAGAGGTGGTCGTAATGGAGGGGTTTAATGTATCACTGACCGGAGCATCTAGCCAAGGTGCTGGTAGAGATAGCTGCAGGTGATTGGAGGCCCTACGTTTGTGGTTACACCCGGCAGTGGCAGGAAGGAAGTCTATGACACACGACTCCAGGTGCTTGCACTGTTAGGCAGTCAGGGAGTGCACCGCCAGCTATTGTCGTCTTACACTCTGTCAGGGATTGTTGATTGCTTGTCACTTACAGCATATCTGGTACACTATCAGCCTATGCTATTCAACAGCAGGCACGGAGCTCAAAGAGCAATTAAGAAGGCAAAGCTCAGTGCTGCCAAGCAGGTCTGTGCTGTAAACTTAGTTATGCCAGGAGTTGACACTCCCAGGGGGCAGGCCCAAACCGCCTGTCATGCAGCGAGACTGGCATCTCCTGTCGGTGCCTACGTGTCCTACTCTAACCCAGTGCGAACCGGCTACAGCATGCACCTGGTGGTCTGGGCCCTAGTCCGCGGCAGCGACACGAGGTTTGGGAGGGCCAATCCACACATCGGCAGCTGGGCCAGCACAGAGTGGAACCACCTCTACCACGCAGGCGTTTACCACAAAGCCTCCTGATCGCTAGTTCTTCTCGGTACTATTTTCACTTCTTGAGCTCTCACCGCCCTAGTTACTGGTGCCAAGGCTCCAATCTCGCCTAAACTTCATCACTCTTTTTGCGAAGTTCCTCTCTGGCGGAATCCTAAGGAAGATCCAGGGGACATCAAGAAGTTACACGTGGACACATTCTATCCCTTACGAACAGTCACCTGAGAGTAGAGCTCGCCTCGAGGAAACACGCATTAAGTAACTGCCTAATTCACCCAGTTTCACACAGGGTGCCTTCCCCTGTGTAACGATAGGGTGTTTAACCTTCCGTATACTCCATGGGGGAATTAGGAGTTAGTACCTCTGTCATCAGTGTTTATTTCACTTCGGTAAATAAACCCAGTTCTTACGAGTCATCTCAGCTTTCATTCCAAGCTCCTTCCTACGTCACATCGGGGCTGCAGGACTTGGCAGGAGACCGCGTTTTGATACTGCCGAACGCGCACTGCACAACAGAACAAGAACATCCTTGGAAGGCCATCCGTTCCTTGTACGTTGTAGGAGGAACGGTAGAGCCACGACATTAGGATACCGTCATGTGGAAATTGGCTTGTCAGCTCGAAGTAGCCCCTTCCTCATTGCTCCTTCTGTGGTGCAGAGGTGGGGTTCTTCTTTGAGTTCGGGGAGACCAGTGACCCCGGGACCCACACCACACCACGTGGAAGGAACAGTAGAACCACGACATTAGGTACGCTCCCAGTGATTGGACTTGTCAACCAGGTGTCCAACTCTCATCGCTCCCCTAGTGGTGCCGAGAGGGCTGCAGTCTGGTGCAGGGAAGTCTACTCCCACGGGACACCCGACCACTGTTAAACCCTGACACCTCAACTGCCCAACTCCTGCTGCTCTGATCTATACCTCATGCCGTACACCCACAGTGGTGGAGTTGAAAGATGGGCCAGAAAGGCGAGGGCAATTGCTAAGCTTTCCCAGAGAGTACGTATCCTTTCTAGCGGGTCCGGGTTACTTAGTCCATGGGAGCAAGCTGCACTTCAACGACGCTTCAGCATACCATTTCTAGACATTGTTCCCGTCTGATTCTTCGAGTCACCCACCAGGGTCGCGGAGGGATACCATCCAGTAGTGCAGGAGGCACTCTTTGGCATCAGACAGCCAGAAGCACCCATACCGGAGCAGATCACAACCCCAGTCAAGCGAAACACCAGTCAGTGCGAATACACAGGTACCAGCCAACCCCATGCCACATTGCCGAACTGTTGCGCCACTACCCAAGCCGGTACCTCATAGGGGGCTCAAGGTCATAGAACCTGACTTCATGCTCAGCTGTCGACCCACGAGGCCCACACTGTACACCGGGCGGGCACCTGCACCCCGGACTGAATAAAGTAGATTAGACGCGTCTCACCTAGCTTCGCCCAAGTTACCTAGGGGCGGGGGCAGTCTGACAGCCGGGAATGTCACGCGTCAAGGGTCTAAGTCCTTAGTAATGGGAGCATAAGGGTGCGGGATTTTCAATACACATCTGTTTTCGTGTATTGTTAACTTATTAGGGTATGTTTCTTTATTGAATTATGAGATTTTTTTTTATTTGCGGATTGTAAGTATAATTTTGGGATTTAATTAATGTTATAATTTTTGCAGATTTTTAATGAAAATGTATAGGAAGGAAATTCATTCTTCAGGGTATTACCCTAGGAAGATATATTGTAATAATTTACCTTATTCTAATGGTGTTTTTGGATGGAAGTCACAATCACCCTAGAATAAGTACTCTGGATTAGGTGTTTATTCCCCAGAGGAATAGACACTAGGTGGCCCATACTATCACGTAGCTATCAATGAACTGTAACCAGCGGAAGTAAGTAATAGTAAACCAGGTGAAGGGGACCTGGGGCTAAACTAAACAAGAGCAGAAAAAGGCTAGGTAGCTATGATAACAACTGACCGTAAGTAATCTATGCTGTTGTCCGGAGGGAACTCGTGGTTCGCTACAAAAGTGATAGCTAGTGTACGGAAGTTCTAAGACTTCTTTGGGGGTTGCTGGGCGAAGGTCTGAAATGCTGCTTAGTCTCTCATTAGGAAAGCAGTAGGCAGAGAGCTCCAGCACTCAAGGTGGTGGAGTAAACTGCTGAGTATCAACTGGCGTTTGGAGCGGCTTGCTTACGTATATAGACAGCCGGCTGCAGGTCTTTTGGTTCCCTTCGCTTGTCTGGTATCTTCAGTATAGTGTTCCTCCCTTAGCATTGTAACTTCGAAAATTTTAACTTCAGTGAAAAAACAAAACGTGATATATACATCACAGTTCGTATTTGTACAGATGCAGCAATACACACACTCTCTCTCTCTCTCTCTCTCTCTCTCTCTCTCTCTCTCTCTCTCTCTCTCTCTCTCTCTCTCTCTCTCTCTCTCTCTCTCTCTCCCCCCCTCTCCCTCTCTCCCCCCCCCCCTCTCTCTCTCCCTCTCTCCCCCTTCTCTCCCCCTCCCCCCTCCAAAGTTAACCTTACATGCCTTGAATTCACCATGTGGGCAAAGAAACAAGTATTATTGACACACTACAAAAATGTTGAAAGTGCGACTTTTTTAGGCCATAAGCATTTCAATAATTATAGTAACGGTTTGCAAATACATTATTTACAAAACACGCAAACTTACTGTTAGTTGAATTCGCAGTCTCTTGAACATGTGTTCTCTTTCGTATGGAAATCCTTACAAGTTTACTTCACCAAAATCACGTTTGTTCGTCACTAGCATTATATAATTTATTTGCAGAATCATTCAGTAAAATTGTCACTGCGCATGTTTCGCAAAACCAACAAACTTGCTGTTTGGTGGGTCACCGCCGATGCTAACTTCCAAATTGCAAGGGGATCGGAACTACTTTGCTGTGCATATTTTGCATCGTGAAGGTAACTCTATATAGTCTTGGTTTCTAAGGAAGTAAAAAAAGAACAAATGAATAGCTTTTCACTCGTGCAATAATTTGTCCACTCATGTTTGTAAACAAAATTACCTTCATCCCACATGCTTAAAATGTAAACATGTTGGAGCTTGACCATAGTTGCCCTATGTGAGAAAATAATTTCACTGCTGTAAAAGAGAAAGATATTGTACGTAGTTCGTACACCCGCCGCCGCCATGCCTCAAGTGCACATTGATGGATGCCATTTTGTATAACTTGTTGCCGTGGTTTTTGCTTTCTCAAGTCATGTTACCATCTGTTGAATAGTAATCGCGCAACGTATATTTGTAAACACTGAACAATAATACAAATTTTCTGTCACAAATGTTTTGTAGGGAAGAAATTAAGTCGGAATTTGTTGTGTTTGTACGGAATCGTGACTTAACTATATTTACAGGAATACAAAAACTCAGTGCTAGTTTTAAAACATGAGTGCGTGTTTGCTGTTTAATATTATAAACAAAGTTTTACTAGAAAACACACCTTTTTTAGTGCATTAAAGTTGGATATATTGTATTTTGCCTAAAAATTAAACTTTGTGGCAATTTCACATTTATAGTTGTTTTTTCGCGATCGTGAAAAGTCCATGCATCTATATATGTAATTTATATAAAATGGCAGGAATTCAAGTACTCACAGTGTAGTACTTGTTGATAAGCCTATACTTTCTTCTTAAAGGAAAACTAAAGTCTACAATATTTCAGGAAATTCAGCAGATTTACATACCTGCACATGTGCAGGTTTCTAATTTGTCCTCTGTGGTTTTTTTAGGGTGTGCATAAAGTGACATCCAGCTGTGTGTGGAGGAAAATAAGAGTGAAGAAGAGGAAGCAGAACTACTCAGACTTGTGGATAACGACACAACACCACCTGCTGGTTGCTGTATGCAATCAGAAGAATCCATGTTACTGAAGTTGGAATGTACGGAGAAAGACAAAGAACCAAGACAGTTACTGAATCACAAGATGTTTCCTCTTGACATTGCTAACACCAGTGGTTCACATGCCAGTGAGAACTCTTTCCCATGTTTGTCATGCTCTGCTGAATTCAGTTCTAAAGATGATCTGAAGGTACACACTAGAACACATTCTGGAAAGAAGTCTTTTTCATGTTCATATTTTTCTGCAAAATTTGCTTACAGAAGTCACCTGAAGGTTCATAGTAGAATACAAATAGGTGAGAAGTATTTTTCATGTTCATATTGTTCTGCTAAATTTGCTCAAAGAAGTAACCTGAAAGTTCATATTAAAATACACACTGGGAAGAAGTCTTGGTCTTGTTCATAATGTTCTGCTTCTTTTGCTCATAGAGGTAACCTGAAGGTTCATATTATATTACACACTGGTGAGAAGCCTTTTTCATGTTCATATTGCCCTGCTATAGTTGCTTATAGAGGTAACCTGAATGTTCATATTAGAATACACACTGGAGAGAAGCCTTTCTCATGTTCATATTGTTATGAGTCATTCTCACAAAAGTGTACAATCTATAGTCATTACCTATCATCTACAATATTATTTAATGTCTGTGTTATTAGGATTATATATCGTCAAGTGAGAAATTAATAAATTTTTATCTTTTATTTAGTTTGGAGGAAAGTTACAATTTTTATTGTTCATAAATGGCAAAAGTGTGTGGCAAAAGTGTCACAACTGTGGCCTGTAAGAGACAATGTTAAATTCCTTCATAATTGTAACAAAAACTTACTGCAGATTAAATGTTTAATCTGAACATGTGTGCGGTATAATTTTTTACTTACATATTCACTGTTCTAAGCATCTATATAACAAAATTGATTAATTTGTATGTTAACCATCTGTCCTATAATAATGATAAAATAAATATGGCCTCCACTTTTAATTTGCTTAAAGTTGTATCGAGTGCAGCAAAACATATTTATCTTTGTCAGAAATATTCCAGCAGCCGCCGTTTTATGTTAGTATCATTGGAGAGAGTTTATGTATTGTGTAGTGTGATTTATTTACTGTGCAATGTAAGACAGGGGAAATTGTTTGCAAACGTTTGTCACCTCTGTGTGAGGTTAATTAAGGTAAATATAATTACATATTTAATTCAGTTTGTCATGGGTATAATTGTATATTAAGTGCTTGTATTACCAAAGACAGATTTCCTAACCTAAAATATTTATAGAATCTGTGAATGAAAAACTTAAAACTTGTCACCTCCGTGGCCGTCACTTCTGTGGTCACTTTATGACCACGGAGGTGACATAGTTACCATGGTGGTGACGAATTTAACTCGTACATGGAACCAAGGCTCCATAACTTTTGAATTCTGTTGTGGTGATTCTTTTATTTGTGTTACATACTAATTTCAGAATTTATAAAATTAATTTGGTTATTTTACATTATATGGTAGCTTTTTATATGTTCGAAAAATCAATAATTTATGATGCTTATGGGCCTTGAAAGGGCCAATGAATATTGTCTATAGTAATAGATGTGGCTAATTTAATATGGTCTACCTATTTTAACAACTGCATGGATCTATTTACAGGTGCAACATGGGAAGAGTAATAAAAAAAATGTGTGATGACAACAGAAAGAAAAGGAAAAAGAATTATACGAAAAAACTTTGAGAAAAAATTAAGGAAGACCCCACATTATATGAAGAACCTAGAAGAAAGGTGAGAGCGAGCGAGAGAGAGAGCGATAGATAGATAGATAGATAGATATACAGATATACTTCAAGCGCAAGAATGAAGGGAAAATAAAAAATTTACAGCAGATGACTGAAAGAGAGAGAAGAGGAGTGTGAGAAAGTACTGGAAGGATAAAACTAGAAGACATCGCCAGTCAAAAAAGAATGCAGAAATCCTTCAAAGATCATTGGACATATCTTCATCTCCATCTACTCCTATGAATAACAAAGTTAGTGACAACATTCAATATGGTGTAGTTCAGCCAGGTGAAAGTGAAAAGAATAATTTTACAACAATCAATTCTGATAAGAGAAAAGGAAATGGAAAACTTTGATCATTAAAGAATAGGGAAGACTTGAAAAGAAAATTGGGCAAAATGGAGAATACCATAACTAAAATGAGTAAGAAAGTAGAGAAATATAGGAAAATGTTTGAGAGACTTAAGAGGGCGTGGGACATGTGGCTGCGAGCCGTGAAATCGACGTTCGTGGCGCAAGAGATACTGTGAAAACCATTACATATTTTGAAATCAGGGTACTATTAAGATACTGTGTAAGGTTGGATTTTAGATTTTCATTACCCGAAATTTCAAAATGTGTTTTTTATTTTACTAATTACATAGCCGTCAATATGACGAACTTCAATTGGTGAATACTTATAAATTTGCATTGCAAATCGAAAACTGAAAAGTGTCAATCCACTACACATTTGTGTACATGACGTTGAAAATTGCAGGATGCCTGTAGAAGCATCACAAACTGTACAATCTATTACATCTCAAGCCTTGAAAACGGCAGTTCATGCTGGATTTGGCACTGATTGGATATGTCGTAGTTCACGCGTCCACCCGTAGCTGACGGGCTCTCGCGCGCAGTGATTCATTACAGTATCGCATCAAAGGTCTCGCGTGTGTTGGAGGGCGTCATTGTTTACTTTATAGTATTGTGAAATCACTCTTTGAATTTGGTGGGAGACACCACAATGAGTGGTAATATGACACAATTTAAAAAGACTAGGGATAGAGGACACATGCTTATTTCTGCATGGCGGAAAAGTAGCCAATGGAAATCACTTATTTAATTTATTTATTTATGTATTTATTTTTTCGCATCCCGTATTCCAATACACTTTGGAAAGGACTTGTCAATTTTTTTTCCTTTTAATATTTGTTTTACAATATGGATATTTGCACACAATTACAGTAACATAAAAATATATATAACAGATTAATAATATAATTTACACGCTTCTTAATTCTAGCAGCTTTACAAACATGTAAAGACTACAATTTTGTTGCAATACAAGTTATTACAATTCATATACAGATAAATATTAAAGTATAAATATGTAAAGCCTACATTAGATTAAAGCACAAGGTATTACATGAAGTCTCCTTACATCAGTCTTGTTCTGCATTATAGAAATTCATCTGTATTTAAGTATTCATCCACGGAATAGAAGGCCATATTAAAAAAGTAGATATTAACAGTTCTTTTTAATTACTGCAAAATAATTAACTGATTTCAAATGACTGGGTAGATTATTTATTAGTTTTGCCCCAGCATAATATGGATTTGATGTAAATTTTGAGGTTCTGTAGGAGAATAGGTGAAGATGATTAGCTTGTCTGATGTAGTAATTGTGTGTCACTATTTTTAACTTTTTTATTGTTTTCCATGTAAAAAAAATTACTACGGTACGTATACATGCCATGGGAGAGTGGTAATTTTGTTATTTAGGGGTTAGCCCGTGACTGTTTTTAGTATTGTCATGTGCCTAGAACAGTTACGATGTTACAAAATTTTGTTATACAAAGACTGAAAAAAAATATGATGTGAAATTAACTCAACATTGGATATAGTTCTATCCACTAAGCCCCTGCGCCACCACTTGAAATTGCTCTATCCACTGAGCCACTAAGGCCCCACTTGCAATCGCTCTAGCCTCTTTGCCACTGAGGCCCCACATGGAATATCTCTATCCACTGAGTTACTAAGGTCCCATTTGATATATATCTATCCACTTGGCCACTGCGGCCCCAATTTATATTGTTCTATCCACTAAGGCACTGCGGCCCCACTTGATATAGTTTGAACCTGACTTGTATTTTACCCTGAGGATTCGCTCTGCAAAATTTGAGACAATATTTGAGAAATAGTATGCAAGTATTGTATTATTATTACAAGTCTTTTTTATGGTATGTACCGCAAAACACACTGAACTCAATTTTTTACAGAAACTATCAACATGCTCAGTCCATGTTAAATTACTGTCTAAAATGAGCCCTAGAAATTTAGTACTATTTACTGTTTGTAACCCGTATTTTTCTATTGTTGTGCATCTCTCATCTTGCATTGTAGGTTTTCTTTCTTTGCATGACACTCACGAGCACAGGGTTGTTTACATTTAATATTAATTTACTATACTGGAACCAACTGGACATCTCAATCACGGTTTGTTTTATATTTCCTTAGAGAACAGCGTTATTTGACCTAGTTACCAAAATGATTGTTTCATCCATAAAATTATAGCTGAGCCATTCGTTATTTGTTTTGGAAAATCGTTAATAAATATTAAGAATAAAATTGGTCCCAGTATTGATCTGGTATTGGACAGAACATTTCTAATGTGATTTTTGTCATGGAGGTGATCTGTTTTATGTCTTCAAGATATGATTTAAACAGATCATTTATTATGCCTCTTATTCCATTGTCTCTTATCAAAAGAAGTTAATATATTTTCTGTGAAACTGTAAATAGTATGTTCTGTGGACCTGCCCTCTACAAAGTCATACTGAAGCAATAAAATAACCTTGTTTTTAAAAATTGAGAATTGGGTCAGTTTATTTGCTATCAATTTCTCTAAAAAAAATTTAAAAGTATGTAAGAAGGGCAATATGTGTATAGTTATCCAGGAATGCCTTGTCACCTTTTTGTGTGTTGGTACTACTTTTGTATGTTTGAGTCTATCAAAAAAAATTCCCTGAAAAAGACATTCATTGAAAATGTAAGTCAATGGCAGTTTTATTAAATAAGAGCACTTTCTTTTAGCAGAGTCATAGGTACCTCATCTATTCCACAGGAACTTTTACTTTTGAAATTTTTAATTACATTTATGATGTCTTTTTCATAGATAGGTGTGAAAAACAGCATGGGGGAAGAAAAATAGGTAAGTAAAAATAATATTTAATAACAGAAATATGTGGTTCTTATGATGATTTTCAAAATTTATTAAAGATATGTCAATACTGTTGCTTATGCTTGATTAATCATATATTTAAGCGGTTTCAATTTTACGCAAATGCAGTAGTATTCCAAGGTAAAAAGAAATAAATTATAGCTGAAAGCTTATAAATGAAATATTGCAAAATTTTTGCACCATTAAAAGACGAAATGTAATAAAATTATACTTATTAGAAACTATGCTTATAAGCAGTGTTTAATTTTTTTCTGGGTTGAATACATGGATGCGAGGAATTGCTAGTCACAATTATTT
Source organism: Dryococelus australis (assembly GCA_029891345.1). Classification (NCBI taxonomy): domain Eukaryota; kingdom Metazoa; phylum Arthropoda; class Insecta; order Phasmatodea; family Phasmatidae; genus Dryococelus; species Dryococelus australis. Next base: position 166,259,346 of record CM056995.1, read on the forward strand.
GATGTATAAATATAATATTTGGTGGATGTGCATGTAGGTTATAGTTTCCATACATATTTATTGAAACAAGTGTAAAAAAGCATTGATAATGTGTCTGATGCATTTAAAACTAGTATCACTGTGTGTGTGTGCACGCATGCACGTGTGCATGTGCATGTTCGCATGCGTGTGTGCATATATATATGTGGTCCATATATATTTAATGACAACACTGATAAATACCGTTATTTGACATTCACATTCTAATTAAATTCTTCGTTAACTGACTAAGCTTGATTAGTTGTTTCTGTCCTAATGAAAGCTGAACAAGTAAAATCAAACTGACCGAGCAAGTCGTAATAGTAGTAAACACTGAGCTATTATTCTGCAAGGCCGGGGTTTGAATCCTTGTCCGGGCATCCTCATGTCAGCTTTCCATGGGTTCCTGACATAACTCCAGGCAAATGCAGATATGCTTCCTTACTGAAGACTATTGCTGGTTCCTTTTTCAGTTCCCTTGAACTACGTTGTAGTCGGGGCAACGGTAGCCTTGCGGCTATAGTTATCGCCGCCCACCAATGCTTTCGATTTCAGGCCAGGATACACTAGAATTTTCACATATCAAAAACGCGGCCGACGTTACCATTGGTGGGTGGGGTGGCTTTTCTCAGGGTACTGTACTCTCGTTTCACATGTAGATGTTTCCATCACTGTTCCATCTTCACCTCACGTAACCCTGATTTGCTGTTAAAGTGCCATGTAGATGTATAAATTAATTAGAGACGGGACAAACCCAGATTTTGGAAACGAACCGAATTAGAACTTAACCCAGAATATTTTTATTGAACCAAACCTTTAAATTTGTACACAAACCGAACTATGCTATAATTTGTCGAACTCAAACAGAACTTTAAAAAATGTCATCCTCGCACATATGCCTTCACATTTCAGCCCTAAATTGGTATATATATAACAAAAAACAAATATGTAGATCCACCTTAAAAATACAGTGGATTATGGATGCTAAATAGTAATCATTGTGTGCACACACGCATATCTGCAAATTAAGTACTTAACATTGATTACAGTGGTCCCGTGGATCATTTTAGCAGTGTTGCCCACTCAAGTAATGAGAGTTTTGTTACTGGACTTGGCTATGAGGTGCAAAGTGAAAACAACATATATACATACAACCTTCATAGTCTTCCTTCAAGTATAAAAAACAAACAAATACAACCACATTCACAATTTAATGTCTAATACTTTAAACATGTGGGCCTAAAATAAAGAGTAAACACAACCTGCTCAGTTTCGCCACTTATAATTCCAAAATGTAATGGCCAAATTTTTTCTAGACTGGAAAAGAAGGTAAAAAATTAACATAACTTTTGGATTGTATATATTTGGTTGATATAATTTACCGTAACACTGGGAAATGTATCTTTCTAGTTGTTTTAGACATGATATGTGAAAACCACAAATTAGCAGCACAAAAAAAATGTTAATTGTAAATGTAATATCCCAAAAACTCAAGCAAATCACTTATTTTGTATGCAATCATGTAAATATAAAATAGCACCTGGTTTTACATAATATAGTGTTCAAGATATGATGATGTCATAACTGCTACGAAAACAATAATCAAATATGATTTGTTCGGTAATTTTGGTTGTTTTGCATTGTAATTTTCTACTTCTTTGAAGTGAAGTACCATATCTACTCATGTATAGTTCATGCCATAATTTTTGCAACAAGTTTCAGGAAAACTTTTTTTAAATACTGAAATTGCATTAAAAATTTGTGGGGCCGTGTTAGTATGTATGTATCAAATAATGATCTTATTTTAAATTAATTTGTGGCGATTGCGATGTACTTGGAAAATATTTTAATTAAATAACTCGTGGGGCTAAAAGCCAAAATATTGTAGCAATAACGGAGGTCATTGTAACCTTATGA
>CM056995.1:166261380-166291572 GCA_029891345.1 Dryococelus australis
GGTTGCAATGAAGTTGATGGTCGCCCATCATACGTGGGAAACACAGAAGCCTAAAACATGCACTCCGCCTCCGTGACATAGTGCTAGCTGACTGATTCTCCCGCCCGATCCAGGGGCTTGCCGCGGTTTGCCCTAGCACTGAAATGGGAATACTTTCTGGGATGACTTTCACGATTGACCCTTGTGTTAATGAAAGAACATAATTAAACATGTGAAAACCATAAAAAAATTTTTTTGGACATAAACACTGGTGAAATGGGATGGACAAAACACTCTGCAGAAGATGAAAATAAATAACACATTACCTTGTAAGCACAATAATATATATAAACAACACCTGCAAAATAAAACATAAATACTTTAATGAACAACACAATAAAGTCTTTCAATTAGGCCTGAAATGTTCCAGTTCAATACATTAGCCGAATTATTCTTCCACTGTATCTCGCGTTGCCATGGCAACCACCAGCTGCACTTGCACCGGCGGTCCCTGCTCTTACCTTGCGCCTGGTCGCTCTGCTGACCGGACACACACTCCACACCCAGTAGAGTGCACATCCCTATCGTGGGTGGCGCAGGCTACAGCCGGACTAACGATCTTAGGGCTGGGGGTCGCACACACGCCACTGTGTATTACATGCTGGAACACTACATCAAATTTTCTTCTTAGAGTCATCAGATCACCCTCCAGAAAACAAAAGCGCCTTGCACTCCTACAGCAAAAGTACTGGAATACATCAGAAACCTAATATGCTCAGTGAAGACATTTTAATATATTACAAAGGAGTTATCTGGAGAAAAATGTCACACTAAGTGAAGTTTGTGAAGTTAATGAAAAATAAAATACAGAAGGAGATTGAACAAATGTTTGGCCATATTGAAGAATGCCACTTGGTTGCACTGGCATGCATTCTCGATCCAAGATTCAAAAACATTCATTTCAAAGACCCAAAAGCATTTGCAAATGCAATTCACATACTACACAGAATCATAAAGAGTGAAACTTCAAGTAGCGAAAGATAAGAGAGAGAGAGACAGAGAGAGAGAGAGATATGACAGTACCACTACAACATATGACTACTGGAGTAACCATAAAAGTGGTTCATTGTGATGGACTCATAAAAAGCAGCAGAAAGTACGAAAGAAGAATTATCTTTATTTTTAGTCAATCCACTAGTACCCTTAGAAGCTGACCCTGTTCCGCAGTGGGAAGACATGAAGAATATATTCCCAAGTCTGTACATAATATCCAGACAGTATCTGTCAATAGCAGCAACATCAGTTCCAATCGAACGCCTCTTCTCAAAAATGAGAAATTGGTTGTTGAACAAAAGACTAGATAAGCTGCTCTTTCTTGGTGATTGCTGTGAAGAAGAGTGTGGCTTGTGGCTAGTGAAAGTTATATTTGAAATAAGTTACACTAAATATATGTGCAGCTTATTGACGTACTCTCTGTTCTGGCTCTGAGGGCAAGATTTTGATATTTTGTTCCAAGAAAGTTGTCACTGTATGGTCTATTTCAGCTTATGTGGCGAAAGTTTGAAATTTCGTATATATATATATATATGGCTTCATGGACGACTGTGGTGACCTTCTCTTTCCAGGAAGCCACTACATATCACTACAGACAAAGGGGCTTCTTTCTCGGCAAAGCAATTAATAAATATTGCCTTTGTATATGTAACGGAGTGCACTAAATTTTTACCTAAAAGGAATTTCTAAAATTCATTGATATTAACTGTTCCCTATTTTTATACTTGAAAGTGTTATTGAGAACACAGCTTCTTATAATTTTGTTTTAAACATTTTCTTTAATGTTACTTTTTTTAAGTTTATGCAGTTAAGTAGGCCTAACATAAATGTTTTTACTTGTTTAGCTTTTTTCTAACATAATTAATATTGACACTGTGAGTGAAATATGTAGGTAAATATAATTAAATATGTTCTACCAAAATGTTTCAGGTAAATGCAAAACTTTACTTTTAATGTGCATGTGTGTGTGTGTGTATATATATATATATATATATATATATGTATGAGTGAATGTGTGTGCATTCAGTAATTTTCGAGTTTTTTTCTAAGGTATGTAAGTTTAGTATTTTGGAAAAATTTAAACTACTTTGGTTCGGTGTTACAGACACATTAGTACCTATATAGGTTTTTATTAATTTATGTGCACGACAATCATTGGTTATTAAAAGTTACCAGTATGAAAAAAATAGTGTAAATATCTTGTGTTTTATGTACATTAATTGCATTTAGTCTAATATAATATGTACATATTAAAACATACACTCAATTCCAGACACGAAGGCAGGATCTTGACATTTCTAGTCCGGGGAAAATTCTACTGCAATGACCTTTCATGGTAGCTTCCTAGAAAAAGAAGATCGTCACAGTCTTTTTAACAGCCACACATAACAGATATGTTAGTATTTTTGCTTGCTTGTTGGAACAGTTAATACTATGTCGTTTTTCCCAGAACAGAAATATCAAAACACTGCCTTTGTACCTGGAATGGAGTATATACCTACAACTTTTGGCATGCTTGCAACAACACCGTCACAACAGATATACTGACATAACGATATCAAAATTGGAATATTATGAAAAAATGCGTTTGATTATATGTGACTGTGTTTACACAGTAATATGTTTTTGACAGACTTTATTTTGATTCGTAGAAAATAGTCATTTAAATATCAAATTTTGCTTTAAATTCCCATAAATATGTCTTGAATTCAGAAAATTCAATTTATCGAATGTGATGTGACGTCACATAAACGATTTTTGTTTGTTAAGATTTTCGCCACATTGTCTCTAAGCTTTCAGGAAGAATATTTTCCGAAACTATTGTTTTTGTATAAAGTTTATGGGTTGATTTAAACCCCACTTTCGTGCTGTTTATACAATACCAAATTTAAGTTAAGGAAACCAGTGTTATTGATAATTTAGATTCGGTTAGACGTATGAACTTGGTATCAGTAATTTGACACTGATACCAATAGTTATCGATACTTTTTCCCGATACCAGTTATGAGTAAAGTATCGGTACTTTTTTTTCGATACCGAATCCCTAGCGGCGAATCGTCACTGGCGGAAGTGGTCATAGTTCAGATATCGATTCAGGCAGTTATGGCTACAATCGATACATAAGATGTTGCGATAATTGTGTGAATAGTCACATTAATTTAGATTTAATAAACTTACAAAAGTAAGGAAATTATTATTAATATATTAACTTTGCAGAAGATTCTGAAAATGGGATTTCACATTAAATGTGACGTTTTTTATATTGTATAATTGCCAATACTTTGATAATTATTAACATACACAATCTTTTGTTAAAAAGCAATTAACTTTACAAAAATTGTGGCCATTAAAATAAATTGACCACAAGACAAATTATGCTGAATAACTCATATATTTACACAAATGTTGATGAGCTAGTAAATATAAGAACCAGAATAACACATTGTGTCACAGTAACAGTGACTATCAGAAGTTAACACTGAATCCGAATTAATAACATTACTACACAAAAGCACAAGAAAATGAAGGGGCCGAACCGAACACAGTTTTTGCCAAACATACAAAAACATATTCCTAGAAAAGGAATATAAAAATAGAAAAAAATTACTTCTTCAGGAGTTACCGCTTGAAGGAAAATTATTAAATCGACCTTCATGAGTTACGAAATCCAGGTCCCCAAGAAAAGTGACTTACTTGTTTTCGGCGAACTAAACCAGCATACTCTCTGGTGTTCCCATCGACCTTCGGCGTGCTCTTAGTTGTGATTATTGACTGTGCAGAACAAATGGTCGGGGAGACAAAGAGTGAACCCTGCATTCATGACACTCTTTAAGATGTCTATACCTACCTTTGTAGTTACTGATCGGATGGCTTCTCCTCAGAGGAGTTACATATACATAAAAGAGTTTGACTCAATACAAAAAAGGAGAAAATAAACTCTGATAAATATGTTAAGGTATGTGTTATATTGAACGTATTGGAAAATACTGTGGTTCTGCACTGAATCCAAAAATAACTCAATGTAATTTACGGAAGTTAACCCTCTCCTGAACACCCAGGCGAAAGTGACCTTGTCAAAAGATAAGTGTAATGCGTAGGCAAAATTAAGTCTGGCAAGAAAATATTAAATATAGTAAATTCAATTCATCAATGACTGAATAGAGGGGGTGTTCTGAAGGAACACTAGGGGATGGTAGCTACCAGAAGGGTAGTTGCAGTCGTGGCCGCACCCTCTAGAGGGCAGGGGAGGTCTAAAAGGGACATTTTTGTGACTTACTGCCAAGGAGTTCTGGATATTAAACCAGGAGGATGTGGTAAATGAGGAGCGATATATTCAAGAACATCTAGTATGGTTGGAGTCTCCCAGAAGCTGGGTACCTGCAGTGGCTGCAGAAGGTGGTTCTGTGGCTGCTGAAGAGGTGTTTAACTAGGTTGAGATCACAGCCCTTGTGAGTGTTGGGATCTCTGGATGCCCCAGTGGTCACACACCCCAATTGCTGCCTCTGGCCCTTGCGAGTGGCGGAGGAAAAGATACTGAAGAGCTTAGGGGTGTTAGTCCTTTGATAGTGTTATCGACGAGGAGCTTGGAGAGGCTAGGAGGTGCAAGGTTAGCTAGCCTCGGTCTTGGTGTTGGAGTAATTTGTCAACCTGTTTTTTAAATAACTTGTGTATCGCAACTATATAATATTGTGACTAACTTTAAACTTTAAAGTATTATATTTTTGAATAAACGAAACTTTAACTTATTATATATCTTCTATAATTTGTAATCTTTATTTATTAACTAAGTATTCAATACAAATAAAAAATATAGAGAAAAAGAAAGCAGCAATGTGTTGGCAACAGCTAGAAAGAAATAATTCAGTTTAAATATTATTATAACCTTTATTTTTGGGTATGCTATTTTTAAAATAAACATTGCCTATTGAAGAATTTAAATACTTAGGTAGCACTGAAAGAAACATATTTCATTGTTAAAAATATCAGCGCAAATTACAGTGCATAGGCCCTAGTGATTTCTTTCCAAGGAAGAAACTTGAATAAATGAAGCAGAGTATGTCACTGCCGACCCCCCCAAAACCCCCCCCCCCCACCTCATCAATCATATATATATATAACACAAACTTTTTTTCCGTAAGGTGTTTCACAACACTTAGTAGTAGCGAGGAAATTATTATACAGGTTTTCAACTTTACATACCGTTATTTGATACTTATTGCAGTAAAAATTAATTATTTATGAATTTGTAATATAATAGTGAAATGAAATTTTTATATTTTAATACTTTAATCATTATATATTTAGATGTAATGGTGGGATGGTTAGAAGTCTGAAGTTGGCAGAAGTGATGATATAACATGGAGTGGTGTTTTTTTTTCTGATATAGTAGTCATATTCGGGAAACAGTGTTTATTTATTATTCTAATCTAAATACTGATGTTTTGTTTGGTTCTAAACTTTCGTTTACACATCATTGCACCCTGAGTTGAGTATCCTATATGCTTATATTATATATATTTTAAATAATTTAATTTTGATTAACTGCATTTTAATTAAGTTTCTTTATCTATCAATATCAGCAATAACTTTTGTTATTGAATTTCTTTCATGCAATGAAGTGTTATCCTTGTATTTCCCCAACAAGTACCAGTTTTTATATGTTCTTGGGCGACAATTCCGAATGTATTAATTTGTCTTAGTATGATATGTCTTTATTCTCAGTTATCCGTGGCTTGAGCAAGGGATTCCGGTTCCTTCCTCTTGTAAAAGAGAACCTTTGGGATATTTGCCATGTTCGGACCAGCTTAAGTTTAGGGTGAAGCAGAATAAATATTTCATAAAGGCGACATCATAATGTATTTTCAGTACCCAAAACTTTACTAATTAATTATTATTGGCGGGAATGTGTACAGAAGAAATCCTCAAAAAACACATTTTTAGCCTATAATGAAATAAATATTTTGGAGTGCAGCTAAATGTCTCCAGGGTACAGCAACGACAATGTCATCATAATAACACCTACTTAGTTTAACCATTTTCTGTATATTTGAATTAAAAAGTTGATTTTATGCAAGGAAAAGTTATTTTAAAAAAAAAGTGAACTACCAATTTTCAACTAAATTTGAAAAAAATTTGCATTATATTGGTGATTAGTTGGTCCAAGGAGTCCATTAGTTTCATGCCAAAAACGAATTGAGCTATGCTGAGTGTAAAATAATACTATTAAATATGATAAATGTCCCTCATAAGTTATTTAAACATGGAATTAATTGAGAGTTGCATAGTAAATCAATGGGTGCCATTGCACAATTTTTTTGTCCATCAGGAATCAAAAAATATTATGGAAACGTATAAATGTCTAATTTTCTAGTCTATATGAGTTCTGATTTATTTCAATAAGTCACAGTTGGTTTTGTCCCTCGGGACAGTAAGGAGTTGTATGTATGTTGCAGTATTTGTGTTTTTGTGCTACATTCACACCTCTTGCCATACTAACAATCCGCTTTCTTTCTTCTCGCACATGAATAAATATTAGCAGTACTTCATCTTTCACACATTTATAGTTACGCTTGAATTCTATTTGACAGTATATGTATTCATATGCAAATACACAGACACATAGAAGACTGAAAGAAATGTTCCTGCGAAAAAAAAATTATTGACCAAATCAAGATTGTACATGTTGTGTTTTTCCTTTTTTTAACCTACCTAGGCAAATTAAATTATCGTGTTAAATATGTTTCCATTGCAGGGACAAGTATACTGTAACATGTGTTGCGACCACTACACGTGAAAGAATATTGCTCCATCTCCATTATTCTGGGCTAGTGTGTTTGAGTGCAAATATTGGACATGTGAGATTTATATGTTTTAACCACAAACTGATTTTATGACGAAATTAATTATTTGAAAGTGACATCTGTTTATTTTAGACTTGTTCCAATACTAATACCAAATACATATAGGTATCTGCAGATACTTGACATTTTTTTAAATGTATCTGTATCGGGTATGGTATCTGGCCGAAACATTGGTATCGGTTATAGACAAATGATGCATGACACACACGGGAATGAATACTCATTTGTCTGAGGCAGTAGGCAGTGGCTACCTTTTTGGCTTGGAGCTAAGCCAGGCGCTCCTATATTATTGGGGATTTCAGTCCTAATGGAACTCTGATGCTTTTCCGTTGTGTTTAGGTGTCACTGGTTTCTTGACGATACCTGGGCAACATGCTACGGGAGTTACATCTGTTTTAGTAATAGGTGCTCGAGATTCTGTGGAGAAGGTTGATCTGATCTGCGGCAGTGGGCGAGGTGTGGGATGTAGTACTTAGGGAACCAAGTAAGTGAAGAACTGTGTCTCAGGTTGCTCTGGCTGGTTCAAGTATTCTGCGATCCACTATAAGTATGCTGCAGGGCTGGTGTTCTCAGGTCCAGTGAAGAGATCTCTGGGAACTTACGGTTCAACTGGGTTTTGCAAGTACCTCATGACTTGGGCTCGAGTTTTAGGTTCACTGCTCTGTCTAACCCTCTCTTTGAATCCGCTCCTCTTGGAATAGGGCATCAGGATATGGACTTACTCTCCTACTACTATAACAAGATGGCAGGCTCCCTCTGTGTGCTATTACATGTATCACCACATGCGGGCCAGAGACCAGAGGACACTCTATTTGAGTGTCTGGCATGTAATGCAGTTCACGCTGAAGTCAGGCCTCATCTGTCCAATCGCACATGGGTGTGTGTTCCTGTCTGAGTCTTCCCAACCCACGGAATGTCTGCCTCTCTTGGCTCATAAAGTAGTGGAGAGGCCGATGGACACCGAGCTGACAAGCTGGAGCAAACGAGTTTATCTGTGTGGCTCCTCCTTTCGTCCAACCGAGGTTGACGGAAAGGCTGCTGAGTGCATGTGGGTTAAAGGATCAGTGTGCTGGGTCGAATGAGTATGTTTCCTGGTATCACCTGGGGTAAATTAAAGGTCGACCCACATTTATTTCTGAATGGAAACACACGTGGTGAATGCATCCCAACTCCTGTCGACAGCACAAGTCTTGGCACAGAAAACTTTAGTACAATACAGAATAGGCCGGTAGCGGCAACCGGCGAACAAGCTGGGGTATGCGGGGTGTAATGCGCTGAATGTCTAAGCGATCTACTCTTCTATTGATGGACATGTTAATCGTGTATAATTATGTTATTTACAGATGCTGACATGTGGTTTGGAATACTAAGCAAGGAGGTGACAGGATGAGTCCTGGGAAGGACTCCAGGATAAAGATACCTACAGACATGTCTGTGTATTGCATGGTGGTCCGGGTTTGCTAGGTACAAAGCAGGGAGAGATCCTAACTAACGTAAAGCAAGTTAAATTCAGAGCGAATAGCACTGGAAGAAGCAAACTCTAGTCGTAAGCAAGGGCTTAAACGATGGTGGAGAGGTCAGGGTCCGAGCAACACACACTAGAGAACTGAACGAGTGCTGGAGAACTGTGTCAATCTGGTCAGATCCTGAGTGACTGGTGCTAGGAGCGAAGATTGGTGGTGGCTCGTAGATGAGCCAATGACTGAGCGTGGAGATGTAGGCTGTCTCTCCTTTTTTACAAAACTGGGCTGCTGCCCAATGCTGATTGGCTGGCATCTCTATGACAAGGATGGGAAGGGGGGGTTGGGCACAGAGCGGGCATAGCAAATGCATGACTTGCCTATCTGACATCACTGACTGGTAGAAGGGATGAAAAGCAAAACAAACAATAATCCTACTACTACGGCTATCTAGCAGTGGCAAAAAGAACTTGTTGCCTCATAGCATTGTCACAGTGGGCAGGTGAATAAAACCATTTGCATGGCAGACAATACAATCTCATTTTACGTCGGACAAATGAAAATGCAAACTTCCGACTCCTAGGAATACGGACCTAAGGATGGAGCGGAAGACGTCTAATCGCTATTGTTGAAAAAGGTGTTGTGCGTCACAATGATATTGTGTTATTACTTTCTTTAGGCAAAAAAAATTATATGATGTAGCTATATTTTTTACAGTACTGATCAGTCGTGCTATAATATGTTCACTCACAATCATAAACAAAATAGCCACCCCGCACGCATCAAATGTAAACGATTTGGAGCTCGGCATACCTGAGAAAATAATTTCGCTGCTATACAAGACAAAGATTTCTTACTAGTTAGCATGTCCGCCACAGCGCCAAAAGTGCACATTCATAGATGAAATTTTGTGTAAAATGTTGCTGTGGTTTTGCTTTCTCAAGTTACCTTACCATCTGTGGAATAGTAATCATGCAGCGTATAAGTGGAAACATTGCAACATAATACGAATTTTCCATCACAAATGTTGTGTAGGTGAGAAATTAAGTCGAAATTACTGTATGTACGGAATCATGATTTAACAATATTTACAGGAATACAAAAATTTTGTGTGGCTAATACTTTGGCTCGTGATCCTCTTTGTGGATAAGTGGTTAGTGTGCTACTACCCTCTCAAGTCTTACAAGGTATGGGAGTCAAATTCTGGGATTAATAAGATTATTATACTATCTCTTCAGGGCAAACATATTCTCCGTACCACAAGGTATGTCAATAATCGGGATGCCAGCTGTCCTAGTAGGTGTGAATGAGCTCAATCGGATACAAGATACAAGTAATTGTAGGGGTGAGCGATCTGGTTTATACTGACAGGATCAATCCACCACTGTCTCATTTACTGTCGAGCGGGGATGAAGTTTGCTACGGATTGTTCCGGCTGCACATGGGGAACTACCTTAAGAGGGATTCGAACCCTGATAGTCATTCTGGAAGCCAACGTGATTGTGCAGAAGTTGGGGAGTACTTCTGTTCTCGGGTGCCGAACCCGAAGTTTCTTGCCAGATTTTAGTCTCACTAAGCTAGATCGACTAGACGGGCTCTGTGTGTCGGTGTTCGATTTTGATGCCTGTATGAGGGTTGGCTGAATGGGGGTTTCCTCGGAGTCGGATTCTTCGTCTGGTTCGCACCAACATAACAAGTGCTTTAACAGAGTTTAGTCGTCGGGAGGTAGTAATGTATTATAATCAATATGATCGTTCTCGTATTCTCTGGTGGCTAGTGTACTTCAGTGTGAGTAATTAATTACCTGGTTCAGCTAAGTTTGCTGCAATAAGGCACACCTCTTACATCGCCTCTGATGGCTTCCAGTAACACCGTGTTGTTGGTACATTCAGCAATGAAATATAGTAATTAAAATAAATACAGTTTGTCAACAGGTGTTTCATACGAGCAGTCCTGGGCAGGGCAATATCTACAATCACTCCTGCTGACATGCTTTTCATAAGGACAACCCAATGAACAGAACCTTGTGCCTTGTATCGGCAGCTGGTGCACTGGAATCTCAGGTATTAGGTCTTTTATCAGGCCCTGCATCCTGAGGGATTCAGCAAAATACACAGCCAGGTAAAGGCGTGATATTAGTTAGAATTAACTGCGCAATGAATGGGTACACAACACTGAATTAATAAACATTAAAAATTACCCACGAACTTAAATTAAAATCACAGTAAGCGACACACAAATGATGAGGTTAGTGATGTAATATTTTATTACATTTAAAACAATGTGTAAGCAGAGACCCGGCTAAGTAATTACACACTACAAGCTAGGTAAATAAATATAGTTAAACACTGAATTAAAATCAACAGGCGAGCATAGGAAAAGTAGTATAATAAAAAAATTAATTCCTACAAAAATTATTAATTAAGAATATAATAAAAGTATGCTATTAACAGAATGAAACTAAACAAAGGGCTCTATCCAGGGGGATGTAAATCGCGCAACGACCTGTTACCGTGGAGGCACAGAATGTTGACTGATGTAAGGGTATGTAGGTACAGGTGTGGGATTTACCAGACGTGGAGAGCTGTCCCTGGGCAGTCAGCTGAAGGAAGTCTTGTCCAAGCAGGGGTTGGAGTGCAGGTGGCCATCTGCAAGCTGCCGGCTGGAGGTAGTAGTTCGAGCCCTGCCTCGGGCTGCTGAGTGAAGGAGGTTGATCCCTGGGTAGGCTGCAGAGGAGAGGTAGAGAGTCCGCTGCAGACTATAGGAGAACTCGCGTACCTTACAGCCGGCGAATCTGGCGTCTCTGCTGGACCACAGGGCTGCACTACAATTTATATTAAAATCACCTTGTTTCAGCGATTCACCAAGGTGATTGGGGCGGGGGTAGCTTAGTCTTCCATCTCAGGGGTTGGTTTATCTGCTGCGGGAGCGCCGCTTGTATTTCTTATCACCTTTGGTGGAGGCATAAATATTTTCTTGCATCCTGGACTGAGGCAGACGGCCCATGACAGTACATCATGGAGGTGCTGCTATCTTGAGGGTTGACTAGAACTTCTTGGTCAGGCAGGGTAGCATAGTATAATTTAAATAAATAATATGATTTCTTCGCTGTGGTTGCTCTGGAATTTCCTTGTTTATTGGTTGAAGAAGAACATAACTTCAGACGTGAAGTTTAATTGCCTGTATGACTAGCCAATGCATGGAGTAATTTTAAAATTGTTATTTCCAAGTTTCAGCAGCCAACGAATTTTGATTTCGCCCCTAACTTGGTGTGCTCAAATGGGACAAAGTTAGCCATAAAGTGCGCATCTCCGTAGCACAGAAAGCTGGCATGCATCAATCAGCCACTCCTGAAAAAACACATTTTTCATATAAATGTACATAATTCACTTATGTTCACTCATTATTACTTAGGTGTATACCACAAGAATACCCTTAACCTATATTTAACAACCTAGTAGACACATGCTTAGTTTATATTTTTTGAGGTTACAGTTGTACTAACGAACTTCTTATACAAAACACAAGTAATATTTTCCCTTACTACAGTGGGAGGTTATGAACAACATCTGCTTTTGGCAGGGGCGGTGTAGGCTGTAGACTTGTGCTTTCATACACGAACATAGTGTACCTCAATCACATTGAGCATGTAGGGATTTGGTAATAGACAGTGCTCAGCCATAATTACTGGGTTAATCATTTCTAGGCTTTCATTGACATTGACGATAGTACTGTACATGCACTAAACGTGAGACTACTTCTCACACATAAACAATGATTTTAACCTACAAATAAATGGAAAATTGCTTAAGAATCAAAAATAATTCGTTACTTGCCCTGACTTGGGTTATAGCGGAAATATATAATTTGCTAAAGACTAAACATTTTCATATTAATGTGAGGTTAGGTACAATCTCATTCTTATTTCCTAGGTCATAATTTATTTGGGCAAGTAAATTAACATGAACAGGCTATATATATAATATGGGTATTGTGAGTTCCTGTTCTTAATTTACAATTTCTGTATCATACATCGCTTATGTTTAGGAGCGTACATACGTAGCCTCTATGACTGGCAGGGGCGATAATACATGTTTCTCGTGGGTTAGGGAGTGGGGGTATCTGCCTCGCTCGAGTAGATACACTTTTGTGAGCCTGCCTGGCAGATGTGCACATCCACTAAATGAGTTTTCGTTCTTATCTTGTTCTCTCTCCTTCCTTTACACATTCTTTCTACTTACGGGGTTCACACTAGACAACTGCACACTCTTATTACTTTGCTAGCGTTTTCTGTTCTGGAAAACTTACGTTTAATACAAAACAAGATATATACTATTTTCATTGACAGTGGATACTTTTGTGCTTTATAGGGGTTATTGTTACGTGAGATGATCTTCTACAATAAACACAACATAAATTTACAAGAGCATTTCTTAAGCATTATATACACTTTACACTATTTTCAAAATTTTAAAAGATTGTGAATTTCCTGGGTGACGGTTACGGCGTGCTCTTAATCAAACCACATGTGGTTTTGTTATTCAATGTCATTCAGATGCATTGTGAGGAATGGCGAGGATGTTTTCCATGGTTATGTTTATGGGCCTGCTGATAGGCTTCGATTACCTGATCACACTTCCTAACAGTGCTCACAGAACTTATTAGTGTTAGGTTAATCGTGTCGTACAAAATTTCAAAACAAGATAGACATAGATTTTACATTATTTAGCAAATGCTGACTTTACATGAGCACGTACAGGATTTTCAGGGAATCTGTGGACATAAACTTTCCAGGCCACTTTGATGATGTATAGTGGATAGGAAATGCTATTTGTCAGGGTTAAGGGCACCAGCCTGCGGTGCGAGCACAAAGTTACACTTGCTAGAGACTCCTCCCCTCAGGTCGTAATGGCCGACGACTGTTGGCCTGCCCCCATGTCCAGGTCTTGATGGATGTTATCACTTGAAAGTACCTTTCTGCCAGCCAGAAAATAAACTCCAAATCGCCTCGTCTAGTCAGGGATGTCGGCCCTCCTGATATGCCAGCTCACTCCAGAAGGGTTATTTTGGCTAACCAACGCAATTATTAAAAACATGAGGTCAATCTAAAGTTACAAAAAAGGTTACGTAAATGTTACATAATAAAACATTGGTATCTCACCAGTACATATTTATTACAAGTATTGCATCAGGGCACTGAAGTTTACATATCGCCGTTTTAGCCAGGTGGGCTCTTATACAGACGAAATGGCTGTATGACATATGAGCTTAAGTTGCAATTTACACCTCGGCCGTGTAAAAGACAAACCGAGGGTGAGAGACCGTGTACTATGGGCGAGAAATAAATAAGAGGTCCCTGGAGCCTAAAGTTAATTAAGCATAATTATATTATGATTATGAAACAAATATGAAGTGCCCGGAGCACTGCGGCACAGTGGTACTCTCACGAGATCTAAGACTCTACTACTGTCTGTTTGGTGCGAAGACTGCTCACTGGCCGATGCTCCTGCCCAAACATCACTTGGCATAATTTTACATAAAGTGAAATTGAATGAATGAAACAAAATGGGCTCTACAATGCTGATGAAATGTACATATAAATAAACTCTTAACAACAAAATATAAAAGCACATTTTATAAATATAAAAATAAATAGACACGTTCGACCAGACCGCATTGCCGTGGCAACCTAATCTCAACATTGACACGTACAAATAACCATTTATATCCTTACAGGGTCTATATGATTTGTGATTGTGGCAAAACATTTGAGTTCATATTAATTTGCTTAGAAACACTTCAAAAATACTTTTTAGATTTTACAGTGGATATTTGCCACGTGGCCATTTCCACTGGTCCACTTTGATGCATCATTTTGAAAAATGGTAGGAAAGTCCAGTATTTCAATACTGCCAGTACTGGCCGAATGCACTTTAAAATATGAATTATTAAAAATTAATTGCAATTCATTAAAAGATATGTAAATGATTATCATAAATATTATAGAGTCATCTACGTGTCACAATAACCTCCTCTGTGACCGTTCAAGTAAGTGCACAAAATGGTGCCTCTAGTGCACAAGATGTCGACAACATGATAATTACATAAACACAGGGTTGCACTCAAATACACTAAAACAATAATAATAAAATATAAAGAGACAGTTTGTCTCATACGTATGTGGCATGGGTAACATGGGAAAATAAAACACCGACATAACATATGGCACTACATACACATTGACCCTCAAAACATAAATACTGAAAGTAAACATAAGCACGTGGCACCCGGCCTGATGTATGGACGTTGTAATTCGTACAAGTACGTACCTGGTTCCATGGTAACCTAACTTCCATATTTGTGTACAACTGATGCACGATACAGAACAGTGACACACACATAGTATGAGAACATTTGACCCTTGTTCACTAACACTTATGCCATTGTATGCCATCGCAGATGCATTAACCACACAGCAACACTGGACCAATTGGCATTAGGTCGCGGTCTCGTTCAGTGCATTTCGACAAGAATTGCGCTTACACTTTATTATCTGCCCTGTAGCTCGTGGCCGTGGGTCATAATATTTAACATTCATCACAAGAGGTAACTCTCATGATGAATGAAAATGTGGCATAAATGATTGTGCCTCGTGAAGTCACGACCGTTAGATGCAACATCCATTGGAGGGAACACTTTGATAAGGGGGTGCTGCTTATTCCCACAGCTTTCCGATGTGCACGATGCCGACGGGCCCCGTGGCCAAATCCGGAGTGCAATCGTTGTGGCTCCAAGTAGTGCCAAAAGACGGGGAATCACATTCCCGTTGGAAGTGTAAAATGGCGAGCGGCCCCCTAGCCGCATTAATTAATAGGAGCATTTTTAGACTTTTAGAGGTGATTGCACAATAATTCACTAGGGAATTTACCCACTCCAGCATAGAGCGTAGATAGCATACCATAGAAGACAGGGTGTAACGACGTCCCTAGTGACGAAATCCATGTGTCATCACATCCATACGCATTCCTGTAATTATAGCCATTACGACACATGCCGATTTTAATATTTTAATTATAACTCTGTACATGTAATAATCTATTGAGAATCAGCCACCTGAGGCAACATTTCATTTAATATCACCCTTCAAGTGTGGTGACATACTTGTCACCACACTTGAAGGCTTGGCGCCACATTCACTACCGAATGTGGCGCCAAGCACATCACTAGTTCCCATTCTCCACCTGCTCCCAGGCTGGACACGAACACAT
Source organism: Dryococelus australis (assembly GCA_029891345.1). Lineage (NCBI taxonomy): Eukaryota > Metazoa > Arthropoda > Insecta > Phasmatodea > Phasmatidae > Dryococelus > Dryococelus australis. The sequence continues at coordinate 166,277,002 of CM056995.1, forward strand.
TCCAGCACCTCTGGAGATGCAACGCATCAAGGTACACATACAAAAATAAATATACACTGTACACTCTCTAACATCTGACATAACCCTAATTATACCTTCTACACGCCATTGTGCTTGACACATGACACACGCATGGCACTGGTTCATTGACTCAGGTGCTCCACTGTGATGTGATGTATTCTCGATGTCTCTACTGGCCCAACCTGGTGAATTACCTGAGATCTAGGCACTGTCGACATCAAACGCCCTCCCCTTCGGAGGCCATTCTCTCAGTGTTTCCTCTTCACACTCTGTCACAGTATCTCGTCGGCGGCTGAAGTTTCTCTCATGGTCTCAGCTGATACACACATGGCTCTTGTTGTTGTTGACATTGAACTGTGGGTGCACGTGGTGGATAAATGCCAACACACTCCTCCTTGTGTTGTTTTCTTACGAACGCAAGTGGCCGCAGATTGTAAACATTGGAGTGTTGTTCTGCCAGTCCACGAGGTCGTGAAATGTCAACCCTTCCTTCCTGTTGCGATGTTTGTTGCTGCTGCTCTGTTATGGGCATAGGTGGTCACAGAATGTCAACATTGGTCTGTTGTTGGTGTTCTGCCAGCCCACGTGACTTTAGTTCCTGTGCGGTCTGCCGTACTGTGCAGGCTGTGGTTGTCCCAGGGGCATATCCGCAAGGCTACGCATGTGGCATACCGTTGCTTTCCCGGACATTTAGTGCGGCAGGGAGGGGAGGAGAGTTCCCCTCCTCTCGACTCGTCCCTACTGCTGTCCTGTGCATCGTGTGAGCGGCATCTGCTTGTAGGGGAGGTATCCTCGCCACATGCTCCTCGCATTGGCTCACTTCCCAACTCTGTTGCCCTGTTCGCCTGCATGGCAGATTGCTGATGCCTCAGGAGTGTGTTTACCTCTTGCGTGCCCTGACTGTTTGTTGTTGCTACATCGCATTGCATGTCCCTCGGTCGCATCGTGGCGACATGAGCAGCAGTTTCCCCTGTGAACTAAATCTGGTCGGGTGTGGCAGCCGTCTGTGGGCTTGATGGCGAGGCAAACAATCTTCCGACACTTGTAACCTCTGCTAGCACTGTTGTAGCTCTCTCACTCTCTTACAGACCACTTTGTTGTAGTGTGTAGTTGGCTTGCATTCCTGTTAGCCTGAGGGCATGGTGGTAAAATTCTGCCTTTCTCCTCAAGCTCAAACGTACCTCATAACACGTATCTCCCAGTTGCTTTGTGATGACGTGTGGGCCACTCCACTTCTCTTCGAACCCTGCACAGAATACCTTCTGCCCTGTAGATTGGTGATGCGCCTTGACATACACATACTGACATGGTTGGAGTTGTGGAGGGGATCGGGACGAGACCAGCTTCCATTGCATGATGTAACGCCATTGGTTTTCCCTCGCTTCTCTCACTGCACATACGCACCTCTCCTCTTGGGCTTCGCCTCCTTCCATGCAGCTGGCGAGATCTATTGCTCCACCCACAGACTAGCCTGGCAGCATAAAGTCACTGCCCTATAACAGCTGGACTGGCGTCATCCCCGTGGCCAAGTTTACCCACGTTCTGAGGGTGAAGCTGGCAGCAGGGAGTTGTTCCGGCCATGAGTCATGGTTTTCACCCATGTGCAGATGCAGCTGGGTCTTCAATTCCTGATTGCATCTTTCAGTCGTGTTTGTGTGTGGATGATAAACAGCTGTTGTTATATGGCGCACACCCACCTCATCTCTCGCACATTTTTATCCATGTACGACCTGTAAATTGAGTACCATTGTCACTCAATGCTGTGTGTGGGTATCCACAACGTATCAAAAACTCATTCTCTATCACTTTTCCCATGGTGCATGTGCGGGCACTGGACACATGATATGTCTCAAGAACCATTTGCCCATCGAAGTGCAAGGATAGAGACCCATTAAATCCAATGCTACCACCTCGAATGGCTCTTTTGGAGTGTGGGGTTGCTGTTGCTGGATACAGTTTGTGCGCGAGGGTCTTGAATCTGTTGCAGGCTGTACAGTCGCATACAAAGGTGTGAACATCAACTGAAACTCCTGGCCAGTGAAAGTGCTTCAAAATATTCTGGCAGGTTTGTTGAAATGTGCGTATTGTAACACGACGCTGTGGGCAGCAAGCGACACGTATGTTCTCCAGACGTCGGTGTAGTTGTTGGCACATGATTCCAGGGTACCGTTAAACATGTGCGACCAGTCATTGACCCATTGCTCGCATTCCAAAGTCCACTTATATGCGATGGGGCACTCAGCTTGTTCGTTTATCACATGCATATTCACAGTGATATAGGAGGGTGCTTGTGATAGCACAGTGATGTTCGCGCATTGCACGCATGACGTGGCCTGTGTTCGTATGTCGTCGGGGAGGGGGTAAGATATTCTCCCATGCTTCCTCATCCTGCACAATCTCTTTTCTGGGCGTTCGAGACAGATGGTCGGCGAGTTAGTTTTCTATGCCTGCCATATGCTGCACTTCGAAATGGCATGCTTGCATCAAAAGAGCCTAGCATGTTAGTTTACCTCTACTCTCTTTCCTACTGTGTAACCACAGTAGGCAGCGGTCGTAGGTCCATAGTGTGAAGCATTTGTATTTCAGCAGTGCGAGGTACTTATTCAAACTCTACACCACGGCCAGACACTCGCATTCATTAAGAGAGTACCCCTGCTCTACTGGGTCGAACTTGGCACTTCCGAAATCGGCAATTCTCCGCTCGTCTTCTGACAGTTGGAAAATTACCACACCGAGTCCTTTCTCACTTGTGTCCGTCTGGACATACAAGTGTCGGCTGGGGTCGTATCTCGACAGTGCTTGGCATTCGCGGAAACTCAGTTTTACTTCCTCGGAAGCTTTGCTGCTGTGCAGGTTGCCATTTGAAACATACACTTGGTGACATTATCTAATTCAGTGGCACAGTGATAATTGAAAAGTGTTCGATGTAAGCTCTGAGACAGTTAATTAATCCAAAGAATTTTCTTAACTGTTTCCTTTTTGTGGGCATCAGATACTCTTCAATGAGGTTCAGTTTTCTGACACTGGTTTTCTCCCATTCTCACTGATGAGGTGACCTAGGAACTGGATATTCTCTTTGCCAATATGCCACTTTTTGTTGGCACATGTAAGGCCATTTATCGTCAAAAGCTCAAACACAGGTGACAGGTGGTGTAGATGTTCTGGCCACGATTCACTCCAAACGATCACATCATCGAGGAATACCAATGCACAGGTGCAATCAAACCATCCAGGATGTGGACCATCATTTCCTGGAAAGTTGATGGGGCGCATTTCAGGCCGAATGGCATGGCGCAAATTTGAAAACGACATCTATCGGGTGCAGTGAATGCTGATTGTGCCGTTCTGTGGGTTTTACTGGGACTTGCCAATACCCACTGTGGAGATCAATTGTTATCTGTACTTTTGCTTTCCCCAGCATATTCAGAGCATCTTGGATGTAGCTATATGGTGGTGGAGCACTTCATCTAATTAGATGAAGGCGCAGAAGTCCATGCAAAAATGCCACGTGCCATCCTTTTTTGGTGATAAGGTGATTGCCAAATTAAATGCACTTTCTCATAGTTCGATAACCACTTGAGATAACATTTCAGCAATTTTATCCAGAACTATTTCGTACTGATGCAGGTAGTAGCGATGTGGGCTATCGTACAATGGTGTGTAGGTGGTTAACGGAACAGCATGTTCCGCAATGGTGGTTCTGCATAGTGGGTCAGCAACGGTAACAGACATCCTTCCGTTCATTAAGCAGTCGTTGTACAGCCTCGCGATACTCTGGAGGAACTGCATGGTCAAGGTCATTCAGGGCAAACAGTGGTTGTGTTGTCTGTGTTTCGAGGTTCGAGGTTGTAAACAGTCCAACGTTCTTTACGGCCGAAATGTATCCATCGAGAGGCAGGTTCAACGACTGCTTTTTGTTTCACTAACCAGGGAATACCCAGAATGACATCTTTCCTGATGTATTGGATGACAAAGGTTGTTGTTATGGTTTTTGTGGTTTTTGTAATGTCCCGTATTTTTACCATAACTTTCACTTCGCCAATAACCTCGCCTGTGTTGACGTGTGGCCAATTAGATTGCTTGTTTATTTATTTGATTACTGCTGAATAGAAATAACTAGTGTGAACAAAATTATGAGAGGCTGCTGAGTCTACTAATACTCTGCAAAGGAATATCATCAGCTTGTATCGGGATGCGTATGAAATTGACAGTTTCACTCGTAACCTGGCCTAGTGTGTTGCGGGTTGCATTCCATTGTTGTAGCGGCTTGGGGTGGGTGTAGTCAGGCTGCCCTATCCCCAAAGTCCGTTTCCCAGTGGTGGTCTGTGTTGTTGATCCAGGTGTAAAATCTGCCCATGTCGGACACTCGTCCCAGTGTGGTCCATTGCACCACCTACAAGGACGCGGAGTCGGTCGGTTGCTGTTTGTGAATCTCGGGGCAGTTGTGTTGGGTCGATTTGATTGGTTCCCTCTAGGCTGAGAAGTTGTTGTTTTGGTTGAGGCTTCCACTGTTTCAGGAACTCTTGTAACCATTTCTCCCGTGGGCAGATTATTCTGTTTGTTTACATTGTGTCTCGCCGCAGCTGTGGTTGATCACGGTTGTTACGCAGTCTTGCAGTACTGTTTGCATCCAGTAGAAGTACGGTTTGAAGAAATTCTTGCTCTGTCATGCGGATGGCAGAGGCTGACGCTGGGCAAGGCTCCTCCCTAACTGAACTTGCCACAACCTCCTACACGTCTCGTAGCAAAAGTCCAGGATGATATTTATGTATTAAATTGATTTTGTTGGTGGCGAAGTCGTAGAGTGACTCGTCAGTTTGTTCCCCATTGTAGTCTCTGAATGATGTGGCAAATCTGAATTTGAAGCTCCTCCGGAATTCTTCTCACGTTAACCCACAGTGGCCTATACCACGCTACCAGGTTTCCGCGTCTCCTGAAAATCTTTCGCCTATGCAGTGCGGCCAATCTTCCTGATCAACTCGATATCTACTCAAGCGTAATCGCAGTCCTGAATGAAAGCTCCGGCGTCTTCACTTACTGTACCTGCATAGGTTGGTAGTGACTGGAACTGAGCTGGTGTCACTGGATATGGTTGGCAAAATTGGTGCTTGTTTACATACTCCATCTCGAGTGGTGGGCTGTGTAATGGCCTGCCGTTAGTGCTGTTTGCAGGAGCAGTGTCGAATGCTGTAGGAGATGAGGCAATACCAACTGTGGTGTGTGGAGCAGGTAAACGTCTACAACATTGTATGGTACTTCACGTCGATTTTCTTGACGGTATTGCGTCGGTGTCAGATACATCTGGCCGGAATTCTCCTCAGCTCGCAGGTGTGTTGGCGGGGCCACCTGTGGACTTTGTTGTTCAAGTACACAACAGGCACAATCCATGTCATATACATTCCTCCTTGAAGTTCATTCCCATTTCATGATATAACCTTTATGGTTGATGCATTTGCAACTGACATGCCAGTGTGGTGGTTCCGATTCCGTCACACCAGTCGTAGAGTGGTCCCTAAAGCAACGTTTTCCTCAGTTTCAATCCCGCTGGTTCTGTGTCGATGGGCATGAGCAGACATGTACACAATGATGGCGGGCACACTGGTTTGATAGAACCCTTGGCTCGTTGTGATTTCAAGTAACACTTTCACATTTCCTCAGTTTTCTCCATGCTGATGTGGGCTAGCATGCTGTTGTAAATTTCTTGATTCACCTTCTCGATTCCTTGTCGCATATGCTGCATGACTGCGGGATCATGACAGATGAAGGCATTATTGTTCTCACATCCGAACGTGAATTGATCTAGTGGTACAGTAGTTCGTAAACACCAGGCAGATAGGGAAGCTGGTTTCCCATTAGTGCTCCGTAGATCAAAACATCCTTGGTCGGGCACGAGATGCGTTTGACACGGTGACAGCATCTTGGTTATTCTGCTGGACCATGCGCCCATGGTCCGCAATAATACCCGCATGTGTGGCGGTAGTTCCTGAAGGCACAACATGGCATGGATGGAGGGGTGGAAGGTAGGTGGATGCTTCCCCTCATTGATGCAGTGTCCCAAAATGGCTGACGTACATCACCAACCTGGTTGTGTGGTGACAAGGTGGTTTAAATTTGGTGGACGGCAATTCTCGTTTTTGTGTACTTTTTCATTTGGTTTCCTGGCTTCTCCTCGTAAATATTGCACATTTTGTTGAACCCTTATACTTGTTGCATGAAAGGAAACTGCGCCAGTAGAGGTAATGTTGAGCAAAGCTCAATGGAAAAAGAGATACGAATGCCCACATGGTCGCACAAGGCATATGGGATAGTGATTCAGAAAGCAGGTTACAAGGATTGGAATACAAGGTTGATAAATATCCCAAATTTAAGTATGCGGGTGTTGGAATTATTGGCAGGAAATGTTAGGCCACTAATTGTGGTGCCACTTGACGTGCAGCGAGCTAGACCTAGGGAGGAATGAGGTATGGTGGACAGGAAATGCTATTTTCCAGGATTATGGGCACCAGCCTACCGTGCGAGCACAAATTTATACTTACTAGGGAATCCTCTTCTCAGGTCATGATGGTCGACGAACGTTGACCTGCCCCCCACATCCACATCTTGAGGGATGTTATCAGTTGAAAGTACCTTTACGTCAGCCAAAAACTCAACTCCAAATCACCTCGTCTAGTCAGGTACGTACTTGTACGAATGCCAGTGTCCATACATCAGACTGGCTGCCACGCGCTTTTGTATGACTTTTAGTATTTACATTTTGAGGTTCAATGCGTATGTAGTGCCATATATATAATATAAGAACATAGAATACACAACTCAGGGTGAAATGATGTGTAAACGAAAGTTTAGGCCCAAACAAAACATCAGTATTTAGATTAGAATAATAAATAAACACTGTTTCCCGAATATGACTACTATATCAGAAAAAAAAACACCACTCCATGTTATATCATCACTTCTACCAACTTCAGACTTCTAACTATCCCACCATTACATCTAAATATATAATGATTAAAGTATTAAAATATAAAAATTTCATTTCACTATTATATTACAAATTCATAAATAATTAATTTTTACTGCAATAAGTATCAAATAACGGTATGTAAAGTTGAAAACCTGTATAATAATTTCCTCGCTACTACTAAGTGTTGTGAAACACCTTACGGAAAAAAAGTTTGTGTTATATATATATATGATTGATGAGGTGGGGGGGGGGGGGTTGTGGGGGGGGTCGGCAGTGACATACTCTGCTTCATTTATTCAAGTTTCTTCCTTGGAAAGAAATCACTAGGGCCTATGCACTGTAATTTGCGCTGATATTTTTAACAATGAAATATGTTTCTTTCAGTGCTACCTAAGTATTTAAATTCTTCAATAGGCAATGTTTATTTTAAAAATAGCATACCCAAAAATAAAGGTTATAATAATATTTAAACTGAATTATTTCTTTCTAGCTGTTGCCAACACATTGCTGCTTTCTTTTTCTCTATATTTTTTATTTGTATTGAATACTTAGTTAATAAATAAAGATTACAAATTATAGAAGATATATAATAAGTTAAAGTTTCGTTTATTCAAAAATATAATACTTTAAAGTTTAAAGTTAGTCACAATATTATATAGTTGCGATACACAAGTTATTTAAAAAACAGGTTGACAAATTACTCCAACACCAAGACCGAGGCTAGCTAACCTTGCACCTCCTAGCCTCTCCAAGCTCCTCGTCGATAACACTATCAAAGGACTAACACCCCTAAGCTCTTCAGTATCTTTTCCTCCGCCACTCGCAAGGGCCAGAGGCAGCAATTGGGGTGTGTGACCACTGGGGCATCCAGAGATCCCAACACTCACAAGGGCTGTGATCTCAACCTAGTTAAACACCTCTTCAGCAGCCACAGAACCACCTTCTGCAGCCACTGCAGGTACCCAGCTTCTGGGAGACTCCAACCATACTAGATGTTCTTGAATATATCGCTCCTCATTTACCACATCCTCCTGGTTTAATATCCAGAACTCCTTGGCAGTAAGTCACAAAAATGTCCCTTTTAGACCTCCCCTGCCCTCTAGAGGGTGCGGCCACGACTGCAACTACCCTTCTGGTAGCTACCATCCCCTAGTGTTCCTTCAGAACACCCCCTCTATTCAGTCATTGATGAATTGAATTTACTATATTTAATATTTTCTTGCCAGACTTAATTTTGCCTACGCATTACACTTATCTTTTGACAAGGTCACTTTCGCCTGGGTGTTCAGGAGAGGGTTAACTTCCGTAAATTACATTGAGTTATTTTTGGATTCAGTGCAGAACCACAGTATTTTCCAATACGTTCAATATAACACATACCTTAACATATTTATCAGAGTTTATTTTCTCCTTTTTTGTATTGAGTCAAACTCTTTTATGTATATGTAACTCCTCTGAGGAGAAGCCATCCGATCAGTAACTACAAAGGTAGGTATAGACATCTTAAAGAGTGTCATGAATGCAGGGTTCACTCTTTGTCTCCCCGACCATTTGTTCTGCACAGTCAATAATCACAACTAAGAGCACGCCGAAGGTCGATGGGAACACCAGAGAGTATGCTGGTTTAGTTCGCCGAAAACAAGTAAGTCACTTTTCTTGGGGACCTGGATTTCGTAACTCATGAAGGTCGATTTAATAATTTTCCTTCAAGCGGTAACTCCTGAAGAAGTAATTTTTTTCTATTTTTATATTCCTTTTCTAGGAATATGTTTTTGTATGTTTGGCAAAAACTGTGTTCGGTTCGGCCCCTTCATTTTCTTGTGCTTTTGTGTAGTAATGTTATTAATTCGGATTCAGTGTTAACTTCTGATAGTCACTGTTACTGTGACACAATGTGTTATTCTGGTTCTTATATTTACTAGCTCATCAACATTTGTGTAAATATATGAGTTATTCAGCATAATTTGTCTTGTGGTCAATTTATTTTAATGGCCACAATTTTTGTAAAGTTAATTGCTTTTTAACAAAAGATTGTGTATGTTAATAATTATCAAAGTATTGGCAATTATACAATATAAAAAACGTCACATTTAATGTGAAATCCCATTTTCAGAATCTTCTGCAAAGTTAATATATTAATAATAATTTCCTTACTTTTGTAAGTTTATTAAATCTAAATTAATGTGACTATTCACACAATTATCGCAACATCTTATGTATCGATTGTAGCCATAACTGCCTGAATCGATATCTGAACTATGACCACTTCCGCCAGTGACGATTCGCCGCTAGGGATTCGGTATCGAAAAAAAAGTACCGATACTTTACTCATAACTGGTATCGGGAAAAAGTATCGATAACTATTGGTATCAGTGTCAAATTACTGATACCAAGTTCATACGTCTAACCGAATCTAAATTATCAATAACACTGGTTTCCTTAACTTAAATTTGGTATTGTATAAACAGCACGAAAGTGGGGTTTAAATCAACCCATAAACTTTATACAAAAACAATAGTTTCGGAAAATATTCTTCCTGAAAGCTTAGAGACAATGTGGCGAAAATCTTAACAAACAAAAATCGTTTATGTGACGTCACATCACATTCGATAAATTGAATTTTCTGAATTCAAGACATATTTATGGGAATTTAAAGCAAAATTTGATATTTAAATGACTATTTTCTACGAATCAAAATAAAGTCTGTCAAAAACATATTACTGTGTAAACACAGTCACATATAATCAAACGCATTTTTTCATAATATTCCAATTTTGATATCGTTATGTCAGTATATCTGTTGTGACGGTGTTGTTGCAAGCATGCCAAAAGTTGTAGGTATATACTCCATTCCAGGTACAAAGGCAGTGTTTTGATATTTCTGTTCTGGGAAAAACGACATAGTATTAACTGTTCCAACAAGCAAGCAAAAATACTAACATATCTGTTATGTGTGGCTGTTAAAAAGACTGTGACGATCTTCTTTTTCTAGGAAGCTACCATGAAAGGTCATTGCAGTAGAATTTTCCCCGGACTAGAAATGTCAAGATCCTGCCTTCGTGTCTGGAATTGAGTGTATGTTTTAATATGTACATATTATATTAGACTAAATGCAATTAATGTACATAAAACACAAGATATTTACACTATTTTTTTCATACTGGTAACTTTTAATAACCAATGATTGTCGTGCACATAAATTAATAAAAACCTATATAGGTACTAATGTGTCTGTAACACCGAACCAAAGTAGTTTAAATTTTTCCAAAATACTAAACTTACATACCTTAGAAAAAAACTCGAAAATTACTGAATGCACACACATTCACTCATACATATATATATATATATATATATATATATATATATATATACACACACACACATGCACATTAAAAGTAAAGTTTTGCATTTACCTGAAACATTTTGGTAGAACATATTTAATTATATTTACCTACATATTTCACTCACAGTGTCAATATTAATTATGTTAGAAAAAAGCTAAACAAGTAAAAACATTTATGTTAGGCCTACTTAACTGCATAAACTTAAAAAAAGTAACATTAAAGAAAATGTTTAAAACAAAATTATAAGAAGCTGTGTTCTCAATAACACTTTCAAGTATAAAAATAGGGAACAGTTAATATCAATGAATTTTAGAAATTCCTTTTAGGTAAAAATTTAGTGCACTCCGTTACATATACAAAGGCAATATTTATTAATTGCTTTGCCGAGAAAGAAGCCCCTTTGTCTGTAGTGATATGTAGTGGCTTCCTGGAAAGAGAAGGTCACCACAGTCGTCCATGAAGCCATATATATATATATACGAAATTTCAAACTTTCGCCACATAAGCTGAAATAGACCATACAGTGACAACTTTCTTGGAACAAAATATCAAAATCTTGCCCTCAGAGCCAGAACAGAGAGTACGTCAATAAGCTGCACATATATTTAGTGTAACTTATTTCAAATATAACTTTCACTAGCCACAAGCCACACTCTTCTTCACAGCAATCACCAAGAAAGAGCAGCTTATCTAGTCTTTTGTTCAACAACCAATTTCTCATTTTTGAGAAGAGGCGTTCGATTGGAACTGATGTTGCTGCTATTGACAGATACTGTCTGGATATTATGTACAGACTTGGGAATATATTCTTCATGTCTTCCCACTGCGGAACAGGGTCAGCTTCTAAGGGTACTAGTGGATTGACTAAAAATAAAGATAATTCTTCTTTCGTACTTTCTGCTGCTTTTTATGAGTCCATCACAATGAACCACTTTTATGGTTACTCCAGTAGTCATATGTTGTAGTGGTACTGTCATATCTCTCTCTCTCTCTGTCTCTCTCTCTCTTATCTTTCGCTACTTGAAGTTTCACTCTTTATGATTCTGTGTAGTATGTGAATTGCATTTGCAAATGCTTTTGGGTCTTTGAAATGAATGTTTTTGAATCTTGGATCGAGAATGCATGCCAGTGCAACCAAGTGGCATTCTTCAATATGGCCAAACATTTGTTCAATCTCCTTCTGTATTTTATTTTTCATTAACTTCACAAACTTCACTTAGTGTGACATTTTTCTCCAGATAACTCCTTTGTAATATATTAAAATGTCTTCACTGAGCATATTAGGTTTCTGATGTATTCCAGTACTTTTGCTGTAGGAGTGCAAGGCGCTTTTGTGTTCTGGAGGGTGATCTGATGACTCTAAGAAGAAAATTTGATGTAGTGTTCCAGCATGTAATACACAGTGGCATGTGTGCGACCCCCAGCCCTAAGATCGTTTGTCCGGCTGTAGCCTGCGCCACCCCAATAGGGATGTGCACTCTACTGGGTGTGGAGTGTGTGTCCGGTCAGCAGAGCGACCAGGCGCAAGGTAAGAGCAGGGACCGCCGGTGCAAGTGCAGCCGGTGGTTGTCATGGCAACGCGAGTGACAGTGGAAGAATAATTCGGCTAGTATATTGTTCAGATTCCTGTTACAATAAAATAAGGAATATCACACTTTGATATTGTAGAAAATATTGTTCATCTTAAAAATTCCAAATAAAAATACATTTCTCTATCATAACCATTAGACGTTAAATTGTTTTGTTTTAATCAAGAACTGCAGTACTGCAGGGTACTTAATTTTTCTCACACTTATTAGAATATTCACAGTATATTTAGAATAACATTTCATTTCATTCTAATCTAGATTCCTTTTAATAATGCTACAATTGCCATATCTTTGATGTATCTGAAAAGTCCTCATTGTTAATTATGTGGATTCACACAGAAGAATTAATCAGTGTGCATTGCTCATATGCTATTTCCTATTCATTTTTCATTTTGTAACTTAATATTTCAATTAGGGTGCATTTTGAAAATATAAAATTATTATACCTCTTCCAGTGTGTTGGCGTGTGCCCACATTGACCCCTTCTACTTAGCCCGTTTGCCTGCCACACCAGATTACATAATGCAGTGCGTGTGCATGCTCTATGAGCGCAGTTTCAGTGCACTGTGGCAAGAAACAATACAGGCACAGAGGAGAATGAGCATGACCACGTGTGTGTGGAACAATAATCCGAAAATAGACCCTGTGCAATGTCTGTTATTTAATTTGTGCAATTAAAGTGCAAGGTAGGTTTATGCAAGGGGGTGCAACTAATAAAGATGCCTGTGTGTGGAACAATAATCCGAAAATAGACCCTGTGCAATGTCTGTTATTTAATTTGTGCAATTAAAGTGCAAGGTAGGTTTATGCAAGGGGGTGCAACTAATAAAGATGCCTGCCTTCACAGCCCTAAAGCTCTCAGTGTTTTCAAGTGTCTTTTTGTAATTTATCTGTGATGTTCATTCATGTGGCTTTCATCTCCGCATCATCCACACAGTGCAATGTTTTGGTATAATGAATAATATTTACAGGGCTAATTTTAGAAGCAATATGTTACAACTAGCACACAGTTTACATGTCCAATTTGCAAATGTTGTGTGCAAGGAAATAGAGCAGCGCGGGGTGCCAGCCCGCCCAGCCATCTGGCACGCCACACAGAGAAAGTCAGTAGTCGTTCGTCTTTGTGAGGGGTGTGCCACGTTGTACTAATCATTTCTCAGCAATAATTATTTAGCAAACCAGAAGCTTTTCGTATCTCAGCTGCCCGAGACTTTACTGTCCCTTGCATCTGCCCAGTGTTTGCATCGTATATGTAGGCACTTAAATTATTTCATGTGACCATTTAACTTTTGCACAGTATCACTCGAGGTGACGGGTTCGTAAACAGCATCAAATGTAAGCTTTTCCCAATGGGAATGTAATAATGTAACTGGATAAATTGCAACAGTGATGAGTTAACACGTGTTGTTTATTTCTAGATTAAATCAAGGCATTTAAGGTATGGGCATTCTCCTGCCAATTTTCTCAAACTGTAACTTACTGTGCAAGTATGTTTGAAATGGTCACGAGGTTTTATAATAAGTAACAGTACTGCATTAGGGCGTGTGGAGAGCCCAGATATCCCAAAAAAACGCAACAAGTAAGGGAGTTATTCAGTCAGAATTAATTTTATTCTATGAGGAGACAACAACTACACTTGGAGTATTTGCAGTGGTCGTAGGCCGAACGATTCTGAGGAACGAGTCAACAGCTGCTCTCCGACTTCACAATATTGTCTACCCTACAATATCTGGCACCCTGGATAATTATTTCCACCGAGATTCCAAAACTGTATTCACTGCTCCTCGCCTAACCAATATCCTTATTGACCAACACCTTGGCACTAGTTGCCAGTCTCCAACGCCTTGACCAACGTCAAATGGCTTGCCCGAACATGTGGCAGACCTCTACCTCCATTCCCACACATTCCCTAAAATCGAATGTCACTCAACTTTGGTGCAGATTCTCATCTTATAATTTGAGCAATTTTTCCAACAATTTTCACACATCAAAACAATTTTTCAAATTTTTTCCAAAATTTTCCAAAGTTTCCCTGCAAGTTCCCTGCTTTTTCCCAGGATTTACCCACAACAAAGGAAAAACATAGTCATTCAGGCGACCTGCACGACGCATGGCAGCATCGAGACACATTCGAGACGCTCCCTATGATGGCAGGGAGGACGCCTGTGGCCGGCAAAGAAAGTGCACCGTAACAGTTTAGGGCTGCCATTACTTCAACAAAAGGGGGTAGTGGTGGGAAAGTGGCGAGAAGCCACCATCTTGTCACAGCGACGTGACATCACAGCTTTGGTACAAAGTACAGGACAAGTCGAGTGCGCCTATCCACCCCTCTGTCCGCCACGCTCCGTGTCACATGAAGCGAGAAGGAGAAACGAGAAGAGGGAGGAACATCTGGTTGCTCCTCCCCCCATGCTCTCTGGTGCGTACCGAGCAGAATAACTGAGAGCCCGCTGTCCGTTGACCCCTGCCTGTGTCCTGCAGAACTGCCGCACTCCCACGATACTCGCATTCCGTGGAACCTTGCTATCATGCTTCCACGTAATATGCTTCCACGCTCACACTTCTGCACTTGTGTGGTGTTTTTTTTTTCAGACCACCATGGCTGGCCAGATGCAGTACGGTGCGCTGGCACCATTGTGTCTGCAGTATC